>OZ025880.1:0-115000 GCA_964019415.1 Ianthella basta
GGACCCCTACAAGATGCACTGGACCCCATACAGGATGCACAGTACCCCCTACAGGATGCACTGGATCCCCTACAAGAATAACGAACCCCAAACAGGATGTAGTTGACCTCTAATAAGATGCACTGGACCCCCTACAGCTTGCACTGGACCCCATACAGATTGCACTGGACCCCCTACAGTATGCAGTGGACCCCCTACAGAATGCACTGGACCCCCCACAGGATGCACTGTACCCCCTACACGATGCACTGGACCCCCTACAGGATGCACTTGACCCCTTACAGAATGCGCTTGAACCCTTACAGGGTGCACTGGACCCCCTACAGGATGCACTTGACCCCCTACAGAATGCACTGGACCCCCTACAGCATGCACTGGACCCCCTATAGGATGCACTGGACCACCTACAGCTTGCACTGGACCCCCTACAGTATGCACTGGACCCCCTATAGAATGCACTGGACTCCCTACTAGTTGCACTGGGCCCCTTACAAGATGCACTGGACACCCTACAGAATGCACTGGACACCCTACAACATGCACTGGACACCCTACAAGATGCACTGGACCCCCTTCGAGATGCACTGGACCCCCTATAATACGCACTGGACCCCTTATAGGATGTACTGGATCCCCTATAAGATATACTGAACCCTCTACATGATGCACTGGACTTCCTTAGGATGTACTGTACCCCCTACAGAATGCACTGGACCCCTGCAAGATGCACATGACCCTCTACGAGATGCACTAGACCTCCTATGAGATGCACTGGACCCCTTACAAGATGCACTGGACCTCTTACAGGATGCACTGGACCCCCTACAAGATGCTCTGGACCCCCTGCAGGATGCACTGGACCACTTACAAGATGCACTTAACTAACTACAGGATGCACTGGAACCCCAATAAGACGCAATGGACCCTTTGTAGGATGTACTTGACCCCCCATAAGATGCACTGAACCCTTTTCAGGGTGCATTGGACCCCATATAGGATGCACTGGACCCCCTACAGGATGCACTGGACCCCCTACAGGATGCACTATACCCCCTACAGAATGCACTGGACTCCCTACAGGATGCACTATACCCCCTACAAGATGCACTGAACCCCCTATAACATGCACTGGACTCCCTACGAGATGAACTGGACCCCCTACAAGATGCACTGTACCCCCTATAACCCAGATGATAACCCTAACCCTGAGATCCACTGGACCCCCTTCGAGATGCGCTGGACCTCTTACGAGATGCAATGGACCTGTTACAAGATGCATTAGACTTCCTACGAGATCCACTGGACCCGCTACAAGATGCACTGGACCCCCTACAGGATGCACTGGATCCCGTACAGGATGCACTGGACCCCCTACAAGATGCACTTGACTCCCTCCAAGATGCACTAGACCCCTTACAGGATACACTGGACCCCCTACAGGATGCACTGGATCCCCTACGGGATGCACTTGACCCCTTACAAGATGCACTGGACCCACTATTAGATGCATTGGACCCCCAATGGGATGCACTGCACCCCTTATAGGATGCACTGGACCCCTTACACGATGCCCTGGACCCCCTACAGAATGCACTGGACCTCCAACAAGATACACTGGACCCCCTATAAGATGCACTGAACCCTCTTTAGGATGCATTGGACCCTCTATAGGATGCACTGGACCCCCTACAGGATGCACTGGACCCCCTACAGAATGCACTGAACCCCCTACAAGATGCACTGGACCTCCTACGAGATGCACTGAACCCTCTACAAGATGCATTGGACCCCCTATGGGATGCACTGGACCTCCAACAAGATACACTGGACCCCCTATAAGATGCACTGAACCCTCTTTAGGATGCATTGGATCCTCTATAGGATGCACTGGACCCCCTACAGGATGCACTGGACCCCCTACAGAATGCACTGAACCCCCTACAAGATGCACTGGACCCCCTACAAGATGCACTAGACCCTCTACAAAATGCATTGGACCCCCTATGGGATGCACTGGACCCCCTACAGAATGCACTGCACCCCCTATAATATGCACTGGACTCCCTACGAGATGCCCTGGACCCCCTACAGAATGCACTGGACCCCCTACAGTATGCACTGGACCCCCTACAGAATGCACTGGACTCCCTTCAGGATGCATTTGACCCCCTATAGGATGCACTGGACCCCCTAGAGGATGCACTGGACCCCCTACAGGATGCACTATACCCCCTACAGAATGCACTGGATTCCCTACAGGATGCACTGGACCCCCTACAGAAATCACTGCACCCCCTATAGGATTCACTGGACCCCCTACAAAATGCACTGGACCCCCTAAAAGATGCACTGAACCCCCTACAGGATGCATTGGACCCCCTATAAGATACTCTGGACTCCCTACAGGATGCCTTGGACCCCCTACGAGATGCACTGGACACCCTACAAGATGCACTGGACCCCCTACGAGATGCACTGGACCCCCTACAAGATGCATTGGACCCCCTACAAAATGCACTAGACCCCCTACGAGATGCACTGGACCCCTACAGGATGCACTGGACCACCTACAGGATGCTCTGGACCCCATTTATGTTGCACTGGACCCCCTACAGAATGCACTCTACCCCTACAGGATGCATTGAACCTCCTATAAGATGCTCTGGACTCCCTACAGGATGCCTTGGACCCCCTACGAGATGCACTGGACACCCTACAAGATGCACTGGACCCCCTACGAGATGCACTGGACCCCCTACAAGATGCATTGGACCCCCTACAAGATGCACTAGACCCCCTACGAGATGCACTGGACCCCTACAGGATGCACTGGACCCCCTACAGGATGCTCTGGACCCCATTTATGTTGCACTGGACCCCCTACAGAATGCACTCTACCCCTACAGGATGCATTGGACCTCCTATAGGATGCACTGGACCCCCTACAGGATGCACTTGACCCCCTACGAGATGCACTGGACCCCCTACAAGATGCACTGGACCCCATACAGGATGCACTGGACCCCCTACAGGATGCACTGGACCCCATTTATGTTGTACTGGACCCCCTACAAGATGCACTGAACCCCATACATGATGCACTGGACCCCCTACAAAATGCACTGGAGACCCTATGGGTTTGCACTGGAGGCACTACGGGTAGCACTGTAGGCTCCATCAGTAGCACTGGAAGGCCTAAGGCTAGCTCTGGAAGCCCTGTGGGTGGCACTGAAGGGCCTATTGATAGAATTGTTGATTATGCCCTTGACCTTGTGTACAGTGCACACACATTAGAAAGGGTTGGTTCTCTAATACCAGCTTCACAACAGGGTTGAAAACCTTGCCGACGTTTCGACCAGATGCTCTGGTCTTCTTCGCCCTGAAGAAGACCAGAGCATCTGGTCGAAACGTCGGCAAGGTTTTCAACCCTGTTGTGAAGCTGGTATTAGAGAACCAACCCTTTCTGATGCCTGAGCCAGCTGAGAAGCCCTCACTTCAGTGCACACACATTTTGCATATAGTATAGCTACCAATTATAGCTAGGTATATATAATTATAGCTATATGCTAGAGGACGACCCCCACTACTGGGCATTCTGATGTCCATTGAGTATTGATTGATTGACCCATCTTTAAACCAAATTCCCAGTTTTCAATCCGAAACGTGAACCAACCTGGACGCGGATCCGGAGCAGTACAGGTATTACAATCCGCAGATTCTGAAGAGCCGTGACATCGTTAGCTGTTCTCTAAGGTGTACCAAAGTTGCGTGCTGTACGTGTCATTACCCTGCTCTGTTCCCTCCCAGTGTCCCACTAGAATACGCGTCAGTAGTCCGGCACCGCTGCCATTTTGACCGGCTGTCTGTAAGCGGGCGGTCGGGCGCATTGCGCTGGGCGTCTGATGTCGCTGCTAGCACGCTTCACCAGCAGATAGTGCTGTTTGGTGGGGGAGGAGAAGTGCTGGACGTTGTGCAGATGGACGACTGTGCAGTAGACCTGACCTTCGGAAAGGCTCGCGTTGCATCCATTCAGTAGCGTACACTGTTGAGTTATACTGTGATCTACACATGACTCCTCTTCGTCCGCCTTGCACTGCATTAGGTTGGCTCTGAGCCCTGCCTCGCTGTGCTGACTGCACACAACACAGCGGTCCTCTTTGCTGTGATGGGGAGGGGAAGGTTGTGTGTAAGTGCCCTTGGAGTTGGTGCTTGATAGCCTCAAGTGACCAGGTGCTTGCACTGTGTGCACAGGAGGTGGGGAGATGGGCAGGGGTGGATGGAGTGCGCTTTTTGTTCAAGGAGAGCATTCAGTCTGCCTGCCAAGTCCGAGGGAAAGGGGTTCCCCTTCTCATTACTGACCTCAAGGTGAGACTGGCGTTGTCTCACCTTCAGTAGGCCTTAAGGTTAACTGATGCCACATGCCTTGTCACCCCAGACCACCACTGATGGTACAGGCTCCCTTCCTAAGCTTGCCGAGAACACAGCTGCCAATGCAGCTGGGGGTCAAGGTGCGTTTGAGGGTAGGCTGGCCCATGTGCATGCCTTGGCTTGGCAGTTTGCTGCCGATCATATTCCCATACCCAGGTGTGGCAGAAGGGTGTGTTGACAAGGCCCTGGCCACTCAGACCCACAGCAATGAGCAGATGATGGAGAAGCTGCACATGCAAGAAACAGTCCTTGCACACTCGTTGGCTTTGCTCACAAACATGCCACCTGTGGCTTAGGTTGCTCCTCACACAACAGCACACGCTACTGCCCTTTGTGTGCCATGTACATAGTGATTGGCTGTGCTTCTGGTGTTGTGAGCCTCCATCACATTTAGAGGGTCAAGTGACTGGGACACTGATGGGTGAGTGACCTTAGTCCGGACTAGACTATTACATGGTGGAAGGGCAGTGAGCGTGTGTGCTGATGACACGAGTGTGTAACACACCAATAGTAGCAGTCGTAGCATAGATGCAAGCAGCACATCATAAGGAGACCAAATTCTCTGAAAGTATCAAAAATGGCCAACAGGCCAACAATGTACTGTGGCAAAAATATTAACATCTAATACAAAATAATGTGTGCAAGTGTACAAAATGGAGGGCTGTCATGCAAAAAGTTATTTCACACCTAGGAATAGTTTTCAGGGTAACATGCATGCTGTCCATTGACACTGGGGAACTGGTGGATGGGTGTGGCACTGGACCCAAGGGGCGGGGCTGAAAAGGGCAACTTGCTGGAAGGTGATGTAACATGTGCACTAGAATAGGGCATAGTGGGAGTGACAGGAGAGGGTGTCAGCGAAGTAGTGGATGAGTAGGAGCCTGGCGAGGAAAGGTGGGCAAATCCAGGTGGTCCAGGGAAGATGGGGCTCTGTCCCGGAGGGGAGGGGGAGGTCCAATCACTGGGGGTGTGGGGTTCGGTGTGCCTCTGCGAGTGAGGGGAGGAGGTCCCTGTGGGAAGCTTTGCTGAGGGAGGTGGAGTGCCCGGTGTACAGGCAGGCGGAGGTGAGGAGGCCTTTCCTGGCTTGGTCTGTGGCGGGGAACCCTGCTCAGATGAACCATCCTGGCTCTGCTGCTGGGCCTGCTTCTCTGCCTTGCGCCACTTCGCTCGTCTATTCTGGAACCAGACCTGCAAAGACACGGGAGCAACAGACAAGGGTCATTTCAACATTGAAAGCCACGTACGACCAACTCTGCAAGTGTACACAAATGCGACGGGCCAGTTAAGCTGACCTGCACTCGAGCTTCCGTCAAACTGATCTTCATGGCTAACTCTTCTCTCATGAACACGTCTGGGTAGCGGGTCTTTTCGAATGCTGCCTCCAATTCTTCCAACTGTTGAGCGGTGAAGTTAGTCCGGTGTCTACGCTGTTTCCCCCTCCGTCCGTATGGCTCCGCCCGCACGACGCCTCTGGCAGCAGGGTGCTGCAGGAACACGCCCTGCGGGCCGGGCTGAGGCTGCATCTGGGCTACGTGGGGGCCTGTACAGCGCGGATGCAACACACGCCCGTAGCAACACAAGCGGTCAACAACTCTGAATTAGATTTAATCTGTAACTTGATCTACAGCCGTTCGCGTTAATTGCTGTCTACAACTCACCAAATTGCAGCAGGTGTGGCGGCCCAGGAGCCATGACGAAGGTGGAGTTCGGCGGTTGGTAGCCTCCCTGTGGACTGTGCAGGCCGTAAGTGGTCACCGGCCGAGGGTCCGCCACTGCAGGTGGACTTGTCGTCGTTTCGTACAACATCCCCGCGGCCGGGCCCGAGCCGAAGTGGAGAGGTGGACGAGTGCAGAAAGGCTTCTGCTCGCTCATGATCATGACCGTACTTTGCGTTCTACAGTAGCCAGGCGCTGTGGGGGGCTCTATCTCTGCTTACTGTAGCTTCCTGCGGGTCACCTCAGCATCTGCTCGCCCCTGATATACCCAGCAGGTCCCATGGGATCGAATACTAATAATCATTGACCTATGAATCTCACTAACTGCTTGCTCGACAATGAATGTGATTAACCCTGGATCCAACCCACTCGTTTTCAGTGTCAGAAAGCGTAGGCAGCTAATGTATCAGCTGTTCACAGGAAATAGTCCAACTCGTATCTAATGTACTTGTTCCTCTCGTCGTTGGGTACCCTGGGGTAGGCTGCCACCAGTGCATCCTGCATGTGGAGGGGGAGCCAGGGTGAACACACACGTGTGTGCACATGTGGTGTGTGAAGTACCTGAGCACCGATGTAAAGGTTGTTGTAGATCCTCCAGTACGCATCACGCACCTTCCTTGCCGGGTGAAACAGTCCCTGCAGAAAGTGTGCAAGCACCACGAGTACACCTGCACACATGCAGCACACAGAGGTCCCTACCTGCAGTAAGTAGGAGAGGACCTTCCCGGGTCCCACGGACACCCGCATCCCATCCACGGCATCAGTGAAGGCTTGCACCATGTGAGGGGAGACCTCAAACATGTTGGGCCACACCAGGTTGAAGAGGTGGGTCATGGCATCCTCAAACCCAAACCCATACACGCCCAGTGCCATGTGCTTGACAGCCCAGCATGCTGTCTGCCGGTGCACCAAGTCCCTACATGCACACACACACACACACACACAGATAACCACCTTAGCAACTAGCTCACTGCAAGAATGCATTGTGACATGCACGAGGACTGCGACAGACTGAACCCCCACCTAAACTGGAAGCCTGGTAAATCAAATATGTGATAAGCAGCTGAGATAAATGTCCCCCATACCTGTCCATCAGGGCATCCTCCAGCAAAGGAGTGACAGCGTAGACATAGTCCTTGCCCATCTCACCGATGTACTCAAACATGAAGGACAGGCTCTTCAGCACACCATTCTGCACATTCAGCTCTGGGACACGATACTCATTCATAAGTGCTGGCAAAACTGTGAATGGTGAACACGTCTCTGCCACGATTGCTATGGCAACCGTTGTGCAGACCCTGTTCTGCCTTTCCTGCACCTTAAGATTGTTGAGTAGAGTGGCCAGCACATCCTGGGGGCTGTGGGGGTGGGGAGGGGGAGGGGCTGCAGTGTGTCAAGTTCACTCAAAGGCAGCACACAGTAGCATACCCAATGGCCTTGGCAATGTAGCCAAAGGTGTTGACAGTGGCTCTGCGAATGGCTTTCTTGTGAGCTTTGACCAGGTCCAGCAGCTCAAAACAGATCCTCATCCACTCCCTTGTAGGGACAAATTCTGCCCCTCTGTCAGCAATCCGCCCAACAAGATCAATGCAGTTCTCCTGTACTTTCTCATGCCTTGAGGGAAGGGGGGGAACATTAGAGGTGAAGGGGAGAGGGAGGGGCAGCACATGAGGGCAGAGGGAGGGGGAGGGGAGCACATGAGGGGAGACACAACCATCCACTACACAACCAGACAGTTGAATGCCATTACCCCTATGGTCACAACAGCTTAGTGAAGTCAGTCAAGTGTGACATGGGGTGGTCCTACAGACAGCCGACACCTCTGCTGACAGTGATGGGGGGAGGGGTCTGGCAGCAGCTCAGCCAGCTCCTGGGCAACCACTAAGGACCACTTGGAGCTAACAAACTGCCCTGAAGCTAACAGAGCCATACCAGCAGTGGTCATCGGACAATTGGACACATAACTTGCACTGACCTGTTCTTGAGAATAGGTGTGAGACGAGGTAGGAGGTCCTTGATGGGCGGCTGCATCCTTGTCATCCCCACCACATTCACCACCGCCTGGAGAAGGGCACACCAGGCTCAACACAATCTTATACTAAACAGAAAGCCCCTCCCATCATGCACAGCCCCTCCCACCATGCACAGCCCCTCCCACCATGCACAGCCCCTCCCATCATGCACAGCCCCGCCCACCATGCACAGCCCCTCCCCTCATGCACAGCCCCGCCCACCAGCCCCTCCCATCATGCACAGCCCCACCAATCTGCACAGCCCTTCCCACCATGGACCCCACCCATGCAAGCCGACTTGCCTTTAGCCCTCCGAGGATGCTACCAAGCACTTCGGGGTACTCTTCTCCGAGGTACTCATACAGGACCACACCCAAATGGCATACCAGTTGCTCCTGTAGCCATGGAAACCATCACCATGTGAACACCCACTGCCAGAGGCCCTTCAGGAGTGGGGAATGCCACCTCAGTGCACTGTAGGGTCTCCTGAGCCTAGCCCTGTCTGGGGATGCCCTACAAGCACTCCCATGAGGGAAAGGCATTCATAGCAGGCACTAACTGGGGAATGGCATGTTGACTGCCTTACACCATGAGGAAACAGGGCCAGGTGAGCACTGGACCAGCACACTCCTACCTACCAATACCTCAAACATTTTACACGGACACACCCCACGCAACACCGCCTCAGCTCACCTCCCCACACTGCATCATGACGTTAGCGATGCGTGATATGAGGTCGGCCGCCTGCTGGCGGACCTTGGCTGCCTTGTTGTTCAGCCTCCAGAGGATGGTACCACAGATCTGGGGCAGGTAGGGCTTCACCCGAGTGCCAAGAGCATTTACCACCACCCCAAAGGCATTCAGCACCACTACATCCTAAGAGAAAGCAGGAAGGGGGAAGTGAGGGAGGTAGGGGGGGCAAGGGAACCCCACTTGCCTCATTTGTCTGCTCCTGGAAGGCATACAAGATGCCATCAATGAGCTGCTCCTCAAGGCGTGAGTCCACGTCAGCAGCACCAAGAGCACTCATCACCTGTACAAGACAACATCAGGCATCATTAACATAGCTTCACACACACACACACACACACACACACACACACACACACACACACACACACACACACACACACACACACACACACACACACACACACACACACACACACACACATACACACACACATACACACACACACATACACGCACGCACACGCATGCATGCATACACAGACACACAGGCACACACATGCACACACACGCACACAGACACACACACACGTGCACATGCACACACACATGCACATGTATGCACATACGCACACATACGCACACACACACACACACATGCACACACACACACACAGTACCTATTTCCTAATTGCCACAAAAAAGGTCACATGTTCCATTAATGGAATTCATTACAGTTTATCTATACATTCATGAGTTCCAAACATGACCTCCTCAGCTCATGAATACCTAACAGGTGACCTCTGGTACCACTAGCCTGAGATTACAGGGTTCTCCCCACATGTGTTTTATGTGATTGCCATCATGTTTGTGGTGGAACAGCTGATTCACAGCAAACCCAATTAAGGGCAATGAGGGAAGGCAAGAGTTGAGTGGGAGAGATTGGATTAGTTAAAGTGGTTAATGCTAAGGGTTCCCACTGGTGCAGCTCCCTGCCAGTGCAGGCAGCCACTCTCCAGCGTGATGCAGCTTGCCCAACAGCAGCTACTCAGCCACCAGCAGAGGTCACTGAGAGGTGACCCCACCCCCAGAGGGGCCAGCTGGAGGGCTGCCTAGCGTAGGGGCACAGCAGGATAGCAATGTAATCTGACACCTTGACAGAGCTCACCCCACCCCACACCGAGAGCCATGTGCCGAGAGGGCAGGGGCAGGGGGGGGGGGGGGGGGCTACCAACTGGATGAGCAGCAACATTTTCTAAAACACACCTCAATTTTCACTTGAGTGAGAACAAAACACCTCTTGCCAGGACAAAGCCTGAATGCTGAATTGCCATTGGTTTGGCTTCCTCATCATAAGGAGTGAATTAGGAACTGCTCCATTGGCCAGGTCACCACAAAATGGAGGAAAAGCTGCAAACAGAGGCTAGGATATCCCTCTCCACCCCAGACACCCACCCCTCCCGCCCCCAGCCTCTGCCGCATGAGGTGTGCTAGGGAGGTGGGCTGACAGGCAGAGGGCAGACAGTAATTAGCCCAGACATCCTTGGAATCCACCACTTGGCTGAATAATGGAAATTGACTGGTTCAATTTCATTAACTCAATTATCATCCATTTAGAGACATCAGAAAAGGGAAGTGACATTTGACAAGGTTACACACAAACCAGAAAGTAAACATTGAGACATGCATGTATAAACGCCTGCACACACACGCACACACACACACACGCGCGTACACACGCACACACAACACACCACACGCACACATACACACAGACACACACACACACACACACACACACACACACACTGCACACACACACACACACACACACACACACACACACACACACACACACACACACACACACACACACACACACACACACACACTGCACACACACTCACAGGCACACACACACGCACACACACAACACACACCACACGCACACATACACACAGACACACACACACACACACACACACACACACACACTGCACACACACACACACACACACACACACACACACACACACACACACACACACACACACACACACACACACACACACACACACACACACACACACACACACACACACACACTGCACACACACTCACAGGCACACACACACGCACACACACAACACACCACACACGCACACACTGCACACACTGCGCACACACACACACACACACACACACACACACACACACACACACACACACACACACACACACATACACACAGACACACACACACACACACACACACACACACACACAGACACACACAGACACACACACACACACACACACACACACACACACATACACACACACACACACACATACACACACACACACACACACACACACACACACACACACACACACACACACACACACACTGCACACACTGCACACACACACACACACACACACACACACACACACACACACACACACAGACACACACACACACACACACACACACACAGACACAGACACACACACTGCACACACTGCACACACACACACACACACACACACACACACAGACACACACACACACACACAGACACACACACACACACACACAGACACACACACACACAGACACAGACACACACACACACACACACACACACACACACACACACACACACACACACACACACACACACACACACACACACACACACACACACACACACACACACACAGACACACACACACACACACACACACACACACACACACACACACAGACACAGAGCCTGGAAGGGAAGCCAGTGGAGATGGTGTGATCCTCAGAAGCCCTGCCCCACCAGGTGGCCCTGATGTAATGGAGTGCACTGCCCAGACACACCACAACACCACGCACAGCTGGTTCACCTTCTCAATAGTTTCCATAACCATCTTTCTGTACTGCTCATTGTCGTCCTTGAGGTCCTCCACAACTCGCCCAATGATCTCTGCCACTCCAACTTTATTAGCCAGCTCCACGGTTGTCTCCACCAGCTGCACAGCAAACACAAGCACACTGGCAACACACTCCATACCAGCACAAACACACCCACCCTCACTAGGAACCTGTACACACCCCTCACCAGCACATCCTCACCAGCACACCCCTCACCAGCACACCCCTCACCAGCACACCCTCACCAGCACCTCACACCCACCCATCACCAGGAACCTGTACACACCCCTCACCAGCACATCCTCACCAGCACACCCCTCACCAGCACACCCTTCACCAGCACACCCCTCACCAGCACACCCCTCACCAGCACACCCCTCACCAGCACACCCTCACCAGCACCTCACACCCACCACTCACCAGGAACCTGTACACACCCCTCACCAGCACACCCTTCACCAGCACACCCCTCACCAGCACACCCCTCACCAGCACACCCCTCACCAGCACACCCCTCACCAGCACACCCTTCACCAGCACACCCCTCACCAGCACATCCTCACCAGCACACCCCTCACCAGCACACCCCTCACTAGCACACCCCTCACCAGCACACCCTCACCAGCACACCCCTCACCAGCACACCCCTCACCAGCACACCCCTCACCAGCACACCCTCACCAGCACACCCTCACCAGCACACCCTCACCTGTCGGTAGTTTCTGCGCTCCATGGCCATTCGTGCATGCCAGAAGTGTTTGAAGAAATCTGGGAGGACCTCTTCTCTGATGTACTGGGCCTCCACACCATCTGTCGAGCAGCACTGCTTCACCACCTACACAAGGGGAGCGGTGTCCTCAGTGACAGTGGGGGTGACATGTGACAGAGGTAGTATGTCATTAGTGACAGTGACAACAGAGCAGTCATGAGTGACAGAGGTAAGGCATCACGGCTGACTACTGGGGGGGGAGGGGGGGGGGGAACAAGCAGCCATTCCAGGCAGCCCTTGCTGTGACCACTGCTGGGTCAGCATAAACATGTTGTGCCTTGGGAAGCCATAGCGGAGAGGACAGGCCTGCAGTTCACACTTCAGACCTTGCACTGTGCGTATGTGCTGCGTGTGCTGACCTTGAGCACGATCTTCTTCATCTCCTCATCAGGGCTCTGGAACTCTCTGATGAGGATCAGCATGACCTCCCGAGTGTAGTAGTTGGCAGAGAGGTTGTCCATCAGCGGGATGAGGTAGCCAATGGCCTTGAGGAAGGCCGCCAGACCCTGCACAACACAGTGACAAGGAGGGCAGGGATCTCTCAGAGCTGCACACAAAGGCTACAGCACCCTCCTTGAGGCTATACACACGGCACTGCACCCTCCTTGAAAGGTACCACTAGTCATGTGGTGTGGACAATAGCATCTGCAGGCACTACACACTGTGTCATGAGGCTCTCCCTGTATTCAGCTACTGCGCTTTGCACATGCAGTCGACACCCTCCCCCACACCCAGCCATCCAATAGCCACTACTCACATGTCAACTATTTCTGGGAGACCATTGGAGAAGGAATGTCAACAGTGACAAATACAAGAGTGACAGGCAGTCAGCTATGACAGATTGTCACTTGTGACAGTCATGTCAGCACATGACCACTGACAATACACACACACAGCAAGAAGCCAGATGGAGGGCTCCCTCCGATGGGACCATGCCACACAAGTGCTCCTTACCACAGCTCCTGAATGGCCTGCTCAGTGAAGCACTGAAGCTCACCATTCACGCACACAGAGCTGGGACACCACACTGCACAACAACCTAGTTACACCTCCCACGGGAACTGCAGGAATTCCCCACCCACCCCCGGCACTTCCTACAGCTTCAATATCCATTGAGTAGCCAGCACCACCAAGCAATGGCCCAGCCTCAGCGCTCACATGCACACACACACCACAACAACACACATGCATAACAGAAGAGGCTTGGGAGTTCACCCCTCCTACCCCCTCCCCCATGGCCCCCTCCCCCTCCCCCCACCCCATGCCCCCATGCCCCCCCCATGGCCCCCCCATGGCCCCCCCATGGCCCCCCCCCATGGCCCCCTCCCCCCCATGGCCCCCTCCCCTCTCCCCCCCTATGCCTCCCCCATGCCCCCCCCCATGGCCCCCTCCCCCTCCCCTCCCCCCATGCCCCTCCCCCCTCCCCTCCCCCTCCCCCATGCCCCTCCCCTCCCCCCCATGTCCCTGATGCAGACAAGCTGCGGTGAGCAGAGCTGGCTGAAGGGACAGCTGTTGCTGGCAATGTCAGAAGCCTGACTAAGTGGATTCATAGCCCACACTGCTGACATCACAGAAGCCATACCAGTGCCCCATCACAGTATTGGACTAGATTGGGACATGGAATTCAATTAAAGCTGCCACCCCCTCACTCATCCAAATGAGACTATCATAGGACACCCATCCATCCCCCGCCCCCACACACACCTTCCCTCGGTGTGCCCTTATGCCCTTCCACAGTGGGACCAAGACGGAGTCAAAGCTTTCAATGCCATAAGGTGTGGCTGCCTCGGCCAATGCCGCAATGGCCAGTGCAGTGATGGTCCGGACCTTCTGCTGCTCATCCACCAGGCCTGGAACAGGACAGGTCACATGCACCAATCACCATCAGGACAGGTCACATGCACCAATCACCATCAGGACAGGTCACATGCACCACCCAAGCTACTGGCTCACCATTCTCGATGATCTCCACAAGGCTCTTGAGGTGCGGCAGTACAGCACACCCCATCAAGATGGCTATCTGCTGGACAATCTTTATTCCAGTGTGCCTGGCCTGCCAGGACTTCTTGCTCCGACAAACTGCCTTGAGGAAGGGCAGCAGGGACGGGATGCCCAGTGCTGACGCCACCACAGCAAACGCGCTGCGGGACAAGACCAAAACAACACTTGCTTCACACAACCCACTTCTGCTCAAAGCCAGTGCAGCTCTAACCAGACTCCAGACTCACCGGGCTGTTGTGTTCCTGACATACTCATCCATGTTGTCGATGTCAGGGCGCATGGTGGAGATCATGGTGGCCAGCCCAGCCGCCTTGGCAAGGTTGGAGATGATCTCTCTCCCCTCCACACGTGCATAGTAGTCCTCATCAATCAACAAGGGCTCAATCACCACAAGAATCTGCAGCAAGACAGTTGACTCATCTGTGCTGCCTCCACATAGTCACTAGTACGTAGTATCACACGCACACGCACACGCACGCACACTCTGCTACTGGAGTCCCTACAACCACCCGCCTCCCACCCACTCCAACGCAATATCCCCAGATCACATTAGCTAACAATACAGGGCGGTCTCCCACCAAATGAGCACAACATGGGTCAACACGATTACCACCCCACAGCACCTGGAGGCTTCCCCTCCCACTCACTGGGTCACACCCCCTCCTTATCAGTGGGGCACACCCACCTACGTACTCTGACCTCCTGCACTAAGGCTGCTTCAGCCTTCTACACACACACACACGCACACAACACACACACACACACCACACGCACACACCACATGCACACACACACACACACACACACACACACAACACACACACGCACACGCACACACCACACGCACACACACACACATGCACACAACACACACACACACGCACACACCACATGCACACACACACACACACACACAACACACACACGCACACACGCACACACATGCACACACACACACACACACACACACACATGCACACACACACACACACACATGCACACAACACACACATGCACACACACACATGCACACACACGCACACACCACACACGCACACACACGAACACACCACACACGCACACACACGAACACACCACACACGCACACGCACACACACGCACACACCACACACACCCACACGCACACACACGCACACACACACATGCACACAACACACACACATGCACACACACACATGCACACACACGCACACACACGCACACACCACACACCACACACGCACACACACGCACACACCATACACGCACACACACACACATGCACACACGCACACACACACACATGCACACACGCACACACACACACATGCACACACACACACACACACACGCACACACACACACACACAACACACACACACACACACAACACACACACACACACACAACACACCATACGTACCTTGTGTACAAATGGCCGCACAAGATCGTCCAGTTTGTAAAGGATGCGGTCAATGACTTTAACCAGAAGGTGGCGCTCCTGGTCCTCCAGTGTGGGAGACATGAGCAGAGGCAGGATCTGGTTGAACAGGGAGTCAGCACCGAACTCACGGGCCTTGTCTGTGATCTGACGCAGGGCAGACTTGCGCATTGGAGGAGTGCCATTCTTTATTTTGAGGAGAAGTGTCATGATGCGGCGCTCCTTCTGCTCCTCGGCACTGAGTGTGCTCTCGTCCACTTGGTCCAACAGTTTGCTGAAGTACTGTGTGTCCTCAGGCTTCAGGAAGGGCAGCGACGACCCTGCCTCTGACGGCTGCAAGTCATCTACAATCTTCACTTGAGACTCTTCGACTTGGAACCGGAAACCGGACATACCCATTGGTGTGGGTGTGGCAGTGAGTTTGCGGGCAGGAGTCCTGATGGGTTGGTAGCTGGCCGGCGGCTTCAGTATCTTGTACCCCTCTTGTGGGAAGAGCGCGTCAAGGTCCACATCCGAGAGGGGACGGTTGCGCTCATCCAGCTCCAACTCCCAGCGCCACGCCTGCATCTGCTCTGGTGTCATGGACGCCAACTGGCCTGCAAAGCACAATACATTTGAGAAAGAGGTGTCATCACACCGACCAGCACTGACCTAGTGAGACGCCTAGTGGCAAGTGAGCTGACGAGGGGTGGAGTGACTGCAGAGGTCAGTGACGGATTCCTTAACCACTTACAGGCAAGCAAGCAGCGGCAAAATGGTAAACTCAATGAACTCTAGATAAGCAATGACTCCCAAACTAATAGCATTGCGTGTTGCATTCAATCAGTAAGCAGATCTGGTAGAGACACCATCTCTGCCAGTGCATGCAAGTACATGTAGTCAACTGTCTGTGAAGAGGAGGCCACTGGAAAAGCAAGCACAACCACAGCCCATGCTGTGGGTACAGCAACAATAGCAGGTTTGGGGTAACTCGGTTAGCATAGACAGGTCAACAGACACGCGCACTGTATGGCCTAACTCGAACAGCACAAGGACACTGTCAAGTGCAGCCAAACACACTGCCTAGCCCAGTAGGCTCCCTAATCCTCTTAAAGCACGCACCTGGCGAGGGGGTCTGCATCTGCATTGCCATAGCACCTGCTGGGGTTGCCCCTGTCAGGTTTGGTGTGGACCCTCCCACTGAAGGTGTCATGGAGGGTGTCATAGAAGGTGTCATGGAGGGAGTGCCTCCTAAACGCTGGCTAGACGGTGTCTCATCCCAGCGACTCCGCCGCTTTCCTCCGCCTGGAGTGGGCGTGGCCCCAACACCTTCAACAGTCTCGCCCCTGTCAGTCCGCGGTGTCTCAGCCCAGCCACCTCCAAAGTGGCTGGGGGTTTCCCCTCTCTCAGTCTTGGGGGTCTCATCCCAGCGATTCCTCTTCCCTGGGGTGAGGGCACCAGGGGTCACGCCCCCAGGTGTGGCATCCCACACTCTTGAACTTGGGGTAACTCCAGGAGTTTCCCCTCCCTTCCTCCCTGGAGTTTCGTCCCAACGACTAGCCGATGGTGTGCTCTGCACAAGTCAACAAAACAAACCATTCCATCGCACATCACCCTAGCCCCACCACACGTCACCCTAGCCCCACCACACATCACCCTAGCCCCATCACACATCACCCTAGCCCCATCACACATCACCCTAGCCCCATCACACATCACCCTAGCCCCATCACACATCACCCTAGCCCCACCACACATCACCCTAGCCCCATCACACATCACCCTAGCCCCATCACACATCACCCTAGCCCCACTACACATCACCCTAGCCCCACCACACATCACCCTAGCCCCACCACACGTCACCCTAGCCCCACCACACGTCACCCTAGCCCCACCACACATCACCCTAGCCCCACCACACATCACCCTAGCCCCATCACACATCACCCTAGCCCCATCACACGTCACCCTAGCCCCATCACACGTCACCCTAGCCCCACCACACATCACCCTAGCCCCATCACACATCACCCTAGCCCCATCACACATCACCCTAGCCCCATCACACGTCACCCTAGCCCCACCACACATCACCCTAGTCCCACCACACCTCACCCTAGCCCCACCACACGTCACCCTAGCCCCACCACACATCACCCTAGTCCCACCGCACATCACCCTAACCCCACCACACGTCACCCTAACACCACCACACGTCACCCTAGCCCCACCACACGTCACCCTAGCCCCACCACACATCACCCTAGTCACACCACACGTCACCCTAGCCCACAATCACTTACCTCCGCCTGGTCCCATGATGATTTCTTAGCTGGGGCTTCCCCTTCTGTAGCTGATGTTTGATCCCAGCGACGGCGCTTGCGTGGCTGCTCCGCCACTGGCCTCAGCTCTCCAGACGCTTTGGCATCTGCAATCTTGCTCCGCAGGTGACGCTAACAGAGTTCAGAGCAGCAGACACAATAGCACCACTCCTACACGCTGTGCAGCTGGAGGCCGGGCCCTTGGCACACTACTGACTCACCTCTTCAGCCATCAGGTCCTTCTCTCTCATCACATCGGCATATGACCTCAAGGCAATGTCAGGGGTTTTCCCACCTGGAGGGGGAGGGAGGGTACATTATACCATGTCTAGTTAGCATGGTGCTGCTGTCTGCATCCCGGCTCTGTCCACAGCTATCAAGGCAGACAGGTGCCACACTGGAGAAATGTCTGTAAATAAAGAGTCACACTTTCTGTTAGTCACCATGGCAATGCCTCCTCCACATGGGATGCTTCTCTTCATGTGGACCAGAGGCAACAAAACACGTGAACACAACACTGCCTAGACATCAGACACAAGCAGCTACCGTCTAGACATCAGACACAAGCAGCTACCGTCTAGACAGCAGACACAAGCAGCTATCGTCTAGACATCAAACACAAGCAGCTACCGTCTAGACATCAGACACAAGCAGCTACCGTCTAGACAGCAGACACAAGCAGCTATCATCTAGACAGCAGACACAAGCAGCTACCGTCTAGACAGCAGACACGAGCAGGTAGCACCTACTTATCAGGTATGTACACTGACTAGAGGTCTGCATGTTGAGAACAGGAACAGTGACTTACCGTACTGCCATGAGCAGAACAGAGCATGAAAAAGAGACAACATTGAAACATCAGTGCAGGTCAGTATGCCCACCCCACCCCACCCCTCCCCAGTCGTGCAGTGCAGGTCAGTACGCCCACCCCACCCCACCCCTCCCCAGTCGTGCAGTGCAGGTCAGTACGCCCACCCCACCCCTCCCCAATCGTGCAAGCCTGACTGCTACTCTACCCCACAAGTGGAGGAGGAGCCTGGTCACATGAGCCAGCTGTACAAGGCACTAGGTAGCCTGGACAGACGAGGCCACCCAATCAGACTGCAGTAGTGCCAACTACATACGTAGGTAAGCGCATGTGTATGACAGTCTTGTGTAATGGAGTGCACTATGGCTGCCAGCTCCAAAGTAGAGTGAGGCATTGTGGCTGGTGTTGGGTAGTCAGGTAATGAGTTGGCCCAAGAAAAAGGAAGGAAGTTCTGTTTGGTCAGGTAGAGATGTTCTCGTGTGCCTCCTAACCAGCGTTGGAATACCTGTGTCCTCCCCACAGCTACATCCCGCTATCCAGCTCTCTCCTGACCAGCAATACCTTTCCACCACACAATGAAAGCTGTGGTCTAACACATACTACTACTGAATTGCACAATTTTTTTGCATTCCATAATTATGTAATTGGTTCAAGTGACCAGACTTCACCTCTGTAGATGTAGGACAGTCCGGCTCAAGAGGTTACCCCACCTCCTACACACCACACCCCCTACACACCCCACCCCCTACACACCACACCACACCCCCTACACAGCACACCACACCACACCCCCTACACAGCACACCACACCCCCTACACACCACACCACACCCCCTACACAGCACACCACACCCCCTACACACCGCACCACACCCCCTACACACCACACCACACCCCCTACGCACACCCCCTACACACCACACCCCTACACACCACACCACACCCCCTACATACCACACCACACCCCCTACATACCACACCCCCTACGCACACCCCCCACACACCACACCACACCCCCTACGCACACCCCCCACACATCACACATGCCCTGCACAATGTACAAGCAGCAATATCGCCCTCCCCGGCTTCAGCTGCAGCCACCTACCGTCTGCAAAGGGGTCTGCTCGAGGTGGCGTGATCAGCATGTGCCGCATCTGCCGCTGGTGGTAGTCATCCATCCGATCAACTATCCGCTGTCGTCTGTGAGCTGCAAAGGGATCCTCAGCACCTGTGCCCTGGAAGTCCTTGAGCACATCAGGAGGGGCCGTGATGGGCTTGGGGCGGAGAGCACCAATGGCCACATCCCCCTCTTCTTCATCCTCCTCAGGGTCCGTAGGTGCAATCGAGGTAAGGTATCCCTCATAGCGCCTGCAGTCAATGCAGGATATACTCACATGCACGCACGCATGCACGCACACGCACACGCACACACACACACACACACACACACACACACACACACACACACACACACACACACACACACACACACTCACCTTTCAGAGGACGCTTCATAGATGTCAGGATCAAAGTGTCCAGACGCACCAAACCCAATCTGCAATGGTGACAGAAACAGCCCTCATCGATATCCCTGTTCACCCTCACACCCCTTCCCCCACACTGCACACCACTCATCCATGGACCCTCACCCTCACACCCCTTCCCCCACACTGCACACCACTCATCCATGGACCCTCACACTCACACCCCTTCCCCCACACTGCACACCACTCATCCATGGACCCTCACACTCACCCAGCTCACATGTCCAACATACCTTGTCCGCGGCGTTGTCTGTGTCCTGCACCTGGAGCCGCTTTGTCTGGAATTCCTTTATCTGAGCATCAAGCTCTACATGTGGGTGGGAGGGGAGGGGAGGGGAGGGGAGGGGAGGGGAGGGGAGGGGAGGGGTAGAGGGGAGGGGAGGGGAGGGGAGGGGAGGGGAGGGTAAGAGGGGAGGGGAGGGGAGGGTAAGAGGGGAGGGGAGACAGGGAGGGGTGGGGAGGGGAGGGGAAAGGAGTGGGGAAGGATAGGGAAGAAGGGAGGATGCGGGCACAGAAGGGTGAAGAACATAAAGATTAATGAAGAGCAGCACATCACTCAGAATGATCACCCTGCCGGTTTTACTCTCAGCAGAGCACTGGTGAGGCAGAAGGGGTCTCCAGGTCAGTGCCTTATCCAGACCAGAACTGGATGCAATGACATTGAACAAACTCAAGCAATAACGTTGGTGCTAACACCTGGTCCTGATACTGGGGACCTGACCTGTGCGCCCTCCCAACCATTCTCAACGACCAAGCTCACAGACCACTCCCGGTCTAAGGAGAAGCCGCCATTGGTCTAGTCTGCACTGTGCCAACAAAACGCATTTCATTAACGTTGGGACTACCAAACTACCAACCCAAAACGCAATACCCTCTTTGAATACCTATCTATTTCCCTTGTTTCTCCTGCCGCCCTGAGGACCTTTACTAAACGTTCTAACGACAGCCAATGCTGCTACATAGCATAGAAAGAAAGTAAGCATTCGCCCTGGGGCCACGAGTGGCGGGAGGCGAGATCCATCAAACGTGTGGGCGGTGCTGAGGCCACTAAACACACACACACACACACACACACACTCCTTGTCAGAAGACAATATGCGCCCAGAGTGGAATAGTTGACACCCAAACGGATCATTATCGCTGTCATACACTCTCTCCCCTTCGCCACGGTCCCATCAACTCACCTTCTTGCGTTCGGGCCGCCATGTTGCAAGGTACGTAGCTCCAAGAGAGCAGGCAACGCACGTCAGTGTTACGTGCCGCGGGTCGGCTACAAGGGGGGGCACAACCACGTGACAGTGCGTTTATTAGGCAAGCCGGGCGCTTAGGCATGTCAACCCTCTTCTCAGCACTCAAAAAGAGCAGGTTCTTGAGGTTTGGTCTTCCTCTGGTCGCGTTTGTGGTGGTCGGGTCGGTAGGGCTGTCCGAGTTCACCTCCATCCGAGTCCGGAAGAGGGACGAAAAGAACAGAACGCTTACGGCTGCCGAGGCGCTGCAGTTTCAAAAGAAAGTGGACCGAGTCGTGGTGGAAGACGAGTTTGACAGAATTCAGGAAAAGGTTGACATCAACCACTGGGAGAACAAGCGCGGTCCTCGTCCTTGGGAGCATCCTCCAGCCGACAATCACTAAGCGTCCGTCTGTCCGTCTGTCGGGGTGCAGCCATGAGTTACCAAATCTACCGCCGCACCACCCTGGGATCGACGCTCCAGGACACGGTGGACTACCTGGTGCAGTCGCAGCAGATCTCCCCCGCGCTGTCCGCCCGAATCCTGCTGCAGTTTGACAGAAGTATGAACAGTGCCTTTGAGAAGCACGCCCGTAACACTCGCTTCACATTCAAAGGCGACCTGAACACCTACCGCTACTGCGACAACGTGTGGACCTGCATCCTCACCGGAGTGGACTTCAAGGAGGGCAGCGACAGCATCCGGACACCGAAGATAAAGGTCGTCGCTTGCGACGCTAAAGGAGCTGCCAATGAATGAATGAACACAAACTTCAAACAAGCATACACACCCTATTAATTATTGGGTTTTTCTTCAAAGCCTGTTTTACACATGCATTGTTCCAACAGCTACTTACATAGAGACTGTGTGTCTGTCACTTGCTGGTCATGGTCCGGAGCTGTTTGGCAACAGCGGCCATGCTGGGACGCAGGTGCGGCTCTGCCTTCCAGCAGCTGGTGGCCACGTCAACATAGTCCTGGGGGGTGGAGTCACTGAACTGTGGCCGTCCTCCCATCATGGCCTTGAAGGTGAACCTGAAGACCTCCATGTCTGAACCATCCTCCTCCTGGTAGACAAACCGTCTGGAGGCAATCTCATACATGAGCAAGCCTGCATTCCAACACACATCACTCACTGACACAGCTGGTAGTGAACTGATCAATGAATTACAATATAGGCCACACCCACCAAAAGTGTACACATCAGAGAACTTGCTGTGAGGGGACGTCCCGTCCATTAGTTCAGGTGCAAAGTAGAACTAAAGTAAAAGGAGGGGGCATCCACCAAACTAGTACAAACAATACAGCTTGTAGTGGAATGGGTGCTGCTAACGTTGCATCTGTCCGTCTCTGCTGGCTCCATGAACTGCCGCAGCAACCCCTACACGCACCACAGAGCACACAGCTGCAGTGAACCTACCCAGACCACCTGTCTAGGCCCCCACAGCACTCTCCGCTCACCTCAGTTGACAGCTTTGCTCTAAAGGAGGCGTTGACAAGCACCGTGCTGCTCCGAAGGTGTCTGTGTAGCAGAGGTGGGGAGCTGCTGTGCAAGTAGCTCAGGGCACTTGCCACATCCAGGACCTGCAGGAGGGTGGGTCAGGCCACGGGGGGAGGAGTGTCAGGAGAGCAGCACATGGTAGAGTGGTCTAGCAAGCTAGACCAATGGCAGGGCTGCCTTACCAGTTGAACAGTCTGTGGCCAGGTCAAGGAGGGCCCCTCACCACTGAAGAGGTTGGCTGCTGTCCCCAGCTCCATGGCTTCAGAGAGGAGCCACAAGGAGCTGGGTCCATGGCAAACACCGAGGTGCATCACAACATAGGGGCACTTCAGACAGCTGAGGGGTGGGGGGGGAGGGGAGGGTCTAGCAGGCTGGACACCAGATAAGTTAAGTGCTTCTTACCTGAGCATGGCCAGTCCCTGCTGGAGGTCATGTTCATTCTTCCGCTCTCCTCTCGTTTCTGTCACTGTGACCTCCATACACCTATACACAGCCAGAGATACTGCACACCACTGGTCCTCGTACAGCAGGGACTCCATCTGGAAGGGCCACACCAGCAGGCAGAGTGCTCCAGCAGAACTAACACGAACTAACCTATGTACATACCAGACATGGCCTACATCCAGCCCCACCCCCACCTACACCTGCCCCACCCCCACCTACACCTGCCCCACCCCCACCTACACCTGCCCTACCCCCACCTACACCTGCCCCACCCCCACCTACACCTGCCCCACCCCCACCTACACCTGCCCCACCCCCACCTACATTTGCCCCGCCCTCACCTGCACCTGCCCCTCCTCCAGGACCAGTCTCTCCTCCTCCGTAGCATGCACTGGCCATGGCAGGCTAGTGCTGGGTGTTGAGTCCTTCAGCACTGCCACCTCCGCCCTCAGGGCAGCCTTCTCCCCCTCCAAGCCGTCAACTTGCAGCAGCAGCTCCCTCACTTGCTGCACCAGGTCCTCCAGCACTGCTGCAGACGGTGAGTCTGACTGCTCATTGTTTGGCTCATCGTCCACCTCCTGTTCGGCCATCTTGCTATTGGTCACCTGGCGTTCTAAAGGGGGCCTCCCCGCAGAAACTGACTCACCCTCTGGAGCTGACAAGGGGGAACCCCCTTCAGTTGGGTTGGCAGACCCTTCATCACTAATCGGCTGTTGCTTAGCAACCCACCGTTCACGGCCAACTGCATGAATGGACTAGCTCTGGTAACACACACGCAAACAGCACACAACGTATGTCCGCCCACCACGCACTATGCAGCCACTGCACACACACAGCATAACCTAAGCCACACGGCAACACACCCAGGATGGCTGTCTTCAACTCTGATGAGCAAAGCTGCAAAGGGGAGTCCCCATCGCTGTCCTTCAAGTGGGGGTCGGCACCGTGCTCAGCCAGAATGCAACACACAGCCGTGTAGCCAGCGTGGGCCGCCAGGTGGAGGGGAGTTAGCTGCTGGGCCCCTCCTTGCACATTGCACTTGGCCCCTTTCTCCAGGAGCAGCTCACAAATGGTAGGGCTGTTCTCCTGAGCTGCCAGGTAGAGGGCTGTGAAGCCAGCCGTCTGGAGGGAGGGGAGAAGAGTGACCACACACTACCTTCTCACATCAGCGAGGACCACTCCCACCTGGGGAATGTTGGGGTCTGCCCCACGCTGCAGGAGGTACTGAATGGTGATATTGCACTGAGCCTTGCAGGCAAACATAAGTGGAGTCCAGCCATCGTCATCCTGCACGTTGATGTCTGGCATGACCTCAGCCAGACGTAGCACAAGCTGGGGGGGGGGGGGGGGGGGGGGATGCACTGAACTGTGCACAACTACAGTTGCCATAGTAACTCACTTCCAAATTCTCTGTGCTTGTACACGCCCTGTGGAATGGTAGCTCATTCCGCGAGTTGCTAATGAGAGGGTCTGCCCCATACCTGAGCAGCAGCCTTGCTCGCGCAGGGAAGCCACAGCGTGCAGCAAGCGAGAGGGGAGTGTCCCCTTTGGCGTTGCGTGCATTGACCAAGCTCCTCGCCTCAAGGGTCTCAAGCAGGAGCTCCAAGATGGCCTCATGACTGCCGTGAGGGACACTCTTCATGCAGGCAAAGTGGAGGACCGAGTCCTGCTCCATGTCCTTGAGCTGAATGTCAGCGCCCACTTGGAGGAGGAAGACCGCCACATTCGCCTGCCAGCATACAAACAGGTCACATGACAGCCTATCACAGGTCACATGACAGCCTATCACAGGTCACATGACAGCCTATCACAGGTCACATGACAGCCTGTCACAGGTCACATGACAGCCCGCCCACCTGTCCACAGTAGGCAGCCATGTGCAGCAGGGTGGCACCAGTCTTGCCACAGGTCATGTTGGTAGAGATGTCTCCACTCTCAAGAAGGGCCTGCAGCGCCTGGAGGTTACCAGAGCAGCACGCCCCTAGGGCTTTCTCCTTGGCTGCATGGGCAGACACACACAGACAGACAGACAGACACGCAGACGCCACCTCATATGCCCCTCCTGCCTCGCTTCTGGTGCCCACCTTAGCCCCTCCCTCCAGCTCACCCGACATAGCCTCCCTGTCCGGCTGCAGGTTGGTAGAGACATCTGTGTTATGCTGCTTGGCTACATCTGCGTACCAGTGGGGTGGGGGGGAGGGGATTACTACTGTCATGTGATAGCAACACTGCAGGTAAGGGGCCATCCTGTAACCATGTGAGGCTGCATCCACTGACCAATCATCTTCTCAGCGAGCACCAGCGACGCCATCGAGAGGGGTGTGCGCCCCTCCCCATCCTTCAACAGCAGATCTCCGCCATGCTCGATGAGGAAGAGGGCTACCTCTGAGTACTCCTTATGCGCTGCCCAGTGCAGCGGGCCGATCTGCTGGGACCCACCCACCTGATTGACATCCGCACCCGCACGAACGAGGGCCTTGACCAGCTCATTGTCCCCATTCCTGGCAGCCAGGAACAGCGGGGTAATGCCTGCAAGGCAAGAGACTAGGACAAGTCCCCAACCACAGACAATATGCCCCACCCCTATGCCGCGATGCCCCACCCACCCTCTTTGTCGGGCATGTTGGGGTCCGCCTTGTGCTCCAGCAGGATGAGAGCGGCCGCAGTTGTCCCTCGGTCACACGCCACATACAGCGCTGTCTCCCCTCTCTCGTTGTTCGCGTTCAGGTCTCGGCTCTTGACCGCCAACAACTTCATGATGGCGCCACAGTCGGCGGAGTTGTGCAGCGCAGTGTACTGCTCGTCGTCTGCGAGGTCTGGGTCCGCGTCGAACCGAAGCAAGACCTCCACACACCGCTCCATCTTTTTGCGCGCGGCCTGCTTGAGGGCCGTCCAGCCGCGGTCGCTTCGATGGTCAACATCGATGGATACGTACGCATCATCCTCGCCTCCCGCCGACTCGCTCTCCCGGTCCCGCCCCCCACGCAGGAAGCACTCGAGAATCTCAGCCCTCTCCTCGTCCTCCGAATCATCCTTGGCTCGAACGGCAGAGTGAAGCAGCGTCGAGTTGTCTATGGAGATGACAGTGGGTCTCGCCCCGTGGTCCCACAGGTATCGCACGAGGCGGGAGCTGCCCATCATGGCGAACAGGTGGAGGAGAGTGGTCCCATCTGGATTGACGCGGTGAATATTCTCGCTAGCCTGCTGTAGGACACCTATGACGGCCTCCTCGCCTTGACTTTTGAGCAAGCTGGCCCAGGAGACACTATCGGCATCCATTTTTCAACTAGCACTGGGGGAATTCCCAAGTCATATGATTACGTTGCACAATACATTGCACAGAACATTTGTCACTTCAAAATCTTAGTTTGCTGAAGAACCAGCGGTTCCGCCCACTTTTGTACCTGTACGTGGAGGAGGGAGGGGACGGCATATACACTGGACTAACGCCATACACAGCGCACACACACGCACTTTCACCACGTGTGTTCAGCATGTACTGTGTGCACACAAAGTGGTCTATGCTCACAGTACAGCAGGGGACCTGAGACATTCAGGTAATCAAGGTTACTACACCAAAAGTGAGACCACACATTAGATGGGAGTCGTGAGTCAAACAACATCTGCGACAACCATTTTACTTAGCAGTATAGGTAAAGTGGGCAGCCACACCACCTCCCAGTCAGGTCAGCTGCGCAACAATAGCTCAAAAGAGAGACACAACACAAACAAAAAGTGCTTCCTTTTACCAAGCTATGCATGCACACTTTGCTGGTACAACAGACCAGCAAACAGAGCTGCCAACAGCCACTCCATCTGCCATACTGGACAAACGTTCTGAAATGAACTGTACTCCAATGTACTCGTCCACATTACTACGCAGGTCACGTACTGCAGTAGCCATTGCCCTGCAAACGCCACCCTCTGCGCATTCGAACTCACCTTTCCTCAAGAGTCTGTTTAACTTGCCCGCGGGCCCTCCGTCGCGTGGCAGCATCTTTGAAGGACTCTTTGTTCACTTGCTTCTTGTCGAAATTCACGTCCACCGTGTACCTGAAGCGAGACACGTGAACGCATTGACACTGATGTGCACGCAGGGCTCTCCGCGCGTTTGCACACACAATGCCTACCTCGTCGGCATCATGTGGTTGTAGTTAATTAGCTTCAGGAAGGGCTTTAGCCTCGACCGCTTCATCGCCCTCTTCTTCCCCATGCTCCGCGTCACCTTCAGGGGGCATCGATCGATCCCTGCGACCAGTGCGTGCCCGTACTGCCGGTCGTTGCTCCCTTCATCGTAGTTCTTAACAATGATGGCCTTCTTGCCGGCGTACCGTCCCGACAAAACGATGACCACTTTACCCGACTTGAGGAACTTCCCCATCGTCCTGCCACAACCAACAAGGAAACAAATGCACAACACTCACCATGCCACCTCCAGCACAGGCGACAGACGTACACAGCACGCGATGCAATGCGATTCACTTTACCTCTTCAGCCAGCAGAGCACACGTGGGGACAGTAGGGCGCTTATTCGAGAATTTAAACGCACATCAGCGTTTCAACTATGCAAAGAAATATATACAGTGCTTGGAGTCAAATGTGTCGTGCACTAGATCACGTGGAGGCGTGCTGCTTTGGCGGTCTACAGCCCCACTGTATGTAGTCCGGCCGCGTGGAGGCCTCGTACTCCTCGACCAGCTCCTTCACAATCTCCCTGCAGCAGGCAATAAAACAAGATGACGAAGTCTCCCAACCCTACTCCCCCCCCTCCCCTTAGCCTCACTCCAGGCCTATGTCATACAGGGAACGTTGCCTTGCTCATTGTCATACCTCAGGTTGTGGAGGCGGCGCCCACAGCGCAGCCCAGGCGGATTACAGCAGTGCTCTGACGTCACAACCTGGCTCACGACAACCAATGAGGGGCTACCCATTGAATATGCATCGTCAATACTTGCACCAGGTCGATCACAAACTTACCAAGCTATCTGCAATCTGATTGGTTGTCTCGAGTCAGTTAGTGACTACATCAGAGCATATCTGCAATCTGATTGGACAGCGCTGTCTGCCCAACTCAATGTATAGCAACAAGCAAAGCCTACATTCCCTCTATAAAGTAGGCCTGGATGTGTGAGGCTACCCTCCCCCTGCCCCTCCCACACTCTAAGCCACCAGGTCACCTGGAGACATCCAGCTCAGACAGGTCGTCTTTGAACATGGCCTCTTTCTTGAACTGCTCCAGGAAAGCTTGTCTCTTGCGCAACTTGTCATACTGCTTTGCTGTTCTGTCAAACAACTGCAGGATGGGCCACTCCCTTAGCAACCACACCTCATGATGCCCCGCCCATCACCCCGCCCACTTACAGATGAGATGCTGGTGTGGTTTGCCAGCATTAGTCCACTGACCCGGTGTGCTGTGGGGATGTAGGGCGACTTGCGGGAGAGGGCCACCTGCCAGAGGGCAAAGGGGAGTGTCAGCTGCCCCTCCCCCCCCCCCCCCCCCCCCCCCAGGCACCATACCTGTATGCTGGCAGGGCCCCATGGGATGAACTGCGCAAGCTTCCTCTCTCGAATACGCTGCAGACTCTTGTGTACCTGTGACACCAAGGGGAGGGGTCACCTAGCAACAGGGGTACACCGAGGGGAGGGGTCACCTAGCAACAGGGGTACACCGAGGGGAGGGGTCACCTAGCAACAGGTGTACACCGAGGGGAGGGGTCACCTAGCAACAGGGGTACACCGAGGGGAGGGGTCACCTAGCAACAGGGGTACACCGAGGGGAGGGGTCACCTAGCAACAGGGGTACACTGAGGGGAGGGGTCACCTAACAACCTCGTTGGGGGTGGGCTGTTCCAACCCCAACCTAGGCAGGGCCCACCCCCTCCTTACCTGGGCGGGGCACACCCCCTCCTTACCTGGGCGGGGCACACCCTCCCTACCCGTCCCTACTTGGGCGGGGCCCACCCGTCCTACCCCTCCCTACCTGGGTGGGGTCCACTTCCCCTTGGATGATGTTGAGTACGGAGATGTAGCAGTGGTTGAGTGCCTTGTCGCGTGGCGCAGACACCATCACATTCTTTGGCTGCAGCAGACGACGCATCACATCCAACACTGTTGTCTTCCGCACACTGGCCACCTGATGTATGAGAGGGCAAGCAGTGAAGGGGGAGGGGCAGCACTCCTCTCAAAGTGACCACTCCCACCTGGCTCTCTGTTGTGAGGGGGGTATACCCTGTCATTAAGTAGTGAAGCCGGGGGGTGGGGATAAGTGAGGCGATGAGGCCGATCAGGTCATTGTTCATGTAGCCGGGGTACCTGAGGGTGGCCGTGCTGGTGGCCATGATCGTGGACACCTGTCACAGGAAGGGAGTGACATGTGTCAACACAGGCCTGACGGCAAGTGACATGTCAACACAAGGTGAGGTGACAGCAGCACCCTCACCAGTTGGTTGATCTGAGAGAAGGAAGGGTTTGGAATGTGGAGCCTCTCGGCTGCTATACGGTACATGGCAGTGTTGTCCAGCACAACCTGCAGGGTGCCCCCAGGGGGGGGGGGGGAGTAGTCACATGACAGTCTCATGACACAGTGGCTCCACCCACTCACCACACAATCGGCATTGAGCGTGAGTCTCTTCAGTGTGAGGATGGAGTTGTATGGCTGCACCACCACGTCACTGATGCCGTCCTTCTCGTCAAGGTTGGGGAATACTGAGTAGGTCTGAATGAGCTTCTTGGGGAACCTACACACACAGGCAACACATGTACTCTGGACAAGCACGCAAACAGACAGACAGACACACTTGCGGTGAGCCAACCTGTCGTTGAGCCGCTCCAAGAGGTAGGAGCCCATCCCGGACCCAGTCCCACCAGCAATGGAGTGGCTCAGAACAAAACCCTGGCAGGACAGTACACAGCACACAGTGCACGCACAAACATACAGGTGCACACACACACAGCGGACCATACCTCCAGACTATCACTGTTGTCCGCCTCTCGGTCAATGATGTCAAAGATCTCTTCTTGTAGCTTCTCCGCCTGTGAGTACCCACTAGCCCAATTGTTGCCCGCCCCTCCACCGTGCTCAGACATATAGATGTTCTCCGGGTTGTACAGTTTGGCATAGGGCGAGTTCAGGATGCTGTGGATCACCTGGGGGGGAGGGGGGGGGGGGGGAGTAAGAGGGGTGGGGACGGTGCAGGTGGGTGTGGCTTACTCGTGGTTCCAGGTCGAGCAGTACAGCGCGAGGGATGTAGTGTTCATCATCGGCCTGCAGTGTGAGGTGTGCCGGCAGTGTGAGGTGTGCCGGCAGTGTGAGGTGTGCCGGCAGTGTGAGGTGTGCCGGCAGTGTGAGGTGTGCCGGCAGTGTGAGGTGTGCCAGTAGTGTGAGGTGTGCCAGTAGTGTGAGGTGTGCCAGTAGTGTGAGGTGTGCCGGCAGTGTGAGGTGTGCCAGTAGTGTGAGGTGTGCCAGTAGTGTGAGGTGTGCCAGTAGTGTGAGGTGTGCCAGTAGTGTGGTGTGCCGGCAGTGTGAGGTGTGCCGGCAGTGTGAGGTGTGCCGGCAGTGTGAGGTGTGCCGGCAGTGTGGTGTGCCGGCAGTGTGAGGTGTGCCGGCAGTGTGAGGTGTGCCGGCAGTGTGAGGTGTGCCAGTAGTGTGGTGTGCCGGCAGTGTGAGGTGTGCCGGCAGTGTGAGGTGTGCCGGCAGTGTGAGGTGTGCCAGTAGTGAGAGGTGTGCCAGTAGTGAGAGCTGGCTGCTGGGACACACTGCACCTCAGAGCTAACCTGGTAGAAGAAGACGTCCTTCCTGTCTGTCCCCTCTGTGGTGTACTCCTCCAATATCCCTTCGTGGTTGATGCCATGCTCCGCACAGAGCTGCTTCCAGAACTCCATCCCAACTGCAGAGACACACAGCATGTAGTGAGTGTGCTGTGCACGCGGCACTAGTCTGCGCTGCTATGATTGCAGTGGGTCTGCTGGCATGCACTTAGGTTAGCAACCGAAAGGTTCTGGGAGTTTAGCATGCGTGCACACGCACGCCACCACGCCACACACGGACTGGGTCAGGACCCTCTGTCCGAACACGCAAGAGGCACTCGAGTGCTGCTCACTCTGGTTGCCGCATTGCCCCAGCTGGACGGTAATGATTTCTCGAGGCATCTCTGCTTTCAGTCAATTCCCGCTCGTCGCTGCTTGTTCCTTGGCCACGCCCCCACTAGGATTATGGGGTTTCCCCGCCCAGTAAGCTAAGATGTTCTCCTGGCTGTCACGGGAAGAGGGTCGAAAAAAGCAAGTTGAAGTGTTCAATACCATCGTAGATGGCATCAAGACGTTGTACAAGCGGAAAATGCTCCCTCTGGAGCAGGCTTATCAGTTTGGGTCTTTTCATTCGCCGTACATGAGCGACGGCGACTTTGAGGCCAAACCTATGGTCCTTTTGATTGGTCAGTACTCGACCGGCAAGACGACCTTCATCCGGTACCTGCTGGAGAGGGACTTCCCTGGGATGAGGATTGGGCCAGAGCCTACCACGGACCGCTTCGTGGCTGTCATGCACGGTCCGCACGATCAAACAACGCCTGGTAACGCGCTCGCCCACGACCCCTCCAAGCAGTTCCGCGCGCTGCAGCAGTTCGGCAACGCGTTCCTGCAACGTTTCGAGGCCTCTTGTCTGCCCTCGCCTGTACTGGAGAGCATCACCTTGGTGGACACACCGGGGATCCTCTCCGGGGAGAAGCAGCGCTTGCAACGTGGCTACAACTTTGAGGCCGTGATGGAGTGGTTTGCTGACCGCGCAGACCGCATCGTCTTGCTCTTTGATGCACACAAGCTGGACATCTCAGACGAGTTCCGTCGTGTGATTGAGCTCATTAAACGGAATCCAGAAAAGATCCGCATTGTCCTGAACAAGTCGGACATGGTCTCAACCCAGCAGCTGATGAGGGTGTACGGCGCACTGATGTGGTCACTGGGCAAGATCATGGGCACCCCAGAGGTGGTGCGGGTCTACATAGGCTCCTTCTGGGACAAGCCCATGCATGACACCTCCAACCGACGACTGTTTGAGGCAGAACAAGAGGACCTCTTTGCTGACATGCAGACCCTGCCTCGCACTGCTGCTGTGAGGAAGCTGAACGAACTCATCAAACGAGCCAAACTGGCCAAGGTGCACGCCATCATCCTGGCCCATCTGAGAAGTGAGATGCCAACACTGTTTGGCAAGCAGTCCAAGAAGGACCAGCTGATTGGGGAGCTGGCCACTGTGTTCAACACACTGCACAAGAGGAACAACATCCCCGTGGGGGACTTCCCCTCAGTGCGAAAGATGCAGTCCCAGCTGGTGGAGTATGACTTCAACAGTTTCCAGAAGCTCAACGTGCAGCTCCTGGAGGCCGTGGACAGCATGCTCTGCACAGACATCCTCAAACTCATGGACATGCTGCCCAGAGAGGAGGAGCTCACACGGGATGCTCGCATCCAAGGTGGGATATTTGGGACCAGTGACCACGATTCCCTTGATCCTTTCTCAAAGGACTACAACCTCTCAGCAGCTGCTCAGGGTGAGGAGGGCTGGCTGATCAGCCAGGACATTGCCAAGTACGACACCACCTTCCACCAGCTGAAGCCCAACCCCCAGGGCAAGCTGACGGGGGCAGTGGTGCGTGAGGAACTGCTCAAGACCAAACTCCCCAACAGTATCCTTCGCCGGATATGGAACTTGTCTGACATCGACCATGACGGGATGCTGGACGGGGATGAGTTTGCCGTGTGTATGTTCCTGGTGGACATGAAGCTGTCCGGCAGTGACCTGCCAGAGGAACTGCCTCATCACCTGATCCCTCCCTCCAAGCGACCTCAACACACTCTCAATCCACACCACTACAACGTCACTTCCCCTAAGTCTGCCTCCGAGGGGGGCGTGGAAGGCTACAACTCACCTGAGAGCTATGGGGGCGGAGAGCTGGGTGCATTTGTAAGCTAACACGGGCCGTGGCTGCAGCTGGGCTGCTGTCTCTAGAACGCACAGTATTTGTGATTTGTACGCATGTGTAGTCGGTGAAGTAATTGATTTGCAGTTCAATATTCAATTTTAATGATTTCGAAGTTCGATCGGAAACAAAGAAAATGGCGAAGGTGAACACTTGACTGCTAGCACTGGGTGCGCTCGCCACTGCTGCTTCCTCGCCCAACTTAACCTCAGTCTTCTCTGTTTGTTTCTCGCAGCTGGTCCGTGCGAGCTCTCGGAGTGTGGTCTACCTGCCGGGCCTGAGGAACGTGCTCCAGCGACTGAGGGCGACCTCCGCCTCCCCCTCCGCCCTGAGCAGCGCTCTCGGTCAGAGGTCACACCCGAACAGCAGGGGAGGGGCGGCGACGGAGCGGACACTGCCCATGACTACAGAGGCGGTCCACGGGCTGGCGAGGGAGTTTCCCATGCCCGGCAGTACGGCGCCGTCTGTCCGAGACCCTCCCGCGGACAGTGTCTTTGAGCCCCCGACCTCCTTCGCCCTTCGTCAGACGGGACAGGTGAGCTGTGGTACGCCTACCCACCTGGGTAGAGTGTTGACTGCATCCATCTTCAGCACAATGCTTACTGTGTGTGCGCGCGCAGCTGCAGGGAGACCAAGGGAGCCTGTTCCTCCTCGACACGTCCAAGGTGGAGCTGAGTGTGTCGCAGTGCCCCGAGTTCCTCCGAGAAGGCTTCCTCCTGTTGTTCTCTGGTGAGCGGGTGGACAGCCTCTCAGTCATGACTGTCGCGGAGCACACGCAGAATGACATGACCACCTGGAGCTTGCAGGTGGAAGCCGAGAGGGAGGAGCTTGTCGTGCATGTACGTATGTCATCACACAGCTTTGTGCACATGGCGGGCTGCATGGTTAGAGCTGTGTGCCCTCCCTCCCCCTCCTCCTCCCCCTTCCCCTCCCTTTCCTGTCTCCCCCTACGACAGTTCATTGAGAGTGCCAAGGAGATTTGCTCTCGGCTCCAGGCAGCTGGGCATTGGGCAGACTTTATTGACCCCACCTCAGGCCGGGCGGTGAGCCAACGCCACACCTCACACCTCCTCACTGTATAAAGAGCTAGACACTGACCCCTCCCCCTCCCCCTCCCCCTCCCCCTCCCCCTCCCCTCCACCACACCTTCCCTTCTCGTCTCCACTGTGTTGGTGCAGTTCTTTGCCGACCACTCCAACCACACCTTGCAGGAGACAGATGAGCGGTTCACTCACTTTGGGTTTGAGGTGCTGGACCTCGGCTGCTGCAAGTGCATCTCCCACCCCAACTGGGGCACTCACACCTTCGTGGGGACCATCTTCACCAGTGCACCCACTGACGCCCCTGCCATTGCTAGCATCATGGAGCTCGGAGGAGCTGCCACCTCCACCACATGCACTGCACAGCACTAACACAAGAGCACCAGTAAACTGTGAATTATGTAAGTGTTTGGTCAGTATATATTATACAAACAACCCTAGCTGGATATCAGCACTGTGTGGACAACCAACTCAAAACAATCTGTATTGTGCATCTACACAGCTGTGGACAGAAAGGTGAGTGGTTTACACGACGCAGTGTCAGGTGGTTACAGTGGCATGGTTGGTTTGCCCGGCAGAGGGTCCCGAGCGTTCACATCAAACTGGGCTCTCACCTGCAGTGCAAGGCAGAGGTAGCCACTATGTGTCATGTGACAGTCATGTGACTCACACCTCTTACCTGCTCTGGTGTACGAGGGTAGGGCCTCTCCAGCCCATCTCTGTTCAGTGTCACACCAAATCCAGGCCTGCAGCAAAACAAGGCAAGAGTGGAAGAGAAGCAAGTGGCCCCAGGTGGCTAGGAGTGGCTATGCATTACCTCTGTGGTAGCAGGATGACTCCATCTTGTGGGAGTGGCTCATCAGTAAACAGGCTTCCAAAATAGGGAACCAGTTTGTCAGCCTGTGTAGGGGGAACCACCCACAGCACACATACACCGACCACACCAGCCCCGCCCACTCACTCTAGACCACACCTACCACACCAACCCCACCCACTCACTCTCCACCCACCCACCCTCACCTTCGGACTAAGGTTGATGTACTCAGCCATAGGACAGTTGCTGAAGGCAAACTGGAGATGGTAGGAGTACACACTGGAGCCGTGAGGGACCACAGGGAGGTCGTGGGCTGCTGCCATGGCAACCACACGCCTTGCCTGGAGGACAGACACAAGGCATGCATTACTCCACTGTAGCTACAGCGGCCATTTTGGTCAGCCTACTTCAGTGATCCCGCCAATCCAGGTGATGTCAGGCTGAAGGATGTCTGCGCACTGCTGTTCTATCAACTGACGGAAACCATATCTATGGCAACGTACAGTACAGCATAGCTACTATCTAACTGTAGGGGTTTCACCTGTCCCACCCCTAACCCTGCCCCACCCCTCACCCTGCCCCACCCCTCACCTTGCCCCACTCCTCACCCTGCCCCACCTCTTTCACCCTGCCCCACCCCTCACCTTGCCCCACTCCTCACCTTGCCCCACCTCTTTCACCCTGCCCCACCCCCTTCACCTGGTGTACTCATGCTCCCCTGTGGTCAGCAGGACCTGCCCTCCCAGTGCCCTGTGGACCTCAGCATAGCCTGCAGGGAGAGCAGGGCCTCACTGCGGCACAACTGATAGGGACACAGCAATTGAGGGGGCTAACCCTCGTAATTGTCTGGGGGCAGGAACTCCTCCATCCACTTCAGGTTCAGTGGTGCCAGGGACCGGGCAAGCTGTGAGGTGGGGGGAAATACCATTGCTATGGCAACATGACAGATTGAGTCGCAGACTGTCTGCGCAGTGGCTAGTGACAAGATCACTCACTTTGATGGCATAGGGAACAGTCAGCGCCATGTAGCAGTCTAACCTGTGGAGGCATTTTGCTGGTGAGGACAGACAGACATACAGACAGACAGACATGGAGTGGCCCCTAACATTAGTGGGAAGTCAGGGCCAACACTTTCCCTTGCAGCTTTGAAGAATTCCACATTTTTGGCCAACCCACTGTCACCCTCAGCTGGGCCATACGGACAAGGAATTTTGGCCCCCACAAACCCCAGTGCCTGCATTACAGGAGAGGGCATGGAAGAGATGGAGGCAAGAGGCACTGGGGCACAGTGGTCCCCACAGACAGAGACCCACCTGGGCAACATCAGGTCGTGCAGTGGTGCTGTACACAGGAAGGACAGGCTGTACACGGAGTGGGACCGCACACAAGTCACTGATACTGCACACACACACACACACACACACACACACACACACACACACACACACACACACACACACTGAGTGAGACGTACTTTGGTTTTCCCTCCAAGCAGTGCATAGACAGGTTCATTGCGCAACTTTCCCAGCAGGTCCCACAGTGCCAGGTCCACTGCACTGATGGCTTGCCTGCACACAACACACCATCGTCAGTGCAGGGTGCATGGAGTGCATGCGTCACAGCTAACACATACAGGGGGAGTCCCTTCCTGCCGTAGTTCAGGGTTGCTCTGTACATCTGCTCCCACATCAGCTCCACATCACAAGGATCCTGCACCAAACACACATGCCAGCAGGAGGCAGATGGCAGACCACTGCGGATGGCACGCTCACCTGGCCTTCCACAAATCTGCTCAAGTGGTTCTCAATGATGTAGCAAGCTGGAGCACCGCCAATGGACACCCCTGTACTTGAGAAAGGTCAAACGCTCCTTCACTTATTACAGAGAGGACATGCACGACTCGGACACATGCAAACACCTACGCGGCACTCTCCACTGCTCATACAACCGCGCACGCACCTACACCTGTGGCCCCGTTCTCCGCCTCCACTTCCACTATGACGCTGCCCAGTGCGTTAATGCCCCACGCCTTCCGCCCGCAGCGCCGGTACTGCTCGTAGTGGGACATCGGCGTGGCGATAGGGACGGGGAAACCGTTTATCCAGTGTTGATCTTCCACGTCATGGCAGTCCGCTCCCTGGTCCAGCGGCCTGCCGCCGCTCGCTGACTGCACGTACGCGCGGATTTCTTTCACCTTTGGCAGCTTCGTCGCCATTGTAGCACAGCCAGCTGCCGGGGAAGTCCCTAATAACTACGTCATTACTCACCATGGAGCACACATCCATTGGAGCAGAATGCCAACTTCCAGACTTAAAGTACGAATCGTGTTACAGTTGCTGATCTGTTCACAGCACAATCGTGTGCGCGACCAATGATTGGCGCTACCAACTTCACTGCAAGGCCAGTCGACTGCAGCCAGTTGTCTGCAGTGTACACTGCTCGTGTGTCACGTGACCTCTAGGACAGACCCCGAAGGGCAGAAGGCAGGATGGCAGACCATGACTGTGCAGGTTAGAACTCGCTACCTAAAGTGATTAGGAGTACAAGCTATGGGGCATAATGCACGTTCACAGACAGAACATTGATTAATTAGCAAAACCTTAATTTATAGCCAATTTCTCCAATTAGCATTATCAGAACAACTCTGAATATTGCTTGTTCATCATTTTCTTCACCTCATGCACAATTCAACAAAGGATTCACTGTGTTGACCCAATCCCATGTGGTTATGCAATCCACAATGTCATGTGACCACATGGGATTAGGTGAACAGTGGTTTCACTGTGTTGACCCAATCCCATGTGGTTATGCAATCCTCAATGTAATGTGACCCCATGGGATTGGGTGAACAAAAGATTCACTGTATTGACCCAATCCCATGTGGTTATGCAATCCTCAATGTAATGTGACCCCATGGGATTGGGTGAACAAAAGATTCACTGTGTTGACCCAATCCCATGTGGTTATGCAATCCACAATGTCATGTGACCACATGGGATTAGGTGAACAATGGATTCATTGTGTTGACTTAATGGCCTATTGTTCTCCATTCATATCCTAAGAAGACTCGTGGACCTTTTGCTGGTGGTCATAATTCTAATCAACGCCTCGTTATCGTGCGGAATCTGAAGTGTTACTAGCAATCAGCAATAATTTCTTTGTAGATACATGGACCCGAATATTTAGCTAGTTAGTCTCATTTAGCTGCAAGGGAATTAGGAATGCAGAGCAAACTTCACTGGAATGTGGTTTATCATGGTGTTGAGTTACTTTTGCTTGTTTCCATGCTTTTTCTGCTGGCCATTTCTAAATCCCTTTTAATTCTAAAGGAATTTTTATACACTTGTTTTCAACTAAACAAACACAGGACAATGATGTCATTGCCTTTGAACCAGCTGTACGTATGCCCATGTGAACAACTTAAACTGTTTTTTTAAAACGTTTTCAAAACCAGCTTAAAGTTGGTCATGCGAAAGGGGGCATGTGGCCATTGATCTTGTACTGCTGAACTCCCCCACTCCGGTGGACATATGCAAACTGTAACCTAATTCCATGCACCTCACACTCCTCATTGTGTCCATATCTGCGTAGCTACAAACAAACGTGGCTGGCTATAGCCACCACAGAGCATGCAAACCCTATACTCAAAGAGACATTACTATGGCAACGCTATGGTGTTAACTGATAAAGCTTTAAACCAAGAACACAACATTACAATGAGGAAAGGCTGTAGAAGTGCATGGGGTTAGGGTTAGGGTTAGGGTTAGGGTTAGGGTTAGTGCATGGTGTATTCGAATTACTTGATAGTTATAACTATTATTCATTGCTTTGTGTCAGCCTTTAAGTGTGTCCAGTTCACCCTCATGCACTGCTGCAGCAGGACCTGTGGTATCGATACAGTGCCTAGCGGTGAAGGTGCTATGTGGATAGCAAGCTCACATCAGGGGACAGAGAACATCGGTCTGTAGGGTAATCAAGTTATTCAGTGAATTGCATCAGCTCTTCCAGTGTCAGCTGCATAGGGTCCCTCATCACAGTGCTGTCAGCAGATGAGAAGTCAGCCTTGGCCAGTCCAGCCTGGCTCAGCACCTCCAGCTTGTGTTGGATCAGAGGCCTGAAGGGGGTGGAGTGACAGTGGGGTCCATGTAGACAGTGCTCCCCCCCCCAGCGTCTGACCAGATAAAGTCATCCACTGTGCCCCTGGCCACTAGGTAGTGCACAGACACACATCTCTTCTGCCCAATGCGATGTGCTCGGTCCTCAGCTTGGACCAGGATCTGCCAGGGGGGAGCGGACACTCACTCACATTGCTGCAGCAGCAAATTCAACTACACACACTGCCAGACACACCCCTGGGTTCCAGAACAGCTCCGCAAACACCACAATGGAGGCAGCTGATAAGGTGATCCCTGCACACCAAGGGAAGGTGGGCTGGCAAAGACACTCTATTGCTTTCTACTTCGATCACATCCGACAGGACTGACCTGCGTTAGCCGCAGTGATGGAGAGTAGTGCGACAAGAGTGTGTGCGTCATGCTGGAATCTGTCACAGAGTGATTGCCGCTCTTCACTTGGAGTACGCCCGTCAATTCGGATAAAGCTCACCTTCTGTAGAATGGGGTGTGTGTGCCATCACAAATTACACTTTCCCTTCCTCCCCCTCCCCTCCCCTCCCCTCCCCTCCCCTCTCCTCCCCTCCCCTCTCCTCCCCTCCCCTCCCTCACTAACCTTCCTCTCCAGTGCCATGCCCAAACAGTCGATGAGGCTGCGATGGTGTCCAAACACAACCATCTTCTGCCCTCCCTCCAGCTTGTCCAAGATGTATTCCCTGCATATACATGAGACAAGCAATTACCAATACAAGCCCCGCCCCCATGCCCCACCCCCCCAGACATACTCCACAGCTGGCAGCTTGAGGTTGGCCGTCCACTCGTAAAGCTGGAGCAGAGCACTGCGCTGCTCCAGGTGCTGCAGGGAACATGAGGAGGGGGGGAGGGGTGGTGCGTTCCCCCTCCCCCTACTAGTGGGTGTATCTACCCCGCCCAGCACCCCACCCACCTTGAGTGCACTGGCCTGATCAAGTTGAGTCTTCATCTGCCGCAGCTCCCTGCCCTGAGTGATGAGGTGCTCTATGGCCACCATCTGACGGCGCTTCTCTGGAAGTTGTTCTAGAACATCTTGTTTCAGCCGCCTGCCAGAAGAGGGGCAGGAGACAAATAGACACAGGGGGAGGGGAGGGAGACAGATGGGTACAGGGGGAGGGGAGGGGACAGATGGGTACAGGGGGAGGGGAGGGGACAGATGGGTACAGGGGGAGGGGAGGGGAGGGGACAGATGGGTACAGGGGGAGGGGAGGGGGACAGATGGGTACAGGGGGAGGGGAGGGGGACAGATGGGTACAGGGGGAGGGGAGGGGGACAGATGGGTACAGGGGGAGGGGAGGGGGACAGATGGGTACAGGGGGAGAGGAGGGGGACAGATGGGTACAGGGGGAGGGGAGGGGGACAGATGGGTACAGGGGGAGGGGAGGGGGACAGATGGGTACAGGGGGAGGGGAGGGGGACAGATGGGTACAGGGGGAGGGGAGGGGACAGATGGGTACAGGGGGAGGGGAGGGGGACAGATGGGTACAGGGGGAGGGGAGGGGACAGATGGGTACAGGGGGAGGGGAGGGGGACAGATGGGTACAGGGGGAGGGGAGGGGACAGATGGGTACAGGGGGAGGGGAGGGGTGGACAGATGGGTACAGGGGAGGGGAGGGGACAGATGGGTACAGGGGGAGGGGAGGGGACAGATGGGTACAGGGGGAGGGGAGGGGACAGATGGGTACAGGGGGAGGGAGGGGACAGATGGGTACAGGGGGAGGGGAGGGGAGGACAGATGGGTACAGGGGGAGGGGAGGGGACAGATGGGTACAGGGGGAGGGGAGGGGGACAGATGGGTACAGGGGGAGGGGAGAGGGGACAGATGGGTACAGGGGGAGGGGAGGGGACAGATGGGTACAGGGGGAGGGGAGATGACAGGGGACAGATGGGTACAGGGGGAGGGGAGGGGACAGATGGGTACAGGGGGAGGGGAGGGGACAGATGGGTACAGGGGGAGGGAGGGGGACAGATGGGTACAGGGGGAGGGAGGGGACAGATGGGTACAGGGGGAGGGGAGGGGACAGATGGGTACAGGGGGAGGGGGAGGGGGACAGATGGGTACAGGGGGAGGGGAGGGGGACAGATGGGTACAGGGGGAGGGGAGGGGGACAGATGGGTACAGGGGGAGGGGAGGGGGACAGATGGGTACAGGGGGAGGGGAGGGGACAGATGGGTACAGGGGGAGGGGAGGGGGACAGATGGGTACAGGGGGAGGGGAGGGGGACAGATGGGTACAGGGGGAGGGGAGGGGGACAGATGGGTACAGGGGGAGGGGAGGGGGACAGATGGGTACAGGGGGAGGGGAGGGGGACAGATGGGTACAGGGGGAGGGGAGGGGGCAGATGGGTACAGGGGGAGGGGAGGGGGACAGATGGGTACAGGGGGAGGGGAGGGGACAGATGGGTACAGGGGGAGGGGAGGGGGACAGATGGGTACAGGGGGAGGGGACAGATGGGTACAGGGGGAGGGGAGGGGGACAGATGGGTACAGGGGGAGGGGAGGGGGACAGATGGGTACAGGGGGAGGGGAGGGGACAGATGGGTACAGGGGGAGGGGAGGGGGACAGATGGGTACAGGGGGAGGGGAGGGGACAGATGGGTACAGGGGGAGGGGAGTGATGTGCGGGTCTACCGGATCATTACTGTCTCTTGAAGGTAGAGCTGCAGCTCCTCAAGGTGAGATGCTCCACTGAAGTCCCACCCCCAGGGATTCTGAGAAAGGGGAAGAAACAGCAACTGTCGGTATCTCCTGCCCCGCCCCGCCCACCCATCCTTCTGACTGCCCCGCCCACCCTCTTGCCATTGCAGTATCTAATCCCAAAGTCCACAAATGAGATTTTGAAAGACTTATCCACAGCAGCCACTTGTGTGTACAGCTCGGCCGGGCGGGAAAGAGCAGGGGTCCCGGACAGCAGCAGAGCACGCTTGGCAGCCTGGGGAGAGGGGAGGGGAGGGGGAGGGGCAAGGTGTGCTGCTGCACCAGAATGTGTAGTGTGTGTGTGTGTGTGTGTGTGTGTGTGTGTGTGTGTGTGTGTGTGTGTGTGTGTGTGTGTGTGTGTGTGTGTGTGTGTGTGTGTGTGTGTGTGTGTGTGTGTGTGTGTGTGTGTGTGTGTGTGTGTGTGTGTGTGTGTGTCTGTGACTACCGTGATCAGAGGGAGGACGGCCCTGCACCGAGCAGTCTTGTAGTTCTTGAGGAGGTGAGACTCATCCTGTACAGAGAAAGCCAACACATTCAGTGAACAGTAGTCACTTACACACAACACCCCTCCCTCACTCCACCCACCATGTGACACACCCCTCCCTCACTCCACACATCCTACCCCTTCACTCACCGCAATCACCACCTGGTATGAGCACTCCTCGAGCACACTGGCCATGCGGACAGCAAGGTCGTAGCTGACGATATTCACTTTCGCTGACAACATGTCCACCGTCATCCTGGTGGAGCCACCGAACACTACATTGACATCATCCTCTCTGAGACTGGGCACCCAGTGCTTGAAGGCCTGCAGCAGAGAGCAGAGGCCATGACACGCCTCCACCCCCTCCCCCCACGAATGCCCCACCCACCACCACCCCTGCCCCACCCATGAGTGTCACTCACCTCTGCCCAGACCAGCTTCACTGAGGACGGACAGACCACCAGGAGGGGCCAGTCGTTCCAATACACACTGGCAACAGCCACTGCTTGGACAGTCTTGCCCAGTCCCATATCATCTGCAAGGAGGACTCGGCCTTCCCGGCTCACAGCAAACCTGAACAGGAACATGTGCCCCACCCACCCCACTCAATGCTACACCCATCTCACTCCACACCCCACCCATCTCACTCCACACCCCACCCATCTCACTCCACACCCCACCCATCTCACTCCACACCCCACCCATCTCACTATACACCCCACCCATCTCACTCCACACCCCACCCATCTCACTCCACACCCCGCCCATCTCACTCCACACCCCACCCATCTCACTATAACCCCGCCTATCTGCATTGATGCCCCGCCCATCTCACTCCACGCCTTGCTTCTGAAATTCCATGAGTCCTTTGGCAAGCTTGTCCTCCACCTTTGACCAATCCACCCCCCTCACAGGGACTGTCCCGTCCACTCCCTCCGTCCTGCTGCCCGCAGTGAAGGCGCTCACAACAGCTCTTGGAGGCAGCTCAAGTTTGACGTGACTGCACTCATTACGGACAGACACAACTACACAGAACAATAGGGTCTTAGTGCACACACACACACACACACACACACACACACACACACACACACACACACACACACACACACACACACACACACACACACACACCAGTGAAGTGAAGGGGGCAGTCAGAACTAACCCAGTTGGGTGAAGTCTTGTGTGCTAAACTTCCATAGGTGCCCCTTGGCATCTGTGGGGGAGATCAATAACATGGACTCAGCCTTTGAGAGGTAACACAGTGGGATATGGGATATAGGAATCTTATTTAATCTGGGAAAACCTTTAGCCCAAGGGCTACTTCCCAAGGCACCCAGCAAACCCAGCAAACCCAGCAAACAGTACAAGGACAAGAAATCAAACAAGGACAGGGAAACAAAACACAATCAAAACCCACACAATCAAACTAAGGACAAGAAGAGAACACAGTAAATAAATCACGCATGTACAGTAATCATTGTAGACAGAAATTACATGCAGACAATACAATTAGTAATGAGGGCTATAATTGAATCAGGTGCATGTCAGATTAGTAATGGCTATAACGTGCAAGTGGAATCACATATAATAAGAAGGCGTAGGGTCTCTGGCAGCTGTGGAAAAGGCATCATAACTTGACAACTCTCTCATGCTTGGCGGCAGAGCATTCCAGATCTTAGCACCCCGAAAAGCAAACGAGTGCCTTCCATCCTCTGTCCGAATACGAGGAATGGAAGTTCCCTTGGTAGAGGAAGCCCTGGTCACATGTTGGTGAGTATGTGATATCGGATTGAAGAGGGCAGAGAGGTAACTGGGGCTGCGACCTGTAAGACATCTAAAGACCATCTTGGTTTCACTTAAGGTACGTGTACAGGTAAGGTACGTGTACAGTGTACACAGTTCAGCACAGGAGCAAAGAGCACCTGCTCCTGGATCACACACAGTCATCACACAGGACCACGCCCATCTGCCTCCTCCACTCACCATATATCCGGGAAGGCACTCTCTTGAAGATGCTCACCAGCTGAGCATCATAAGCAGACAACACTTTGAACTGCGACTTAGACACAAACACGACATCAGCTTTCACTGCCTGCTGTACGCCACTCCCCCTTGCCTGCTGCATGCCACTCCCCCTTGCCTGCTGCATGCCACTCCCCCTTGCCTGCTGCATGCCACTCCCCCTTGCCTGCTGTACGCCACTCCCCCTTGCCTGCTGTACGCCACTCCCCCCTGTGGTAGCTACCATGGCTGGAGGTCGCTGTGGTCCCGCTGTAGAGGAGCATGGACTGCCAGGACACACAGTAGCTGAGGACAAGGGGAAGGTTCGAGACTTGGGAGGACTGCAGTGAGCATTGAGAGCGGTTCTCTTCTGTGCCAGCTTCTCCAAAGCCTTCTTCCTGCTCTCTTCCATTCTTCTACGCTGCTCCTGCGTTAAAGAAGCGGCTCCTTTTCCAGACAAGTCTGCTTCCATCTTGAGCAATCAGCTGAGAGCGGTAAACTGACATGACGTCATTGTTGGGTTGCCGAGCAACACTGTCTGGGGTTTTCCCGTAAGTGCTGGCGGTAGGAGTAGTCGTGCAACTAGATGCCCTTTCAGGTGGAGAACACCCGCTACGCGGTAAACTTGGCGGTCCAGCTCGTGCTACTGGGAACAGATGTCGTCTGCAACGCACTGACAGTGTCCCTCTACCTCAGTCGCGTGGCGCTGCTGGTTGTCGTCATAGTCCAGGTACTGGCCATTCTGGCATCGTTTGTGGCAGTCTTTCTGCAGTTCTTCAACACGTTCGCATTCAAGGCCGGACTGCTGTACATTCTACTGAGAAAGTTTGCGGGGACCATCGTCATCATTTTCCTGTACATGTGCTTAACAATGGCGTTCGGTGTGTGGAACGTGGCGGTGCGGTGGGACAGCGAGGGCTCCTACGGGTGGAGCGAGGCGCTGCAGGTCATGTTCGTACTGCACAAGATGGCCGCCGTGGCCTACTACTACCTCTACAAGCGGAGTGCCCTCCGGCTCGGCGACACCCGCTACTACCTCGACAGCCCCTGGATATGGGCGCAGCTCAACAAGAGATAGTGTTGTCCTCCCAGCCCTAACACACCCTCTGCCCCTCCCACCCCACCCCCCACCCACCATGGTTATTTATGTCCATTTTTAATACTGATCTTTGTGCAGCTGTGATTCATTAAAAATTCATGCTGTGTGTGTTTACAGTCAGAGTGTGACGGCCTTGGCCAGGGCCTCGTAGATCTGGTGGTAGGCAAACCTGAGGTAGAGCAGGTAGCCAAGGTGCACTGCTGCCACCACCACTGACAGGACAAGGCCTTGCTGGCGACTCCATGAGCGCGACACAAAGACACCCACCTGCAGAGGCAGCGTGACCGCGGAGCAGACGGCAGAGCTGTGCATGTAGTGGTGTACAGTCAATGGTGCATTGTGTGGTTGGGTGAGCTGTACCACACAGCAACCACTGGTAGCAGGGCAGCCCAAGGCAGCCAAGACCACTGCAGGCACAACGTCCTGCCAGCAGTGTGATAGCCATGGAGTGACTTGTGATGTGTGCTGGCCCAGCTGTATGTGAGGCTCTTACCATCTTCAATGACGTGAGCCCCCCAAAGATGACCCACATCAGATAGAACATGCCCGGCGAGCCCATGTGGTCGAGAACAGCCGTCAAGAGTAGCACTAGGCAGTGGCCAGTGAGGGCATACCCCTGCAGCAACACAACGCAACATGGTTAGTTTGTGGGGCTCCATCCTGTGTACATGTGTGTGTGTACTCCCTAGCCCTGTGTACATGTGTGTGTGTACTCCCTAGCCCTGTGTACATGTGTGTGTGCACTCCCTAGCCCTGTGTACATGTGTGTGCACTCCCTAGCCCTGTGTACATGTGTGTGTGTACTCCCTAGCCCTGTGTACATGTGTGTGTGTACTCCCTAGCCCTGTGTACATGTGTGTGCACTCCCTAGCCCTGTGTACATGTGTGTGTGTACTCCCTAGCCCTGTGTACATGTGTGTGTGTACTCCCTAGCCCTGTGTACATGTGTGTGTGTACTCCCTAGCCCTGTGTACATGTGTGTGCACTCCCTAGCCCTGTGTACATGTGTGTGTGTACTCCCTAGCCCTGTGTACATGTGTGTGTGTACTCCCTAGCCCTGTGTACATGTGTGTATACTCACTATCAGCGACAGCACTTGAAGGAAAGAGAGTGCCATATTGAGGAGGTAGGCGCCGAAGAAGACCAACGTGGAGACAAGGAACCAGTACCCCAAGCACACCGCTAGGGCAGTGCCTATCAAGGTGCCCTCCTCCTACAGGGATGGTGGGTGGGGTCATGAGTCACATGACAGGCATGTGACTTGAGTGTGTGGGTCACTTGATATTACTGTCACGTGGACCCACCACAACATGGCCTGACGTCTTCATCCCAAACAACAAAATGGCCACCAAAGAGAAGTTGATCACTGTAGGACCGTAGAGCTCATCTGGGGCATCCTGTGCACAGTTGTTACCAATAGCAACAAGCAATGGCTCCACACACCCCACCCCTCACCTGTGTAGCCCCGCCCCTCACCAGTGTAGCCCCGCCCCTCACCTGTGTAGCCCCGCCCCTTACCTGTGGAGCCCCACCCTTCACCTGTGTAGCCCCACCCCTTACCTGTGGAGCCCCGAGAGACACACTGGGAACAAATGACCGCACCAACCTACATGGGGACACAGAGCGCACACTGCCTAACTTACAGCACCTTGCTCACTAACACACTCGGGGGGCGTGGTCCTACCTCCGGCACACCTGACCGGGCTCCACATCAAAGTACGGTCTGAGGTAGTCGAGTTGACCGTACATGTCAATGAAGCGGCGAGCGGACTGAGTGCCTGCCTGCCACATCTGCCCAGCCACCTCCTGGCTGACCTGGCCCTTCACGTCGTGCATCCAATCACTGGATGGCTTGGACTGAGCTGCCTCCGACTTGTCGCCCTCAGGCGGCCCATAGTCCTCGCCCTCCTCCCACGGGGTTGCCTTGGGGTACTCACTGAAGTCAATCACCACAGAGGAGGCCTGGAAGGGATGGATGGAGCCACTGAAGACATGCACGTTAAGTGAGTAAGGGTGCTCCGACTTGAGGCTCATTTAGAAGGTGACCACTTCATTAGTGAACACGCTCTAAGCACCGATCTCACGTACACCTCCACCGTGGAGGTCACAAACAGCTCATCACAAAGAATAGAGCTACTTACCATTACCCAGTGGCTTCGAAGGGATTTCCCCGACTCCACCTCCACTCCGACAGCAGGAGCATACCCTCATGTCTCCTCCTCGAGCGGCGCTGGCGGTACTGGTCACGGCGGCACTGGTCCTGTGCGCCGCGGGGCAGCAGAGCAAGAGGGACTGGAACAGCATGAGCGATGCTGACTTTGAACGCATCTACCAGGAGTGGCGGGACAATGACGAAGAAGACGACGGGGAGGAGGAGGACCCAATGAAGGCACCGCCACAAGACCTGGACTTGGACCTGGAGAACCTGTCGGAGGAGACCATTCGACGAGAGACGATGCGTGGACGGACGGTGATGGTGTACGTCACTATGGTGGGCCTTCCGTCGGAGTACGACACTCGCGTGACAGGGCAGCGGTGGCAGATGGGTCTCATGAACGGGAACATCAAGACGGAGCTGTTTGTGCTGGGCAAGGGCCGAGTGATCGTGCAGACGGCGCAGGGCGAAAGGGCGGTGGACATCAAGGACTTCTTGGTAAAGCAGCCAGAGGTGTGGAGTGTGCGGATTGACGGGAAGCAGTTCCCTGGTCTGGGGGCAGGTGCCGGCGAGAAGGACCGGGAGGAGCTGTGACGTGTGTGTGTGCTCTGTCTAGCTCCCTGCCCCATGCAGTCCTTTCATTGTTGTACAAGAAAAGAGCCGGCACAGCCACACATCACCCCCCACCCCCTCACTTTAGTCAGCTGATATTATTATTCCAATTGTATGTCAGTGCCTGTGTACACATTCACTTATTTTTAGTACAATAATGCAGTTATACAGTCATAGTAAGCAATATAATATAATATAATATATGTGATAGAGTTGGTGTTGTAGACGTGTGCTATGCTCGCCTGCTCTCTGACGCAGGCATGCTGGGAAGGTTCCTCTCGATCAAGTCAACCACGTCCATGGCAGCCTTGGGTAGGACAGTGCCTGGACCAAAGATGGCTGCCACTCCAGCTTTATACAGCATCTCATAGTCTTGAGGGGGAATTACCCCACCACACACCACAATAATGTCACTGCACATGGGGGAAGTCCCATAGGGAATGGTTGGCAGCCATACATGCGACATGCACTCCATCTTCCTACCTTCTCTGCATGTTGCGCAACTCCTGGATGAGCTGCGGTACCAGCACCCGATGGCCTGCAGCCAACGTGCTCACACCTACCACATGGACGTCCGCGTCCACCGCCTGCTGGGCCACTTGCCGTGGAGTCTGCAGAGGTAGGACCAGGCATGAGAACAGCCACTACACTGGACCAACAGCCACACCCACCCCAGACGAACAGCCACACCCACCCCAGAACAACTGGCACACCCACCCCAGGACAACAGCCACACCCACCCCAGACCAACTGGCACTCACACTAAAGAGAGGTCCGATGTCCACATCAAAGCCGATGTCTGTGAAGCCAGTGGCGATGATCTTGTACCCTCGGTCATGGCCGTCCTCCCCCACCTTGGCCACCAGGAGGCGGGGTCGGCGACCTTCACGGCTCTCAAACGCCTGTTGAGGGACATGTCGACAAGACACACATCACACCACTCACTGCAGCCCGGCGGGGCCAGGTGCTTCACCTGCAGCTGCCGCTGCTGTGAACAGGCGTACCTGGCACCTCTCTATGGCCTGCTGGATGTCAGCGCCGGCTCCATACGACTTGGCATATGCTCCACTGACCATCCCAACGGAGGCAACGTGACGACCAAACACCTTCTCAAGGGCAGACGAGATCTCCCCCACTGTGCACCGAGCTCGGGCAGCAGCCACCGACAGCTCCAGGAGGTTGCCTCCATCCCGAGGGCCTGCAGCGCATGCAGTGAGGACGTCCAATGCCCCGCGAGCAGCCCCTTGATCTCTAGTGACCTTCACTTGCTCCAGTTTGCGCCGCTGGGCTGCAATCACTGAGCTGTTGTCGATGGACAGGACCTCCACTGGGTCCTCTCGCTCCAACTGGTACTTGTTCACACCAACAATGGTCTCTGAAAGGACGCACAGAGCAGTTAGTTAGCCCCGCCCACTCATCAGTAGGCCACGCCTCTCTCTACCCACCTTGGCCAGAGTCTATGCGAGCCTGTCTCTTGGCAGCCGACTCTTCAATCCTCAGCTTGGGCATGCCAGACGCCACTGCTTTTGCCATCCCACCCAGCCCCTCCACCTGTGGCAGGGGACAGGACAGCTCTACACACATCACACATAGTCACTACTACATAGCGCTAACACGCACACACGCACACACACACACACACACACACACACACACACACACACACACACACACACACACACACACACCTCATCAATGATCTCCAAGGCCTTGTTGTAGACCTCTTCAGTAAGTGACTCCATCAGGTAGGAGCCTCCCCAGGGGTCAGCCACCCGCGGGATACCAGTCTCCTCCTGGAGGATGATCTGAGTGTTGCGTGCTATCCTTGCACTGAAGGGGGAGGGGAGGGCCAGTGCCTCGTCGAAGGAGTTGGTGTGCAGGGACTGAGTGCCCCCAAACACAGCTGCCATTGCCTCCACCGCAGTCCGCACAATATTGTTGTATGGGTCTTGTTCGGTGAGGGACCAGCCGGAGGTCTGTGAGTGCGCTCTCAGCTGCCAGGAGCGAGGCTGCTGGGCTCCAAACCTGTCACGCATGAAATGTGCCCACAGTCTGCGTCCAGCACGCATCTTAGCTATCTCCTGGACACATGACAGTGAAGTGGGAGGGGAGGGGAGGGGGAGAAGGGGAGGGGAGGGGGAGGGGAGTTCAGTGATGGACTTCACTTGGTGATGGTGAAGGCCCCCTTACCGACTGTACTAGCAATTGTGTGTGTGTGTGTGTGTGTGTGTGTGTGTTTTATAGTGCCCCTGACCATGTAGAAGTTCATGCCAATTCCCCAAAAGAAAGACAGTCTAGGAGCAAAGTCATCAATCTTCACTCCTGCAGCACGGCCTGAAGGAGAGGGGAGGGGAGTGGAAGGAAGGGGTGGAGCGGAGAGACAATGAAGGCAGTGCTGCCCACCCACCCACCTGTTCGGCAGTACTCAATGCCATCTGCCAGTGTGAGTGCCAGCTCAAGGACTGCATCCGCTCCAGCCTCCTGGATGTGGTAGCCAGAGATGGAGATGCTGTTGTATTTGGGCATGTTCTCAGAGGAGAAGGCAAAGATGTCCCCAATAATGCGCATGGAGGGCTCCGGCGGGTAGATGTAGGTGTTGCGGACCATGAACTCCTTCAGGATGTCATTCTGGATAGTTCCAGAGAGCTGCTTCATCCCCACGCCCTATGGGTGGGGGGAGGGGAGGGGAGGGGAGGGGAGGGGAGGAGGGTGGGGAGGTCACATTATTAATCATTGTATCATGTACAAGAGTGGGCGGGGCTTACCGCTTCCTCGGCAGCAACAATGTACATAGCTAGCACGGGCAGCACAGCACCATTCATCGTCATGGAAACAGACATTTTGTCCAATGGGATGTCAGAGAACAAAATCTATTAACATACATACAGAGACAGAGGGAGCACTTGACCTCTCTCCACCACTACACACAGCAGTACACACAGCAGCCATTAGCAGACGGACCTTCATGTCCTCTACTGTATCTATGGCAACCCCAGCCATTCCCACATCCCCCACTGCCAGTGGGTCATCTGAGTCATACCTAGCGAGGGGGAGGGGAGGGAAGGGGAGGGGAGGGGAGGGGAGGGAGGGGAGGGAGGGGAGGGGAGGGGAGGGGAAGGGGAGGGGAAGGGGAGGAGAGGGGAGGAGAGGGGAGGGGGAGTACAGAGAGTACATATGTATCCGCACAGGTGGTGGACAACCAATCAGCTGCCAGCCGTGCCCACCACCCACCCCCTGTGTGTCGGGAGGTCGAAGGCGACGCTGAGGCCCTGCTGCCCTGCACGGATGTTGTCGCGGTAGAACCGATTGCTCTCCTCCACGGTACTGAACCCAGCATACTGACGGATGGTCCAAGGGCGCTGGGTGTACATTGTTGGGTAGGGACCACGGGTGAAGGGAAACTCCCCAGGGATCTCCCCATTCAGCTTAGCTGTGTCGTCTTTAGTGTACAAGGGCTTCACAGCAATACCCTGCAGGGGACGGGCCGGGGAGGGGGTGAGGGAGGTGTTGGAGGGGCAGGGACGTGGTGTGGAGTTCACTTGCCTCGGGGGTGTGCCACGTGAGGGTCTCCTCAGGATCCTTTCCTTTGAGCTGCTTCTGCGCGAGTTCTGCCCACGCCCGGTCCAGGGAGACTCGGTGCGCCCCCCGGAAACTTAACTGGGGATTAAGGAAGTGCAATCACGTAAGAGTACTTGACCCACTCTCCGTCCTGTTCTTAAGGTGCTTACGCATCGGAGTAGCGGCCTCCACACCAATTGCGAGCGACGTCCAAGACCAAAACAATTGGACGCCATTTTTCTTACTTTGCGTAATCGCATAAAATGTCGTCTGATCAAGTTGTTTGTTGCGAGGCTTGTTGAGTGCTCTGTGAAGAAATGCTGAGCAAACTTGTCGGTCGAGCGGCCAGGAGCCTTTTTAGAGGTGAATAGGACGACGCAATAACTCATTTGTTACTAAAAGATCTTCATTTACTGGAATTCTTTTCTGGTTCGCAAACATCTGTCTGTGTGTGTGTTTACCGTTGTGTGTAGGTACCTCGCTCCAGCTGCGAGGAAGCAGTGTAGCAAAGGAGGCTCCCAAGAAGCTTGAGGTGTATGTGGACGACACTCCAGTTCTGTGCGAACCGGGCACCACCCTCCTGCAGGTACGCGGTGGGCCCAGGAGTCATAATGATATTCATAGCTATAGGGTGTACCAGCTGCAGCTCACTACAGCTTGGAGCACGTCCAGCTGCGTTGGTCTCTTGTCCTCCCCTCCACCTCTCCCTCCCCCTCCCCTTCCCCTCCCCTCCCCTCCCCTCCCCTCCCCCTCCCCTCCCCCCTCCCTTGCTGCAGGCCTGTGCCATGGCAGGTGTGGAGATCCCTCGGTTCTGCTACCACGATCGACTGAGCATTGCTGGCAACTGCCGCATGTGTCTAGTGGAAGTGGAGAAGTCACCCAAAGTGAGCACAGGGGGAGGGGGTGGGGAGGGGCGGGGCACACCTGATAATTGTACCTCATTTGCAGCCGGTTGCATCATGTGCCATGCCAGTGATGGATGGGATGAAGGTCAAGACGGACTCCCCTGCCACCAGGAAGGCCAGGTTAGCGCCAGCTGGGTGTGACATGACGTGACGTGACATGGTGTCACGTCTAATGACACGTCACCCCATCCCAGGGAGGGTGTGATGGAGTTCCTACTGGTGAACCACCCCCTGGACTGCCCCATCTGCGACCAGGGTGGGGAGTGCGACCTCCAGGACCAGTCCATGGCCTTCGGCAGTGACCGCAGTCGCTTTGTGGACAACCAGTTCTTTGGAAAGAGGGCCGTGGAGGACAAGAACATTGGCCCTCTTGTCAAGACCATCATGACTCGCTGCATCCACTGCACCAGATGCATACGGTCAGCACTGGGGGTGTGCCAGAGTGGGTGGGGTGGGTGGGTGGGGTGGGTGGGGTGGGTGGGATCTGTTTGCTGGGTCAACATGTGTTTGGGTGTTGTATTGTGTCCCCTCACCTCCCTCGATGGCTTCCCTGCAGGTTCGGCAATGAGGTGGCGGGTGTGGAGGACCTTGGGACCACAGGAAGGGGCGGAGACATGCAGGTCAGCTGACAACTGGCACCTCCCTCCTCATACTCCCCCCCTCCCCCATCACCTTCCTTGCTGCCTCCATTGCCCAGGTTGGGACATATGTTGAGCGCATGTTCCGCTCAGAGCTCAGCGGCAATGTCATTGACCTCTGTCCGGTGGGAGCCCTCACCTCGAAGCCGTACTCCTTCACTGCGCGGCCCTGGGAGCTGAGGTGAGGAGGCACTTGAGGGAGTGGGTTGGCTCCTGGGGGCGTGTCCAGGAGCTCCTTTCTGTGCTGTACTCTGTGTAGGAAAACTGAGTCCATTGATGTGTTGGACGCTGTCGGGAGCAACATCATCGTCAATACTCGCGGGGGTGAGGTGATGAGGATACTCCCTCGACTGAACGAGGTGGGTGCTCCTGCACACACGTGTGCACACACAGACACGTACATGTCTGCAACTTGCCTGCTGTGCAGGACATTAATGAGGAGTGGATATCAGACAAGACAAGATTTGCCTATGACGGGCTCAAGCGTCAGAGGCTGACGGATCCCATGGTCAAGTCCAGTAGCGGCCATCTTGTGGCAACAGACTGGGAGGAGGCCTTAATCACTGTGGCTGACTGCCTGCATCGTGTGCGTGGAGGGGAGGTGGCTGCGGTGGTGGGCGGGCTGGTGGAGGTGGAGGCGCTAGTTGCTCTGAAGGACATGCTGAACAGAGCTGGCTGTGACAGCCTCTACACAGAGGAGGGCTTCCCCAGCGGCAGCACTGGGTGAGGGGACAGGCGGACAAGTGCCAGTTGGTCATTTGACTCATTCCCCACTGTGTTACTCAGTTGATGCCCTCCCTCTCTCTCCACCCGCGCAGTTCTGACCTCCGCTCCAGTTACCTGCTCAACAGCAGCATTGCAGGAGTGGAGGAAGCAGACCTGCTCTTGCTGATTGGCACCAACCCACGTTTTGAGGCTCCTCTCTTCAATGCCAGAGTCAGGAAGAGGTGAGGAGAGGGAGGGGAGGGGGAGAGGTGCTTTACAACAGCCATTCTTCCTGGTCCATCCCCTCCAGCTACCTCCACAACGAGCTGCGGGTGGCTCTGGTTGGCAAACCTGTGGACCTCACCTACGGCTACGACCATCTGGGGGATTCCCCCCATGTCCTGGAGGAGATTATCAGTGGGCGTCACCCTCTTGCCAAGGACCTTGCTGCGGCCGAGCGGCCGATGGTGGTGGTGGGCAGTGCAGCCCTGCAGCGCCCGGATGGGGAGGCCCTGCATGCAGCTGCAGCCAAACTGTCTCACTCGGTCGCCGGCCCCAAGGGGGAGGGGTGGAGGGTGTTCAATGTGCTGCACAGGGTGAGCCCCTATCATTAGTCAATGGAGATGGTCTGTACAACTGTCACATGCACCCCCCCCCCCCCCCCTCAGGTCGCCAGCCAAGTGGGGGCGCTGGACGTTGGGTACACAGGGGCAGGAGTGGGTGACCTCAGTGGAGTGAGGCTACTGTACCTCCTTGGAGCAGTGAGTGGGGCAGGGGGCGGGGTGGGTGGTGGGCGGACACACCCACACATTGGCCGTCTGTGTAGGATGCTGGGTCAGTGAAGAGGGAGAACCTCCACCCAGACTGCATGGTGGTGTACCAGGGTCACCATGGCGACCAGGGTGTGCTTCTGGCCGACGTGGTGCTGCCCGGAGCAGCCTACACTGAAAAGGATGCCACTTACATCAACACAGAGGGCAGGGCACAACGGACCAGGTGGGGAGGGAAGGGGAAAGGGAGGGGGAGGGAAGGGGAAAAGGGAGGGGGAGGGAGGGAGAGGGATGGGGAGGGAGGGGGAGGGGTGGGGAGGGTGGTGGTGTGGTTGCCATGCCCTCATTCTCCCATTTGCTGCTCAGGATGGCGGTGACACCCCCAGGCAAGGCCAGGGAGGACTGGCAGATCATCAGGGCACTCTCCGAGGTAGGCTGCACTCCAGACCTCCCACGAGCTCTGTCCACTGCACACCCCTCCCCCCCTCTCTTGGCAGGTTGCTGGTCTACAGCTTCCTTTTGACACTGTGGAGGGTCTTCGGGAGCGCATGTGGGATGTTGCCCCTCACTTCAGTCGAGTGGGGGAGCTTGAGGAGGCCAACTTCTTTGCTCTCACCAACAAACTCCTCAAGGTAGCAGCTCGCGGATATGTATAGTGGGAGAGGGGTGTGTACAGCTGGAGGCGGGGTGTGTACAGCCAGAGGTGGGGCGTGTATAGTGGGGGAGGAGTGTGTACAGCCGGAGGTGGGGCGTGTATAGTGGGGGAGGGGTGTGTACAGTCGGAGGCGGGGCGTGCATAGAGGGGAGGGGTGTGTACAGCCGGAGGCGGGGCGTGTATAGTGGGGAGGGGTGTGTACGGCTGGAGGCGGGGCGTGCATAGTGGGGGAGGGGTGTGTACAGCCAGAGGCGGGGCGTGCATAGTGGGGAGGGGTGTGTACAGTCGGAGGCGGGGCGTGCATAGAGGGGAGGGGTGTGTACAGCCGGAGGCGGGGCGTGCATAGTGGGGAGGGGTGTGTACGGCTGGAGGCGGGGCGTGCATAGTGGGGAGGGGTGTGTACAGCCAGAGGCGGGGCGTGCATAGAGGGGAGGGGTGTGTACAGCCGGAGGCGGGGCGTGCATAGTGGGGAGGGGTGTGTACGGCTGGAGGTGGGGGGTGCATAGATCATGTGTGCTTGTCCCCATGTGCAGTCATCAAAGGTGGCAGGAGCCCCGCCCCTGTCCCCGCCCCAGCTCACACTGGACCAGTTCTACATGACAGACTCGATCTCCCGAGCGTCACCAACCATGGCAAAGTGTGTGACTGCTACGAAGGCTGACAAGTGATGACTTGGTCCACCACACACACACGCACACACACATGTACACACTTGTTGAACTGACTGGAGCATAATTGTATTGTAATACACTCTGTTGATCTATAATAATTATTATACCACACATCACTACTAGTACACTATTTACAAAGAATAAATGATGTTTGAAAAACTGATTCGAAAATAATTTGAATGAAATAACCGATATCTAAGAACTCCAGTTTAGACGGTTGTGATAGATGATGGTCTCCTTTGCCCCACAGCTAGCGATATGTTTGCCTTCAGCAGTCTGGCCACTTCAGTCACCTGAATTGGAAGGAGTGTCACATGACAGTCATGTGACTGGCTGTCTGCAGGTCATGTGACAGTCATGTGATCACCTGGTTTGTCTCAAAGAGCATGGTGTCCTCTCCTGCTACAACCAACTTTAGTTTGTTTGGGTACGGGGCACCAAATGACTCGATCCTGCAGGGTACGGTGAAAGGTCACAGCTCAAAGGTCACAGCGGTGGTATAAGGCACACAGTGAGAGACTCACTGTTCATAGAAGAAGCTGCGGAGTGGCTTGGTCTTGCCTTGAGGGTAGAAAGCAACCTCCTTGTAGCCAATTGTCATCCACAGGTCTCCTACGGGGAAGCGCTGGTCAGACAGCAAGTACTGCAGTAGGGGGAGGGAGGGGGAAGGGAGGGGAGGGGAGGGAGGGGAGGAGGGGAGGAGGGGAGGGGAGGGGAGAAGCTGGTAGGAGGGAAGTCAGGATCCCTTCCCGGAATGCCTCAACCTACCTTAACAGGATGAACACTGGAGCCAAAAGCAGGCCATGCCAGGATGATGTCCATGTACTCCCTCTGTGCGTCCTCTGGCTCCGTACCCTGCAGTACGAGGGGAGCACTCAGCACACTACACACTCACAGCACACTCACAACACAACACTACAAGTAATGGGCTGACTAACCTCAAATTTCTTCCACTGCTGAAGGACAAGATGGCGGACCTGACCAATCTTGGCTGTCAGGGCATCCTGCGACCGCTCCTCCTCACTCAGCTCTGCACAACACACAACACTTTCTGCATCACATCACAAGTTCCCTTCCCTGTGGCACTGCCCCTCCCCTCCCCCTCCCCCACACACACCTCCCCTCCCCCTCCCCCACACACCTCCCTTCCCCTTGAGCCCACGGAGAGTGCCCTGCAGCCAGTTCTTGCCCTTGCTGATGGTCTCATAAGTCTGTTTGATGTTCTTAGCACCAAGGATGTCCTTCTGGCTCTCTGCATCTTCCCTAATCTTGCTCCAAGGGTAGAGGATAGTCAGGTCTTGGCTGTGGGAAGGGAAGGAGCAAAGATGGTTGTACTTTCACTGAACCTCCTTCCCTCCCCTCCACTCCCCTCCCCTTCCCTCTCTTCCCACTCCCCTCCCCTCCCCTCCCCTCCCCTCCCCACCCTTCCCTCCCCTCCCCTCCCCTCCCCACCCCTTCCCTCCTCACCCACACACCACACCCCAGACTCACATGCCCTCGTCAGGGTCAAAGTCCCCCTCAAGATACTGCTGTCGCAGTGCAGCCAGTCGAATGAGGAGCTCCTCGTCTGCTGGAAACCGACCCTGAACCACTTGATCACATGCCTAACAGGGGAGAAGGGGCGTGTCCTAGTAGCAGCCCAGGGTCTTCCCCCAATCCATGCCCCTCACCTGCTCATACATGATGGTGCCCTCGAGGCTGTCCAGGGGAACAGAGGACACGTCTGTGAAGCAGAATATCTTAAAGAACAGGACCCACTTCTGAGGGGCTTCCCCTGGGGTGGACTGCTCCTTGTACTGCTCAAACTTGGCCAAGATGTCTGCCACTAGCGCCCGCTCCGGGATCACCTTGGACATATCGCCACACACCTCAAACAAGCCAAACCGATTCCTAGTGGAGCGGATTCCCAGACCCAACATTAGCTTGGATACAACCTGAAGTGGGAATGGGAAGGCAGCTCACAACCTACCGCACACAATGACCGTTGCAAGTGTGTGTGGCCTCACGTCCTGAGCGGTGGTGGCAGAGTTGATGGTGATGTTGCACTCCGCACCACCATAGGTGTACACCACAGCTTTGGTCTCCCGGCAACCCTGGAGAAGGAGAATGTCACCATGGCAACAGCTCACTGCACTTGGGGCAGGTGCTCCACTCACCAGACAAGCGATGATCTCATTGCGAGAGGGAGGGTGCTCTCTCTGCTTGGTACGACGCATGTTCTGCTGGCAGTAGCCCGCAAACTTGGCCATCTCAGTACCAGGAAACTTGTCCAGGACTCTATGGGAGGGGGAGGGGCAGTGAGGGGCGGGGTCAAGCAGTAGGGGGCATTCATGTGATGACAGTGGTGCCGGCTGCACAAACTCACTTCTTGATGTGCATGGTGAGGTAGCGCTGGATGGCCCTCTCAGGCACAAAGGCACCCACAATGCAAGCCAAGATCTGCCACGCCCAGATCACCCTCCGGCCGTCAATGTCCGCATCCCTGATGCCAGCCGTCTGCTTGATCAGCTGACAAAACACCTAAAGTTGCCATGACAACAAGACACATGATACCAACCACCCTGACTGCCCCACCCCCCGCTCCGCCCACCTCTGATCTCAGGTCCTGTAGGTCGAAACAGCTCCTCAGGATGCCCTGCACTGTTGGGATGGGGTCGGCCTGGGCCTCCACGCTCAGCAGCTTGGTGAAGGTGTTGACTGCCTCAATGTGCAAGTTCTGGTACTCCCGGTACTTCTCACGAGGCAGGTTCGGCTTGCCATAGGGCAGAGCCAGCAAGGGGGCTTTAATTGGAGTCTTGGTGTGGGCCAAAATTGGGTGGACCTTGTAGACCTTGTCCCAGTCCTGCTTGCGGGATTTCTGCAGAGGAGAGATGAAATGAATTCAACCCCTCTACTTCCCTCCCCCCTCCTTGGTCTTTTCTCTCCTCTCTCCTCCCCTCCCCTTCTCACCCACTCTCCTCCCCTCCCTTCCCACCCACTCCCCTCCCCTCCCTTCCCCTCACAATAAGGTTCAGTATGAGCCGTTCCGTCAGTGTCTGTATGGGAGCACAGTTGTCGATGGCGTCTTGAAGAGCAATGATCCACTTGTTGGCCTCGTCCAGTGACTTTGTCTTGAGCTGGTGGATGTGCCGACGTGCATGCAGGTACACTGTGTAGTAGCCAGTCTCTTTGGACTCCACCTCACTCAGGGGGTCCACCGAGCACAGGCTGCAGGGTAGCCATGATTACCATGGAAACATGAAGCACATACACAGCTGTGTGTGTGTGTGTGTGTGTGTGTGTGTGTGTGTGTGTGTGTGTGTGTGTGTGTGTGTGTGTGTGTGTGTGTGTGTGTGTGTGTGTGTGTGTGTGTGTGTGTGTGTGTGTGTGTGTGTGCACTTGCCAGTTCAGCTGCACTGAGCCTGCTGGTGGCTCTGAAGTGTCCTCTGAGCGGTAGTAGCTGAGGCCCTTCTTGGTTAGGACAAAGAACCGCCGGCGTCTAATTCGACCTTCCTTCAAGAGCCAACCTGCCAGCAGGGTACAGAGGGGAAGTGGTTACCATGACACTATCAACCCATCCACCAGCCCCTCCCACCAGCCCTGCCCACCTTTCTCAAGTGTTTCCTCATTGTCCAGACTGGCTACCCATCGCCGTGGCGACAGGGCGGAGATCCACTTGTGCATTTCCTTGGCATCATCAGTGACAAAGTTGTAGACTCGATTGGCAGTGATCACGGCAAAGGCATTGGGTCTGGGAGACATGTGACAGTCAGGTGACACCTCTGGGACACTGTCACACTACATTGCACATGACCGTCACATAACAGTCACATGACAGTCACATGACCTCACGTCTTGGGGTTGTTAATGGCCTGCACTGCCTCTATGTCCACCAGGTCGATGGTCCCTAGCGCATTCCTCGGGTCAACCTCATTGTCCATTAGACTGCGGATCTTGCGTTCTGACATGCCCCGCACCATCTTCATCAGGTCCATCCACTCCCTAGGAGGGGAAAGGGGAGGGGAAGGGGGAGGGGAAGGGTGTGGTTAAGGCTCAGACACACACACCACCTCACACCACCTTGCTGCCACCTGTCCCCACAGCTCACTTCTTCTCCTCTGCGGTGCTGGCAGTCAGGAAGAAGCTCCGTGATGGAGTGATCACCTCAAAACTGTGCTCTCGGGAACCACCGGCCTCCACAATATCACTGCAGGGGGTGGGGCAGGGGGCAGGGCTGTGAGTGAGGTCATAGCACTGGGCGTGGCCCTGGAGTGGCTCACGTGACGTTAGCCATCTCAATGACGCCGGAGGGCTTGCTGGCCTCATCAATGGTGTCCTTCTCGTAGTAGCAGAGACGTTTGTTTGGGTACAGCACAAAGAAACGCTGCCGCCAGTTACGTCTGCACAGCACAGACAGAATGGGAATACGCACAGTAGAACACAAATAATCCCTCACAAAATCCCTACAGAAAGCAACCCTTGTAATAACTACATCACAAAGTCCCCACCATACCTGACACTTGCACAAGTGCAATCCTTAGCCAAAGACTTCTAGAGACTTCCCTACCTGCTAAGTGTACCTGTCCCACCTCCTCACCCCATCCCTCCCCACCCCTCCCACCCTCCCCTCCCCTCCCCTCCCCACCCACCTGCTGAGTGTACCTGTCCCTCCTCCTCACCCCATCCCTCCCAACCCCTCCCACCCTCACCCTTCCCCTCCCTCCCCTCCCCCTCCTTCCCCACCCACCTGCTGAGCGTGCCTGTTCCTCCCCCCTTCTTGGACAGCCAGCCCTGCTTCAATGCCTCCTGTTTGCCATGGAAAAACATAAATGTCTCTTCTTTGATGACACACCACCGCTTGCGCCAGCCGCCCAGCTTCATGGTGAGGAAGCCTTCCATTGTCACCTCCTCCCCACTCCAAAAGGCATCGGACCCAGTCTCCACAAAGGTCTTGCGTCGAGTCTCGTCCTCTTCTTCAGTCACACCAATCTCCTCAAGGTCCTCCTCAGGCTCTTCAAACTCATCCTCACCAGGTCGCTGCAGCAAACACACAAAGTATAGCTGAGGCCCCAACATACCTTCACTGCACATCGATTCTTAAACACATCCCAGCCCAAGCTATTCCCCCTTACACACCCACCCTTCACACACCCAAGCCCCTCCTCCTCACACCCAAGCCCCTCCCCCTCACACATCCAAGCCCCACCCCTTACACACCCAAGCCCCTCCCCCTCACAATCATCTCCTCCAGCTCCAGCTCCAAGATCTCAGCAAGCGCCGCTACCTCTTCCTCCGCCTCCCTCCGAGCCCGCTCTTCCAGGGCTTGCTCCTCCTCCTTCACACGATGCAGCTCTGCCTGTTTCTCCTCAGCCTCACGTTCAGCCTTCACACGTTGCCTACAGACACATCACACTACCTATGACATCACATTACATCACAATACACTGTGTGATGACATAGTGTGACAGTAGCACCAAAAGCACTTGTTCATGTTATGTCATCCCATTATCATTATGTCATGTCACATGTCCAGCACATCACACTGTGAAACTGACAAATATGACACATATGACATCACACGGCAGCACTGTTACATCACACTCACACATGTGAGCTGACACCACCACCCCATACACACACACCTACACTGTAGCAGCCACTCACCGCTGGGCCTCCATCTGCTGCTCAACTTCTTCTTTTTCCTGCACATGCCAGTCACATGCCAGTCACATGCCAGTCACATGCCAGTCACAGGACAGTCACATGTCAGTCACATGACAGTCACGTGCCCCTCCCCTGACCTTTGCCCTCTGCTCCTCCAGTGCCATGGCCTTGGCCAGTGCCTCCTGCCGAGCCTGCTCTTCTGCCTTCAAGCGAGCCTCTTCTTCAGCACGGCGCTGACGTTCCTCTTCTTCAAGCTAACAGAGGAAACCACAGCCACACTGTCAGCCTGCCCATAGCCTTGCACAAGTAAGTACAGACCAACCTTCCTCCTCATCTCCTCTGCTTCTTTCTCCCTCTGCTCCCGCTCCAGGCGCTCCAACTCCCTACACAGCACACCACCACACATCACACCCACACCTCACCCACACCCACACCCTCATTCCCACCAGACCTCAGTCGTTCCTCCTCACGACGTCGCTCTTCCTCTCTTCGCCTTTCCTCCTCAATTCGCTTCTCCTCCAACAACCGGAGGTACAGCTGGCGGGCCTGTCGACGCCTCTCCCACTGTGTACAACAACAACACAACATGTAACCCAGCAACCGGCATTGCCCCAGCCAATGTGGCTCACCTTCTGAATGACAACGACTGAAAGCTTCACTTTCAGGAACTGCCTCATCGCCAGAAAACACTAAACAACAAATGAACCCTCTCAGTTAAGAAGGGACGGACTATGGTGACAGCCTACTGAAGTGTCATGATCCAAGGTGTAAAGTGACATGTGTGACAGGGTGCAGTGTGTGACATGTGACATGTGTGACATATGACAGAGTGCAGTGGTCCTTACTCGAACGTATTTCTGCACAAAGATAATATTCTGTCTGACCTTGAGGTAGCGGCGCCTGCAACAGAGAACACAGGAGTTGAGCAGTGCACCCATCTGCCCACCCCCTGCCCCCCACACCAGGCCCCGCCCCCTGCCCCCCACACCAGCCCCCGCCCCCTGCCCCCACACCAGGCCCCACCCCCTACCCCCCACACCAGGCCCCACCCCCCGCCCCCCACACCAGGCCCCACCCCCTGCCCCCACACCAGGCCCCACCCCCTGCCCCCCACACCAGCCCCCGCCCCCTGCCCCCATACCAGGCCCCACCCCCTGCCCCCCACACCAGGCCCCACCGCTGGATGAAGGTGAGGACAACATTGTAGATGATGCGGCAGACTGCCTTGAGCTGCACCTCCCTCTCCCTCTCCAGCAGCCGCTCAAAGACTTCACGCATGAACACCTAGTGGAGTGAAGGGTGAGGGGAGACGAGTATGGGACGCAGGGGGGTAAGGTGATGTGGTTACCCTGGGAGGTGTGGGTGCAGGACACCCACCCACCCACCTTGGTTACCCTGGGAGGTGTGGGTGCAGGACACCCACCCACCCACTCACCCACCCACCTTGGTTATGCCCATCTGCCAGTTTGCTCCCTCCGGGTCATACGCCCGCACCACGACGGTGCACTTGTCCTTGGGAGCCCCGTCCCCTATCTGGGTGCGGGCCAGAATGTGGTAGCGGTAGAGGAAGTCATCAAATGTGCGGCGAACAGGGTAGCCAGCACGCCTGATGCGCACTGTCTCCATCATCCCCGAGTACTTGAGCTGGTTCAGCACAGTGTGTGGGTGGAAGTTGTCTGCACTCTGTAGGGACAGATGGACGGACAGACAGATGGACGGACAGACAGATGGACAGGCAGATGGACAGACAGACAGATGGACAGACAGACAGATGGACAGAGAGGCAGACAAGGGGACAATACAAGGGGACAACACAAGGGGACAACACTGTCTCCTTCAATGGAGCAGTCAGTGAATTGGACATGTGGGAGAGTGAACTATACGTTGCCATAGCAACATGTATGTTCTCACCTTCATCATGTTTGGTTTGATGCAGCGCACAAAGTACGGGTTGGCCTGTCCGAGGATGGTCATGAGGGAGTGCAGGGAGTCCTTGAACTGAGAGCTGACCGTGGCCTTCTTGCGACCTCCTTTGCGCTTCACACTCATCCGCCGACCGATGCCTCCCCCTCCAGGTCCCTGGGCAGCCTCACTCAGTGACATGTGCTCAAAGAGATCATACACAAAGTCAGACCTGCAAGAAGGAATGGTGGGGAGAACAGAACAGCAGTAAACACCACACCACCTGCAGCTGTTAACCCTTCCACACCATTCCCAGCCCCGCCCCCAGCTCTGCCCCACCCTCCCAGCTCAGGACCTCCCCACCTGCTTTGGCCCCGCCCACCTGCTCTCCTTGAGCATCTTCAGGATATCATCTCGGAAGGTGTCTCTGTTCTTCTCCAGCAGCCCCTCCACGTGGTAGGTCACCTCCCCAGCATAGTGGCGGATACCAAACTTGGCCACATTCACCTTTGGCTTGCAGTAGTACGCATTGTCCTGGCAACAGCAGACGTCACATGGGTGAGATGCACACAGCAGACTAAGTGGACCAGCTGTGACCACCCCTCCCCTCACGTCACACCCACCCCACCCCCTCCCCATCCCACCCCACCCCCTCCCCTCACACCCACCCCACCCCCACCCCTCCCCACCCCCTCCCCATCCCACCCCACCTTGTGCGCCCCATGCAGCTTCTCCAGGAGGGTCTTGTCTGTTCCTTTGGGAAAGCGGCTCTCTTCATCCAGGAGGTCCAGCACACCCAGTTTCTGTACAGACACAGCACACACCAGGTAAAAGGTGTTGGACCAGGAACAAATTACAGGGGCTTACCCTTTCAATGAGGTCCAGACACTCGGCATTGTCCACCCATTCAATGTCAGCCCAATTGATGCCCTCCCTGTGGATAACACAAGAAACTAATAATAGGTACATCCTCATCATAAATTTCCCTGGTCACACCTACTTGCTGTACTCGTGCTGCTCAAGTGAGAAGATGTGTTTGTTGAAGTATTCCTGGAGCTTTTCATTGGCAAAGTTGATGTTGAACTGCTCAAACCGGTTCACCTGCACCAGTGCGTGGTACAGCACTCACTACACTACACTCCACCAGTGCGTGGCACAGCACTCACTACACTACACTCCACCACAGCCCCAGACACACCATTCCCACTCACACATCACAGTCTCATTTCAACTCACCTCAAAGTTCTCAAACCCAAATATGTCCAGGATGCCCACTGTGGCAAACTGCTCCCCTCCGGTGATGCGGGCATTGATCCGTTCCAGGACCCATTTGAACGTGCACGCGTACAGGGCCATCGCAAGGGAGTCCCGTGAGTCAGTGGCCTGCTCAATGGAAAGAGGCGTCGTGATCTCCTCTCCACGCAACACCATCACACGCTGAGTGAGGCTGTCTGCCAGTTGGTCTGCATCCAACCCCAAGAACTGAGCACACAGCTCAACAGCTTTGGGCAGAGAAGTGGGTAGGGGGGAGGTGGGGGGGGAGGGTCATAGGAACAAGAGAAAGAAGGGGATGTGGCAGTAGTGTTTGAGCTTCCCCCTGCTGTAATTACCAACCACCACACACACACACACACACACACTCACACACACACTCACAGACACACACACGCACACACACACACACACACACACACACACACACACACACACACACACACACACACACACACACACACACACACACACACACACACACACACACACACACACACACACACACACACACCTGTGCTGTCTGCTATCCGTGCCCCTCCAGCATGGACAAACCTAGCATTACCAAGGTGCAAGATGGCCGCCAGCGTGGAGACCACATCAAAGACCTGATCAGACGCCAGTTCCATGACCTCAAACGCACGCAGCACCTCCTGGTAGTCCGCGGCGTCATTGATGGTTGGGTCGCTGGTGCACCCGGACTGACTCAGGTAGTGGTACTGGGTGGGGTCCAGCAGGGACAGGTGCTCTGCAGGGAGTCACATGACAGTCACATGACAGTCACATGATCTGGCATACAGGTAACCCTATGCACTGCCACTCTTGTCCCAGGTCATGTGACCTGCCCACCTCTCAGTGCCTGGTCAGCCCCAGCTAACAGACAGTAAAACATGTGGTAGTTCCTCTCCCCTGGGTTCTGCCTCACCACTCGGTTCTGCAGGGAGGAGTGCAGCACCACGCTCACACACACACGCACACACACACAGGGAGTCATCACTCACCTTCTCCAAAAGGTCTGTTGGGAGAACATTGAGTTAAGGGAAACTACATAATTGGTGTCACATGACAGTCACATGACAGTCACATGACAGGCTAACAGAGCACAGAGACTGCTCCTGGCCATGTCCTACCAGTGCTAGTACCAAGGAGAGGTGGCAGTAGTGAGGGAGGATACAGTCCAGGATCCTGCCTCCTGTGATGTGGCCCCTTTCGCTGAAGCGCAGTTCAATGAACTTGCCAAACCGACTAGAGTTGTTGTTGTACACAGTCTTGGCATTGCCCAGTGCCTCCAGGATGGGGCTGCAGGAGTGGGCGCATACCACCACAGGGTCACATGAGAGTCACATGACTGTCACATGACAGTAACATGACTGTCACATGACAGTAACACAATTCACCTGCTGAGCACAATGGCCTCCTCCACTGTAGTATCTGCCTCGGCTGCCAGACGACCTGACGCTGCCATGGACTGCTGACTCATGGCAGACAGGAAGCTGATGATGAACTTGGTTGACTCAGTTTTGCCTGCTCCACTCTCACCACTGGAGGGAGGAGGGAGGGGAGGGGAGGGGAGGGGAGGGGAGGGGAGGGGAGGGGAGGGGAGGGAGGAGAAGGGGAGGAGGAAGGGAGGGGAGGGGAGGGAAGTGGCATCATCACACCAGCCACTGCTCTACTAATCAGGGGCTCGGGGCTGTGCTGCAGTAAGCAGCCCTCCCGGCAGCTCCACCGGACCCACGCACCTGATGAGAACACACTGGTTCTCTCTCATCCTCCACATGCTGTCGTACACCTCATTGGCAATGGCATAGATGTGCGGAGGGAGATCCCCCAGCTGTTTCCCCATGTACCTCTGCATCACCTCTGGTCCATACGTACCCTCAATGAACTTGTATGGGTTCACCGATGACAAGATGGAGCCAATGTACGTCTGCAGGGGGCGGGGCATACCACCAGGGGGCGGGGTTGAGCACATATGGGCGGGGCAGACCAAAAGTGAGCTACTGCACACCCAGCCACACCAAAGGCAGCCAATGGCCTACAGTCACTGTCAAGCACACATTGGGTGACATTGTGAGTGACAGTGGGTGACATTGTGAGTGACAATGGGTGACATTGTGAGTGGCAATGGGTGACACTGTGAGTGACAATGGGTGACACAACCCCTTTAGAGTGATACCACATGTCCAGCCCATGTCACTATCGAGTGTCCAGCTGCCTTGCCAGCTGTACAACTCTGTTACCAGCTGGTCCACCACACCCCTGCCCCACCCCCGCCCCACCCCCCACTGGTACCTCCAACACTCACATAGATCCGGTTTGCTCTGTACCGCTGGTAGATGTTGTACAAGATGGCCGCCTCATGGAGGTCCCCCAGCGCTGACATGTCCTCCACTGATTGCACACTGGTCTCGTGCATCACCACCACACTGTCAGGTGTGATGGCTGCCTTGGGACGCTTGTACACCTGGGGGCGGAGCAGGGGAGAGGGCGGGGCAGTAACACACACTGTGTTAGTACATTCTCACTAGAACACAAGTTAACATGTAATAAACATAACCTAAGCTGCACAGTGTACACATTAGTACAATTTATTATAGTTCCTACACACAGTATGCAGTGTGTGGCGCGGAGTGTTCACCTCTCCATAATGTGATGTAAAGGTGACTTCAGCTGCAGTGGCAGCTGCCACCACAGCAGGGACCCACTGCTTCTTCTCTGCCAACCACACATGGGTCCCCTGGGGGAGGGGGAGGGGAGGGGAAGGGGGAGGGAGAATGTTAAGTTAAATACCCATTCACTCACTCTGTTCATCATTCCCCACCAAACACACAATACAATTAACAAAACAACACCTGAGCACCTGCCCACACCGTAGGGGGGGGGGGGGGGGCTATTGAGGTGAAGCCATAGTATTCAGCTAATCATCTTGTGTGTGCGTGTGAATGGAATGGCCTTTGACACACACAATGCTATTTGGGTGTACAGAGAACAGATGTATTAGCACAAGACAAGTTCTATTAGCTTCCCTAATGGTCTGCATCGCCACAGCAGGAGGGCATCAGAGGAGACAGCTACCATGACACACAACACACCAGCAGCACAAACACTACACCAACACACACAGCCCTACACTGCCCTGTACACAACACACTCCGCCACAGATCAACACTTTAATGACACAGACCAGTGGATGTAATTGGCTAATTGATAATACCCCCCTGCCAACAGGGAGTGCCACTCGCCATAGTAAAGTGTATGTTGAGGGAAATACACGCACCACACACGACACACGGGCACAGAGACTCGCGGACACACACAGATACGAATGGTACTCGCCTCGTTCAGTAGCAAGGCTGACATTCTCTCACGCGCTCGCTGGCTGTCACAACGTAGCGAAGGGATCGCTCGAGCTCAGCGCAAGACTGAGGCTGAAGCCAACCAGCTCCGGATACGGAACTGTTGAGATCAGAAGAGACAGGTCTACTGTCTCCTCCGCTTCCAAGAGCCGTAAACAATCAATCTGCTTTCGATTCTCAATTATCGCCAGTAGCGAAGGCGGCAGAGGTCCATGTTGGCGCGGGGGCTTGCAAATAACGCGCGATTAAATGTTCTCGTTGCAGTGCGTGCTTTGCGCTACAGAACGGGCGCGGCAAAAATGAGTCTGCAAGCAGCTCTCAGCAAACTGAGGGGTAATCCGTCAGCTGCTTCCTCGGACGACAGGCGCAGGGCGAGCAGTGGACTCAAAGTGGGCAGTTCTACCCAAGAGATACTGCCGTCTGGACCTTCTCACAGCGAGGGCAGAACTGCGTTGAGTCAAGGCGCCTTCGACATTCCTTTTGATGAATTCGAAGAAGACGATGAAGTAAATCGCATATCACGCGCATGTGCTAGACGCTGTGCTGTGTGCTCGCATGGTGCACGCGGTGCTGTCTTGCGAGTGGCGCATGGCGCGTGTTTGTCCATTTGCTGCATTGCACAGGTTTCTTCAATTGGTGGGCTCCATTGTGTATCAGCGTTGGGGGGTGGGGCCGGGGCGGGAGTGGCCCCTGTGAGCGGCCGAGGAGATGATCAGAGTGGGCAGGACCAGGTCGAGGGAGGGCGTGTCACTGCAGTGGGGAAGATCCGTGCGTTTAGTTTTGCAAAACTACCACAAAAACACTCCATATCCTTCAGCAACGACCCCTTGGGGAAGTCCCCGACACCTGGAGGGGGTGTGTCCTTAGAGCAAGGGGTGGCCCCTGTATGTGATGTGGATGACGAGGAGGAATTTCTGTCAGCTTTGAATGATGACTGGCTAGACACTGAGTTGACATCAGGGGCAGGGGGTGGGGAGCACGGGGAGGGGGGCGAGAAGCCCCGCCAGCCCCAGTGTCTCAGTGTGGGGGAGGGGGGTGAGAAGCCCCGCCAGCCCCAGTGTCTCAGTGTGGGGGAGGGGGGCGAGAAGCCCCGCCAGCCCCAGTGTCTCAGTGTGGGGGAGGGGGGCGAGAGGCCCCGCCAGCCCCAGTGTCTCAGTGTGGGGGAGGGGGGTGAGAGGCAAGAACAGCCGGCAGTGAAGAGGCGTTTCCCCGGTCCGGCTGGAGCACTGCCGCAACTGGTGAGCTGGTCAAGTGTGCTTGAGTGGGCCTATTGTGTGCTCAGAGTACGGTTGTTTCAGCGGCTGCCACCCTCTGGTCCGTATAGCCTCCAGGTCAGAATGTACAGCAGTTGTTGTCACGGCAACCAAAAAGGGTACCCAAGGTGATTGACAGTGGGATGGAATAACCGGATAGCATAATTCTGTGAATGCTTGTACCAATTCCTTTCACTTAATGCAATTACCATTATCTTATGTACCACTCCCGCCTCTCGTTCCCATTTGTGTCTGTATCGTGTTTTGCTCTGGGTGTCCTGAGAAGTAGTCTTTGAGCTGAAGGTTTTCCCAGTTGAAATAAGATGTTCCGATCCTGTTTACCTGTTGCAGACGCTGTGTCTGTCGTCTAGACAGAGGTCATGTGACTACCAACACAGCGCTGAATTTGCCGACTTCTCCACTGATCCGTGGAAGGAGATGGAGCGTGATCTTCAACTTGACAGTGAGTGTCAGTTGTGTGTGCTGTGTGGTGTTGTGTGTGAGGTGTGCTCCGTCTGCAGGCACCACGGCGGCTCCTCTGAGGAAGTACACATTGTCCAGAGTGCTGAAGGAGGTAGTGACCCCACTGCTGTCGGTGTGTGGGACATTTGCCAATCATGGTCCCCTCCCCTCCCCTCCCCTCCCCTCTCCCCAGGCTGCCCGTAAGAGGTTGCCCAGTGGGAAGGTGCCCCACTTGAGAGTGCGACTCAAGACCATCAACAGAGGAGGGAGGAATGCCAGGGCCGTGATGCAGGACCCTACTGGTGGGTGGGGCAGGTGGGAGGGGTGGGTTAGGTGAAGGTGAGTGTGTGCTGTCTTCCTGTGCAGGTGAGGTGTGTGGCACTGTCCACAGCGAGGTGGTGGAGGGACTAGGCCCTGCCCTCACCCCCGGGGCAGTGCTGCTGCTGAGACAGGTCTCGGTAGTTTCACCCAAGCCCCGACGCCACTACCTCAATATTACTGCCCCCAATGTGGTGGCCCTGTACCCACCAGATGGAGGCAGGAGGACCACCAGAAGTGGGGTGAGTTGATTTACCATCTGACTGTCAGGTGATGATCATGTGACCAGCATGTGACTGTCATGTGATTCATTTGATCTCTTTCAGGATTTTGACTTGAGCAAACTTATTACTGAAACACTTACTAATGCTGAAAACAACAAACAGGGCTTTCCCTGTAATAGCCCCTCATTTGGGGGTTCTCCCTTAAATGGACAGCCCAGCAGGCCAATGGCTTCTGCAAACACACCAGTTGCTAATGGGGCTTGTGGGTCACATGACCAACAGCCAATCGGTTGTCTTCCTGATGTGTATGATGGAGAATTGGAAGACCTGACAGGTGTCACCATTGAAGATTTCAATGAGTGGGACAGCGCTGAGGAGGAGGGGCAAGGGGAGGGGCCGACTACAGGTCAGAAGCAAGACATGGAGGGGCAGGCAGTGGTCAGTGCATCTGAGTCCAGAGGCAGCTTCTTCTCAGATCTACTGAGAAGTGGTAAGGAGAGAGGGAGGGAGGGAGGTGGCACAGTGGTGAGGAGGGAGGTGGCACGGTGGTAAGGAGGGAGGGAGGGAGGGAGGTGGCACGGTGGTAAGGAGGGAGGGAGGGAGGGAGGTGGCACGGTGGTAAGGAGGGAGGGAGGGAGGTGGCACGGTGGTAAGGAGGGAGGGAGGTGGCAAGGTGCAGTTATGATAATGCACATCTTTCTATTGCAGATGAGCTGGCAAACTTTGATGACTTTTGAAAAGTTTCATTTTTTACTTCATAAAATTAATACTTTTCATCTCCACCTATTGTGTTCACTTATATTAAGCGATGTCTCTGCTGATTCTTGCTGGGGTACAGTGATTGTGTCACACATTGACCACCTGACAGTTACATGATGTACACCTGTAGACATGGTACTCCTTTCACTGTATGCTGTACGTGGATGTGATTGTGTGATTAACATAAAGTAGCTAGCGCTAATATAACACAAGAGAATGATGAGCCTCTGGCTCACATTGGTCAACTGCCAGCAGCTCTAGCATTAATGTTATTTATATTGTTTGTACAGTATATGAACAGTTGAGTAAGATGCATACATGTACTCTTAATTCCATTTGATATATTATTCTAAAAAAGAGATCCTACAGTTCTCGAGGTGTGAAATGCATCATTCCTAACTCAGGACTCCTATACAGTTGCTGCTGCTGCCACGTGGGCGGTCACTGTGGGGGGTGCCGCCTTGAGTGTGCAGCACTGATGAGCTCCACCACTGCAGGGTCCGCCAGCGTGGAGATGTCACCCAGCTGGTCCGGCTGGTCCTCGGCTATCTTGCGCAAGATCCGTCTCATGATCTTACCAGAACGTGTCTTTGGGAGCCCGGGCACCATCTGCAGGGGGGGGGGGGGGGGGGGGTAGTGGAGGGGGACAGTCATGGGAACTGAGGGTTGTAAAGAGTAAGAGGGGCATTGTGCTCAGAGTGTATGTGTGTGCAAACCAAAAACTTCTCTGGTACAGCAATGGGTCCAATCTTCTGCCGGACAAGCTGCACAAGGTCCTTTTCCACAGACTTGCTTGAGTCAGTGCAGTCCTCCTTCAGGATCACATAAGCATAAATTGCTGGGAGAGAGAGGGGGCAGGAGGGGGCGGGTCACTACACACTGCTACCTCCAACATGCCGGAGCTACTTAGCAACACACCCTGTCCAAACACTGAGTGACTGTACCCGACTACAGCTGTCTCAGCAACTCGGGGGTCATCATTCTGCAGCACAGGGAGGAGCGGGAGGGGGAGAGGAAGGGGGAGGGGGAGGGAGAGGGGGAGGACAACCGGCTGACACAGAACAGCTCAGTTAATGTTAGCACGGCTCGACAGAATGTCAGCGGCACACACTGCCCTGTTGTAGCCAGTGCACCACTCCCTCCACCATCTCCTGAAAGGGACCCGTGGACCCACGTACCATGGCGCTCTCCACCTCAGCTGTGCCCAGGCGGTGGCTTTTCACATTGATGACATCATCCACCCGTCCCGTGATCCGGTAGTGGCCGTCCTTGTCTCGGTACGCACCGTCGCCACTGAAGTAGCAGCCCGGGTAGGGGTTGAAGTAGCCGGCCATGTAACGGTCACGGTTGCCATAGATACCACGTGTCAGCCCAGGTGTTGCACACTTAATGCACAAGGCACCTTCAACATCAGTGCCTTCAATCTCCTGGCCCTGGGGAGGGATGGGAGGAGAGGAGGACACAGTAGAGAAGTGTGGATCTCTCAGACAGTTGGATGGGACACCTTTCGGTCACAGAGCTGCACACCTCAGCATCCATGAGGCAAGGCTGGACACCAAAGAAGGGAATCATAGGGAAGGCCGGCTTGAGGTCCACCCCGGGAGGAGCAGGACGAGGTGTGATCATGATACCACCCGTTTCTACAGCCAACAGCGCACCAAAGCAGAGTATAGCACCACACTACACCTCACACCACACTACACCCTCACACTACACTACACCCTCACACCACACCCTCACACCACACCATACCCTCACACCACACTACACCCTCACACTACACTACACCCTCACACCACACTACACCATACTACACTACACCCTCACACCACACCACACCCTCACACCACACGACACCCTCACACTACACTACACCCTCACACTACACTACACCCTCACACTACACTACACCCTCACAGACACAACATTCACCACACCTGTCTGCCACCATGTGTCCATAATGGGACAGCGCCCGTCTCCAACCTGTTCATAGAACCACTTCCAGGCGTCAACGTTTAGTGGCTCACCCACTGCACACAGACAGGTGGACACACTAGCACACAGCACCACTCAGACCCTCCCCCTCTGGACTCACCGCTGCCCAGCACACGCAGTGAGGACCGGTCGTACTTCTTCACATGCTCATCACCAAAGCAGTACAGCATGCGAATGGCAGTGGGAGCCACATAGAGCTGGGTCACACGCAGACGTGACACCATCTCCCAGTAACGACCTGCAAGGAAATCCCCAAACTAGGCAGTAAGACGAATGGCCCCACCTCCCCTCCCCTCCCCTCCCCTCACCCCCTTCCTTCCCCTCCCCTCCCCTCCCCTCATCTCCCTCCTCCTCTCCCTCCCTCTCCCCCTCCCCTCCCCTCCCCTCCCCTCACCCCCTTCCTTCCCCTCCCCTCCCCTCCCCTCCCCTCCCTCCTTTCCTCTCATCTCTTCTGCCCCCTCACCTGGGTCTGGATACACTGGGCTGCTCTCAAAAAGGACGGAGGTGACTCCATTGCAGAGGGGGCCATAGACCACATAAGAGTGGCCTGTGATCCAACCAATGTCAGCAACACATGCATAGATGTCACCCGGGTGACAGTCAAACACCAGCTGAGGGCACAGGAGTGACAGAGTCACACACACACACACACACACACACACACACACACACACACACACACACACACACACACACACACACACACACACACACACACACACACACACACACACACACACACACACACACACACATACACACAGGCAGATGCACCTCGTGTGTCAGTGAAGCATAGAGGAGGTAGCCGGCCTGGGTGTGGATCACTCCCTTGGGCTTGCCAGTGCTGCCAGAGGTGTAGAGCAGGAACAGCATGTCCTCGCTGTCCAAGGGCTCAGGGGGACACTCGGCTGACTCCTTCGCCATTGCCTAAAGGCATGTGGGGGGAGGGGAAGGGAATTGCACACATTCCACACATGTCAAACCAAGAAGAAATAAACTGTCATTTGTGCTTGGCCGAGTTGAGTGCGCACATTCCACCCAACTCACCTCCTCCAGGGAGACATCCTTAGGAGTGTGTGGGACATTCCCTCCGGTCCTCTTCATCACAAACACGTGCCTCACAAACGCCAGTCCCTCCACAGCCTTGTCCACCGTCTGCTTCAACTGCAGTACCTTACCTCCTCGCATTCCTTGGTCAGCAGTGAGCACTGTCTCAGCCTGACCTACAGGAGGGACATCACACATCACACTCTCTACACATCACACTCACCACACACATCACACTCACTACACACATCACACTCTCTACACACATCACACTCACTACACACATCACACTGACTCACAGTCTTCAATCCGTCCCCTAAGTGCCTCAGCACTAAACCCTGTGAAAACAACACTGAAGGGAGTGGAGGGAGGGGAGGGGAGAGGAGGGGAGGGGAGGGGAGGGGAGGGGAGAGGAGGGGAGAGGAGGGGAGAGGAGGGGAGAATAGAGGGGAATCGATGAGGAACAAGCAATGTACGCTGGCAGTGCTGAATTAGTACACATACCTGTGCACAGCTCCAATACGTGCACATGCCAACATGGCTGCCACCGCCAGCGAAGACATTGGCATGTATATGGCCACGCGGTCTCCCTTCTTCACACCATGTGTTTTGAGTGTGTTGGCTAGACGGCAGGTCATCTCCAACAACTCCCTGGGGTGTGGCAGTGGAGGGGGGGTGTGGCAGTGGAGGGGGTGTGTGGCAGTGGAGGGGGGTGTGGCAGTGGAGGGGGGTACATTACATCTTTTTAAAGAGCAGGAGACTGTAAATGCGGTGTGTGCGTGACACCAGGCCCTGAACTAGTCCTGCTAGCCAGCCCTTTTCACAGCTATTCCATTCTTAGGAAAGGGTCGGGGGAGGATCTGGTCTCACACCTATGCAAATTCCATTCCACGCGCTGGAAACGGACACCCAATCAGATGATTGAGTGAAATTAATGTGTTTTAACGTGCATAAATGCAGGTAGATCTTGAGTGTAGAAGCAGTATAGGCCGTTTGTTGTTTGTGCATATATACGTATGTAGATAATGCCTTTTGTTTCTGAGAGCAAACTTGTTCATCAGATGAAAGGCAGCTTAGAAGCATGCCCTGGTGGGTGGGCATGGACTAGCTAGCAGTCACAAGTAGCAGGGCCTCAGCCGTGGCAGTTGACTACGTAGCTACACTGAGCAACCCCCTCTCCCCTCTCCCCTCTCCCCTCTCCCCTCCCCCCCCCCCCCCCCCCCACACACACATACTGGTAAGTGACTGTCTCACTCTGTCCAGGCTCATCCTTCTCCCAAATAAGGGCCACCCGATCCCCAGCCACCTCAGCATGGCGGTCTAGGCAGTTCACTGCAACAGTAGAAGAAACACACACACATGCACACTGTTAGCAAAAGCGCCATTTGCCTCAACAGCTCGCTGTCTGTGGGAACAGCTGACCGCGCGCAGGCACCCATGCCACATACCCCATCCCGCGCGCAGCGCACTGCTCTGAATGTCCCCTCACCTGACACGTTGATCTGACCACCCAAAAACCATTGCAGCTTCCCTTGTTTCAAGTCGCAGTCTTTCACGCGATCGAAATCCTTCGACCACCTCAGTCGCGTACGCGCCAAATCTCCCCAGAACAGCTCCGGGTGCTCCAGGCTCTCCTTGTACCACGCGGCGTGATCCTCGCTGACGTGCTTCAGCTTGGAGGCCATCACCAGCTCCGAGCGAGCGCGTACGTTCACACACACACGGGGGCGAGGGGCGGGGCTTACGAGATCATTCGATCGGGAGATTAGTCTGGCCTGCTAGACCATCTATGCTGCGGGGGGCGGGGGCGGTAGGATGCATTTCGCTTCCTTTGATGATTCCCTCGTGTTCTAGTTCGCTTAGGACACTCGGCTGGTAGACCGAGGGAAACTTAGTGAGCTCTAGAGATTCTAGATGATGTGTGACCACGACCAGCTGGGAGCTGGGAGCTCAGTCTGGCTACCAGCCTTGCTGTAGGCGAGTGTCTTACACTTTTTTGGGACGCAGCTGTCTAACAGGCCAGACGAACGATGCGCTTAGCCCCGCCCACTGCAAGGCGCCAACAAATGTACACAGAATGAATTCAATACATACAGTGAACAGCAGTAGCTATGTGAAGGTGTTGGGTGGCCTAGCCGACGTCTCCCCCCTCCCTGACAGGGGGCAGGGGGTGGACCTTGGTGGAGCGCCTGGCTGCAGGCGAGGAGGGGGAGGGGAGGGGCTTGTTGTGCAACACACGGAGGCTGTCCGTGGAGGTGGTGGGCAGGTCAGTGCTTGGAGAGATCTCCACTACAGTGAGTGGACTGAGAGGAAGTCCCTCGAGGGTTCTCCCGGGATGCCCGATATGGGTGCGGTCCAGCTTGTGGGAAGTCCGTCTGCCTCCGGTGGACAACAGGGACATCTTCCTCCTGGGGGCGAAGGTCCGCTCTTCCGACTGGAGCTGGTGGTCCAGATGGGAGCAGTCTGACCACCGCCTCACGCCAACCAACTCATCCTCAGATGTAAAAGAGACCTGCCGTCTCCTTGCATGCCCTAGGCCTGTTTCTGAAGGTCCCCCCACCCCCTCACTCTGGGAAGGGGCCAACAGACTGCTCTCATAGTCCAAGTGACAGTCATTGATCTGTTCAGGCAGGACTTCGCTGACATTGGCCGACAGTTTCCTGGGTGGGTTGAGTCCGATCTTGTGCATCCTCTCCACTGCCACGCTGCTCATAGTCTGCTTCATCTCAGGGTACTCGTCCAGGATCTCCTGGAACTGCTCCTTGGAGAGAGAGAACAGGTCCACTGTGGTGCTGGCCTTCACTGATGCAACACGACGGTCATCAGTCAGTAGGCATATTTCTACAGTGGGGAATGCAGTGCGTTGGGTAACCTTGAAGGGGTTCACCTAACTCTTTAGTGATGATCAGCTCCAGCAACAACATCCAAAGTAGTACACTAGACAAAATGAGCATAGACACACACACACACACACACACACACACACACACACACACACACACACACACACACACACACACACACACACACACACACACACACACACACACACACACACACACACACACACACACACACACACACCTCCAAAGTGTGACCCATCCGAGAGGCTTGTCATGAGCTCCCCATTCTCACTCAGCACGTCAACCACCCCTGACTGGATGAAGTACATATTGTCACCCACAGTCCCCGCCTTAATGATGTATTCTCCCTTGAGGAAGACCTCAAAGTGGAGCTTGGTGATGATGTCCATCACAAACTCAGGGTGGGCATTCGCAAAGAATGGAACAGTTTTGACCAACTTTTGGCAGTTGTATGAGATAATCTCCTGTATTAAGTCAAGCAAACACTGTGGTAAAAACAGTATAAATGCAGATGTTGCCATGCGACATACACAGTGCATGTGGGTGGTGTGCACCTCTTTCAGTCCGGAAGAGAGGTTGTTCAGAATGCTGTCCTCGTCAAAGTACTTGCGCTGGTAGCGGTGCTCGTAGTAGTCAAATACCTTCTGCCTCATGTCCTGAGGCAGTTTACGGTACCGCATGTACTCCTCAACCTGGTTCAGCTGCAATGGGGAGGGGAGGGGTGGGGGGGAGGGGGGGAGGGGAGGGGGAGGGGAGTAGTAGGTGGAGTGTGTGCTCCCATCCTGTTCCTGCCACACCTTCTCATTGTAAATCCTCCCCGAGTAGTCGATGGACAGGATGAGGTCAGACATGCTCCCAATGTAGAGTGCGTAGAACATGGCCCCTATGGTCATACTGATGATGGTCAGCCACACCTCAGTGGCGTTCTGTGGAGGCCATCTGCCAAAGCCAATGCACAACATGTGTGATATGGCCTTGAAGAGCGACCAGGAGTACTGCTCAAACACGGGAGCATTCTGCACGGGGAGGAGAAGGGAGGGGGAGGAGAAGGGGAGGGAGGGAAGAGAGAGAGGGGGAGGGGAGGGGAGGGAGGGGGATGAGTCACTAGATCTCTGAGGTGTGAGCTGCAACTTTCAACAACAAGAAGAGAAGTGTGTGTGTGTGTGTGTGTGTGTGTGTGTGTGTGTACCCACCTCCAATCTGTTGATGGCAATCCATGAGTTGGCGGGCACATCCTGCAGGACAGGGACAAGGAACTGGATGCAGCCGTTCCAGTGGGCCAGCAGGAGCATGAAGATGATGAGCTTTGCAATGCGGAGAATGCCGCCAGCAACATTAAAGAACCGGGTCAACGAAGGAAACTCCTACACAGGAGAGGGTGGGGTGGGGAAGCAAGCACACCAGTTAATGGTCCCTCCCCCCCAAAACCCAGACAGGGAGTGGTGCTGAGTGCCCCGCACCTCCTCCCAGCGCTGCAGGTAGCGAAGCATGCGGGATATCCTCAGGAGACGCAGGAGGCTGAGCAGCTTGGTAAGGCGCACAATGCGCAGGGCTCGAGACGCCTTGATCAGGGAGGGGGACAGCCCCGTGCCTTCCTCACCAGTTCTGGCAAAGAGCGTCAGGTAGTCAAATGGAATGGAAGACACAAAGTCTATTATGAACCACCCTCGAAGGTAGGCCTTGGCAATCTTCTTGGGCTCCAGCACCACCTACACAGGGAGAGAGAAGTTGCATCACACTACGGCTCCATTCAGGGGCTCCCCCTCCTGTGCCCCTCCCCTTACTGTTTGTGGATACTGAGACTGCAGCAGAAGCCCTGTCCTGAAGTTGACCACAATGTCCAGAATGAAGAGGGTGTCTGTGATAATGTTGACAGTGAGCCAGCCAGGGTTCAGCTCGTCATAGAAGGCAATGCTCACAGGCAGCACGGTCACTGTGACACACAGCAGAAGTAACATCACCATATCCCAGTACCATCTGCACAGGCAGAGCACATTACATCAGCATGATAATGAGACCAGACAAGCAGCACTCTCGCCTGGTCCACCGCTGTCCCCTTGCCTGAAGGTGCTCAGCGGGTGGATGACCCAGTGCTTGCCGTGCCGCTGTCTGTTCTGCTCCTCCACGACAGCCTTCTGGCTGCCGTACAGCTTCAAGGCCAGTTTGCTGCCCTTCGACACACGGAAGAACCCACGGAACATGTTGGACACACTCTGCTGCGTCTGACCGTCTGCCGGAGGAGCGTCCTGGTTCGACGTGATCTTCGGCACGTCCGTCTGGTGGCCGTTCTCCTCCGAACGCTGGCTTTCGACATCCTTACCTCCTATCGACTCGGTAGAAGACCCTTTGAAGCAGCAAGGACAAGCGCCGCGGATCTTGTTCATCTCTTTCGCAGACTCGACTGCTACACAAACCGTTCCTTTGCCGACGGTAATTTGAACTTCCCGCCAACGCAGCTCACATTCGCGCCCTCACGATAACAGGGGCAACAATTCTATTGGACTGCATGCACACAATACACTCCTAATCTCCGAACACATCAACTTGTTCTGGATGTGTTTGGCTGTGTTACAGGTGGGCTGGTCAGTGATGGGCTAAGGGGAGTGGGGGAGGAGGGGCCAGCAGAGGTCCTCTGCATCCCCAGGACGGCAGCCACAAAGGCTGGTGACAAGCTCACAGGAGAGGAGATGCTCACTGGGCTCTGCAGTCTCGGGATGCTTGACCCAGCTGCACTCCTAAGGGTGCCTCCCAGCTGGAGGGGGGGTGGCCTCATGCGGGTGCTTGGGGTGCTTGGGGTGGTGGGGGTACTGGGGGACCTCACCGGCAGCACCCCCGCAGTGGATCGCAGGATGGGAAGGTTTGTGGAAGAGAGACGTGTGATTTTAGTGACAGTCGGTCCACTGGCGGCGGGCAGCTTTGGCTTTCGGAGGATCTGCACTTGGTTATAAAGCAGCTGCCCAAGGAAGCCATAGTCCTGCTGGTAGGCCTGCAATGTATCGTTAGGGGACCTGATGCTGACCAGGGCCTGACTGCAACACCGCACCAGCAGTAGCTGCAGCTTGGAGGCACCCACGTCATCCACTGAGTTGGTTGGGGCGCTCTGCTGTATGCCCTGAATGATGGTGGCCTCACCACGCAGCTTGGGGATGAGGACCGAGGTGATGGTCTCCGTGCCTAGCTCTGACAGCCCAACCACTGCCCCATAATGCATAGTGATGTTACTGAGGTGGTCATTGAGGACCCTGGACAGGACACGGGTGTACCGCGGCTGGATGTTGTTCACAGTGGTACTGTACCGCTGGCAGACAACAGCCATCACCTTGGCCGCTGTGTCCTTCAGGGACCAGTGGTCCTCCATCTCCGGTCGCAAGCAGACCTGCCGTGACACAATACAGGAGGTGAGGGCAGGGATGAGCTCATGGAGGCACTTCTCCAAGGAGACGGCCGTGTTGTCCAGCAGCGCCCGCACCATCCTCACGAGGTGCTTCAGAGGCCCCAGCTTCCTCTGGGCAATGTTCACCTTTACCCCCTCCACAATGAAGTTGGAGAAGTATGGGAGGAGCTGGTAGAGCCCCGGGTCAGAGGAGAGGCTGGTCAGGGCCTCGAGGCGCTTCTGGTCAGACAGACCAATGCAGGCATCAGTGATCTCCGTGAAGTAGACTTGCTGTTCTAAGGAGAGGCTGTGCGCACGAAGGGGCTTGAGCTTGGACAGGTCCTCCTCATCCTCCCGCTCCTCGGCGCAGTGTGCCCGGCCTGGTCCATGAGGGACCTCAGACGGGTGGACAGCAGAGGAAGCCGCGCGCTGCTGCTCCGTCAGGCTGACTTGCGGCGGGTTCTCCGGCACGACTGGCTGCACACCGCTGACGGCCAACCAGTGCGCTCGCAGTGAGGGCTCCAGCGGCAGGCGAGGCAGCTGAGCAGCCACGGCGTCCAGTAGATCCACCTCCTTGTCCTCCACGAAGAACACTTCCTTGCCGCCGCCGCTGGCGTGGCGAAATGGAGGGTGCTCGGACGAGTCAAAACCGTACACCGACTCCACGTTCTTGGCCCTCAGCGCGCAGTCCACGTCCACTGTGGTCAGCCGGCGCCTCTTGGAGTGGCGGGCGAACTTGGTGCCCTCCTGAACCACCTGCTTTAGTCTGTAAACAACATCCTCCCCCACGCGCGACACGGCTTCGTCGCTTAGTCCAGTGATCCCAACTGATTCTGCCATCACACGGATAGACTCAGCGGGCCACCCTCCATCTTGGCTCTCCTTCGCCATTTTATTTCAACATGGCGCCAGATAACCCAATGAATACACTTAAAGTATGGACGGCGCTGGACCTGCTGCAGTGACGGATGCGACCGACCTGCAATGACATCCGTGAAGCTAGTATCTGCCACTATCACACTGCAGGTACTAGCTCCGCAGCCTAGCATTTTGTGGCTTGGGAAAGTACTACTAGACAATTGAAATAAAAAGTGTCAACACACATTACACAGTGGATGGACAGCTACGTGCAGTCTAGCTAGCTGGGCTTCTGCTCCAGGAAAGAGACTGTGTGCAGCTGATGCATTGACTCCATGCACAAGTCAGCTCCTTTTTCCTTCAGCTCAGCTGCACTCACATACCACAGCTGGCAGTCCTCCCTTGCAGCTACTAGCCGACCACCATGAAATGCAAACAGGTCAGGGGTGTTGTCCATATGGACACACACTGTGTATTCTGAGGGTGCCAGTGACCGGACCTCCTGCTGTACACGTTCCTTAAAGTTGGGGAACTTTGCACTGCCTCCTGTCAGAACAATGTTGGCAAATAAATGAGGATGCATCTCAGAGGGAGTGGCTGCTATGGCATTGCAGATGGCTTCTGGCACCCCCATCTCCTGGATCCCAATGTCTGATGGGTGAAACAGCAGCTCTGGCACAGAGAAACGTTCATTGCCAAGCCGCAAGCACTGCTCCTCCCCATCCCTCTTGCCATCGTGGCTCTTCCTAATGAACCCCCTTCGCGTGCTGGTGAAGTTTGGCAGGACATACTCCACAACCACCGAGCTGTCTGTCCCCCTCTGCTGGGCCTTCTGCATGTCCCCATAGAGGTCCAATGACACAAAGCAGGCATCCTCCTTGACCTGGCCCATCACATGCGTCTCATCCAGGACCTGAAGCTGGCGGTAGGAGACCAGCTCCTTTAGGTGGTTGGTCAGCACCTTCCCACCCACAGAGACCCGCCGGACTCCCTCCAAGACCACTTTGTTGTGATAGTGGGGTACAATGTGAGTGAATGAGTAGCCGGCGTCCACCACCAGGCAGCAAGGGGGCTGCCCGCGCGTGAGGCTGTAGTGGTGAGAGGAGAGAGTGGGGGCGGTTGTCACGGCCAGGGAAGGAAAGCCATACTCCTCAATGAGGACCTCCAGCTGGGTCACTCGGATTGAAGGGAAGTTGAACAAAGGCTCGGTCAAGAGGAGACGCGTTCTGCTACAGTCCACGTTCATCACGCCCGCACCGAAGGCCTGCTCCCACACCTGCCTCTGCACGTCCCAATTGACGAGATAGCCCTTCTGAAACGGAGGGATGTAGAACAGGCCGGAGAGGTCCTTGCACTCCTCCAGCTCTGAGCCCACAAAAATACGCCTGCGTTCCGACTTAGACTTGAATACAGCATTAGGAACAACGCGCGGCTCCTCCCCGCCAGCAAACCCCATCTTTAGTGAGTGGGCTCCGTTGTCCAGCACAGCGGCCATTTTTACCCCACGCGCGATAGCGCAGGGGGCTGATTGCTTCTGTCTGTCTGTCGTTACAAATTTCAGCTTTATGGACGTTTCGAGACTCCACGCTGGTTCAGCGCAGGATAAAATAACGGCAAATTGATATTAACTTGTGTACGCGTCTTCGACCAACACAATGCGCATGCCGAGCAATGCCTGCCTTTAGTTGCATTTCTTGGAGACCTCCATTTTTGTTTACGTACTTTAAGTAAGACGACTGCGATGGCTGGCTGCTAACAATTCGCCATTCCACGAAGGTGGATTTTGTAGGCACTTAATTAAGAACATTGCTTAACAACATCACATGCCCAATTAGATTCGGTCAAAACAGTGAAATCACAGTTGACCAATCCTATGTGGTCACATGACAGCAAGAAGATGATTGATGCATTGACAGCAAGAAGATGATTCCATAACCACATGGTGGATCCCACTGCCCCACTTCTGCAGCCCTGCCAGCACACTCTCACGCAAGGAAAAAAAGACAAAAAGTCAGGTTTTCAGCAGCAACACCCATTCCATAACGGATGCGGCCCCTATGCCCAGCAGCTCCCCAGACGGCCACTGTCAGGAGCTGAGTGCCACTGATCAAGGGGCTAGCTTGTTTGTGCTACCCGTTTGTGTGGTAACACATGGGATTGGGTGAATACAGTGCTACCCGTTTGTGTGGTAACACATGGGATTGGGTGAATACAGTGGTTTCATTGTATTCACCCATTCCATGTGCTTATATAATTATGCAATCCACAATGTCATGTGAATACAGTGAAACCACTGTTCACCCATTCCCATGTGGTGCTGTTACCCCACACATGGTAACGTAGGGGGTAAGTGATTGCTTAGTCGGTCCATCTGTTTGTCTGTCGGCACAACCTTACCCTAAATACCAGTGACTAGTGTGTGTGTGTGTGTGTGTGTGTGTGTGTTTGTGTGTGAGCTGCACTGTCTAGTCCTGCGTGGGGTATGTGCACTCTAGTCTCTCATGAAGTCATACACAATTGCTTGCCTCACTTTAGTCTGGCCCGCGTACCGTGGATACATAACTGTAAATCGCCTTCCCTGTGCTCTACTATCCAGCTTACGCTTCAATTCGTTTAATAGCTTATATAATTAAACTGATGATGGTGTGTGACATGTGCAAGTCATAAGGCCCTGAGTCTGTTCTGTACACTGCACCACATGCACCACTCAGAGTGCACTGCTCCGGTGTGAGCTGTGCCGCTGTTCCAGCTGCAAACTGTCCACCGTCCTCCACGCACTGCACACCAAACTGCACAGCCGAGACTGGTCTTCCTCTGTCTTCAAGCCTAGGGGTGGTCTGCAGCACACACACACACACACACACACACAGAGGCAACGTGAGCTCACCCCTAAGGCTACATGTGTACAGAGTATGCAACTCACTCGCTTGTCGTAGACTTAGGAAGGTCAGGGATTGTGAAGAACTTGCCCAGGTCACTAAAGGAAGGCACCTCTGCTTGTTGAGACCTGTGTGACAAGAAGATGGTGTGTGTGTGTGTGGGGGGGGGGGGGGGGGGGTTGAGGTGGGCATGGCTCACTAGTGCAATTGGAGGAGAGTATCCACACAACACCCCGGAGCCCTGCCCTCATTACTCACTGCTTGTGGTGCTGCTCCTGGTCGAGCGGTGCTGGGAGGAGGGGAGGGAGTCCCTTTGGGACACACTCCTGCATGAAGCATGCCTGCTGTGCAGCTCTGGTCCCACTAGTGCTGTCCGCTGCGGGCCTGGCCACACCCACTGCAGCCAGTGAGGGGCCTCCCCTCACCACACTGAGGAAGACAGATTGGTCCTCCTGCCAGTCCAGCACCCCAGGGATCACGCACTACACGGGGTAGAGGGAGCAAGCACTGCTCACTGCTCTGGGCTCAGCTGAGGGGCACAGCAAGGCTTGTTCTCACCCTCTCTTGCACAAAGGGTTTGTCCGTTGGGTAGCACTGCAGCGGGAGGAGGAGGCGTTCCAGTCCCCCTTCAGTGTAGGGAGTACGAGCAAAGGCTGTTTGCACTCCACCACAGGGCACCTGTGAGGTGGGGGGAGGAGACCTGAGTGGTGCTACGATCGCTGACAGGGCCATGCTGCCTTTCCTCTGGGACTCACAAACATGTGGAAAGGTGGGTAGTTGGGTGTGTCAAAGAGTGCTGACGGAGGGAGCAGTGGAGCTGTGTCCTCGCCCTCAGCCCTCCCATCGTCCTCTACCTCCTCCTCCTCCAGGTCTGTGACACGCACCTCCCCTCCATCAAGGGGCTGCCCTGTGATCAGCGGCCACAAGCCAACAGGAGTGGTCCCTGAGAGAGGCACACACACACACACACACACACGCGCACACAGAGAGAGAGAGAGAGAGAGAGAGTGATCTTCACTTAAGCAGTTGATGTGATGAAGAGTGTGGGCCACCTTGAGCTGAGGGAGGGCTGCCCACCACCTCAACCTCCTCCTTCGCTCCAGTGCGGAGGGCCCTCAGCTGACCGGGGGCCACATAGCCGTCAGGGGGTGGGAGGGGGTGGGGCTGGTATCCTAGCAACTTGTACTCTTGTGGCACCTGCAGTCATACATTCCACTGTATCACGGATAGCACATGTGTGTGTGTGTGTGTGTCTGCATGTGTGTTAGTGTGTCTGTCTGCGTGTGTGTTAGTGTGTCTGTCTGTGTGTGTGTTAGTGTGTCTGTCTGTGTGTGTGTTAGTGTGTCTGTCTGCGTGTGTGTTAGTGTGTCTGTCTGCGTGTGTGTTAGTGTGTCTGTCTGCGTGTGTGTTAGTGTGTCTGTCTGCGTGTGTGTTAGTGTGTCTGTGTGTGTGTGTTAGTGTGTCTGTCTGCGTGTGTGTTAGTGTGTCTGTCTGCGTGTGTGTGTGTACAGTACCTGGAGGTCCATGAGTGGGAGGCTGCGCTGGGCAGAATGGCTGGGTAGCTCCACAGCAACCTTATCCAGTGGCCCAGAGGACAACTGACAACACACGTGAGAGAGAAAGGATGGTCACATGGACAGGAGTCGTTACCCTGTTGAGTATGTGCACACACAAGCTAACCGTGTTCTCACTCCCAAATCCATTTTCATGTGGAAATGAAAATGGAACTATTTTAGTATGTGATGCAAATGGCAACACATCCATGGCAACCTGCCCCTTGATGGCAGGGGCATCCCCTGGGGGAGACCCTGCAGCAGAGATGGACTGCACCAAACGCAACCGCTTCTCACAACGTCTGCGAAGGAGGACCTGAGCACACAGCACATGAGGACAGACAGAGCCAGGTCAGCATAAGACTCCACACTACACCCCCTCTTGTGCACAACACACCCACCATCCACTGCACAACACACCCACCATCCACTGCACAACACCCACCATCCACTGCACAACACACCCACCATCCACTGCACAACACACCCACCATCCACTGCACAACACACCCACCATCCACTGCACAACACACCCACCATCCACTGCACAACACACCCACCATCCACTGCACAACACCCACCATCCACTGCACAACACACCCACCATCCACTGCACAACACACCCACCATCCACTGCACAACACAGAGCATCACAACAAACGTACCTTCCGCGCTGCTCCTGCAAAGTGGAGCAGAGCAGCCCGCCGACTAGACCAGTTGTCGGGATCGTTGTCCTCAAATGTGGGCTCCACTTTGGGACTCTACACACAACACAGAACAAATACACTCAGGACTGGTCCCCCTTGCCCCCACTCCAGCTAACTTACCTCCCCCACTCTCCGCACTATTCTCTTAAACATTGTCCTTGTGCCACATGCGAAGCCTTCTAAGTCACAGCCTAGAGCAGACTGGTGAGTTTGCTCCTCAACCTGCCGGGCAGCTAACACACTCTGCCGCTCCTCATCACTCAGGGGACTCCCCCCAAGCTTGGTGGTCCTGGAGCATACACACAGATACGCACATACACACGTATAAACACACACTAGCACACACCCACACACACACACTCACCTACACACCCACACACCCACACAAGCACATCTCACCACTTGTACTGGCAGGCCTGCTCCTCTGCTTGCCTCTTCCGGACTACTTGCAGGAAGGCGACCTCCCTTTGCTGCCGCTGTGCCAGGTGGCCCAGCGAGTCCACTGCCCCTCGCAGCTCTGCTGCCTTCAGCCTGCCAGGCTCCTGGCTGAGGACCCTTGCCACAGCTGTGGGGTTGTTCAGGTCAGCAGGAACTCTGTAGCCTAGCAACACAGGAGCAAGGCACAGTTGAGGCCTGCCTAAGAAGCTGTCCTGCAGCAACCCCTACGTACCTAACATTAGCATAATGTCTTTAGTTAAATGGGATTCCACATCACATACCACAGCACACCTCACACACCTCACACACACAGCACACCTCACACACACTGCACACCTCACACCACAGCACACCACACACACATCGCATACCTCACACCACAGCACACCACACACACTGCACACAGCACACCTCACACACACTGTACACCTCACACACTGCACACCACACACACTGCACACAGCACACCTCACACACACTGTACACCTCACACACTGCACACCTCACACCTCACACACACTTCACACCTTGCAGGACCACTTCCTTTGGTTTCTCTACTGGAGGCCTCACTGCCGTCACTGTGGACAGCTTGCAGCTCATCTGCCCCTTCTTCCTCATCCGCTGGTCCTTGAGTCTCTCCAGCGGTCCCAGTACAGCACCTTCATGGTCCTTGTGATGTTTGCTGAAGGAGGAACAAGGGACACTCTCACACGTGCGTATTCCTTCCACCTACCGGCCCGGAGCACTCACAGTGCAAGGCCAGGAGCTGAGGTTCCAACTAGAGAGCACAGGAGGGGAGTCCAGTTGAACTGGGACACATCCAGCTGGACCAAGGGAGGGGGGGAGGGAGGGAGGGAGGGGTGTGCTGCTGCCAGGGGCATATCTCATAGTGCCCCACCCACTAGCGCCCCACCCACTAGTGCCCCACCCACTAGTGCCCACCCACTAATGCCCCACCCACTAATGCCCCACCCACTAGTGCCCCACCTCACCTGAAGCTGTGCAAGTGCTGTGGTGTAGTCTGTTGGTGAGTAGGTGACTTTGATAGCCACACTACCCCGCCCTGGAATCACACCTGGGGGGGGGGGGGGGGACCAAATGGGGTGGACAGAGCTGCTGTCACCAAGAGAGAGGCTGCACTGACCTTGACACGGCTGCACTGAGAAGGCTGGGTGGTGAGTGAGTGAGCTGAGGCGATATTGGAAGTCAACTGGTACATCACTGGACAGGGAGAAGGACTTGGAGGAGCTTGTGGAAAGGGGGGAGAGGAGGGGAGGGGAGGGGAGGGGATGGGAGAGGGCAGGGGAGAGGTATGCACATGGTGAGTGAGTTGGATGGTACACAGGTCACACTGTGCAGTGCTGCCCACCTCTTGCCAAGGGCAGTTGATGGGAATGTGATCTGCTTAGGTACTTTGCTGACGTTGGCTACAGGGAAGGCATGCAATGGCACCACCAATGTCCGGTCCTCACTGCAGTGGAGGAGGATGCAGTCGTGGTGGTAGCGCCACTCTTTGGGAGTAAAAGAGACCTTGACTTCCAGATGAAGACCGGGGTAGAGGCTGCCCTGGGGGAGGAGAGGGGAGGCGCAAACGTACCAGATGGTAAAGGGTGCAGAGGCAACAGGAGTGGGTACTGGCTGCAGCAGCACTTACCTTCTTCAGGTAGTGGATCTTGAATTCAGTGGAGTTGGGTGGGATGATGTGCATGCGCTGAGGGTCACGTGACTCATTGGTGATCCTCTGTAGATCACGAAAGCAAGACCTGAGTAAACACACACGTTCACCAACTCCCCTCCCCTCCCCTCCCCTCCCCCATTGACATTGCACCGCTCACCAAAGTGGTGTGGTGCGTGCTTCCAACCCTAAAACCTTCGAAGGCTATTACATCAGGATCAACGCCGACTATTCCATTCCTCTTCAGCTCAGTGAAGGTTTCTACAGGAAGGAATTCAGCGCAGATCGTTCCGTGGCTGTCGAGAAACCAGTTGGGCTGTTGGCGTGCAAGTACGCGTTGCACTCATTAGGCAATTATCAAAGCTAACAGCTCACTTGTAGCAGTCAAGTGGTCTCTAGGGGGACAAGAAGACCGAGGACGGACAATGGCCCCTTGCAATTTTGCAGTGGAAACTAAAGGACGCTCAACATCCGCCATTTTGTTCCAGACATGGTGCTTAGCAACCCTCATGAATATATTTAATTTCTTGGTCGCACACACCAGTGGTTGCAGCATAGACACTGTATATGGTTGCAAGAGCCTACTGGAGTATATATACCAGACATGCACTACATTCAAGCCATTTAGAAGGGCTCCTGCCTGCCCATGGACTGCACAGCCTGTACTCCAACAATGCCCGCATTGCTGCACAAAACACAACAGATACTGTGTGTTCTCAATGCTCTTCACTCCATGCCACAGTGAAGCAATGCTACTGGCAGGTGATGTAAGGTAAAATATGTCAGGGGAGCTATGCCATGGCCGTGGTTAGTCGTCATCTTCGTAGCCAATGTTGGCCTGGAAGTGGACTGGCATCCTTGTGTCTTCCAATTCATCTTCTGCATCAACAAAAATAGGGTTAATCATTTCTCTGTGCAGTCCCTCATACAGAGGATTCTCCATCTGTGAGGGGGTGAGGGGGAGGGAGAGGGGAAGGGAGGGGAGGGTAAGGGAGGGAGGGAGGGAGGGAGGGAGGGAGGTAGGGAGGGGAAGGGAGGGAGGGAGGGAGGGGATAACAAGGCAATCTAGTATACACAACTTCCAAAGCTTACAGTGCTGTGGTCCTCTTCTTCAACCAATCTCTTCCACCTCCGGTACTCCCACCAGTCCTATGCAGTGAAGTGTATAGTGTAGTGTGTAGTGTGGTGTAGTGTAGTGTGGTGTATTCATGTGTAGTGTGTAGTGTAGTGTAGTGTAGTGTGGTGTAGTGTGGTGTGGTGTGGTGTAGTGTGGTGTGGTGTAGTGTAGTGTAGTGTAGTGTAGTGTGGTGTAGTGTGGTGTAGTGTGTAGTGTGGTGTAGTGTAGTGTGGTGTAGTGTAGTGTGGTGTAGTGTGGTGTGGTGTAGTGTAGTGTGGTGTAGTGTGGTGTGGTGTGGTGTAGTGTAGTGTAGTGTGGTGTGGTGTGGTGTGGTGTGGTGTAGTGTAGTGTAGTGTGGTGTGGTGTAGTGTAGTGTAGTGTGGTGTGGTGTGGTGTGGTGTGGTGTAGTGTAGTGTAGTGTGGTGTGGTGTAGTGTAGTGTAGTGTGGTGTGGTGTGGTGTAGTGTGGTGTAGTGTAGTGTGGTGTGGTGTGGTGTAGTGTAGTGTGGTGTGGTGTGGTGTAGTGTAGTGTGGTGTGGTGTGGTGTAGTGTAGTGTGGTGTGGTGTAGTGTAGTGCGGTGTAGTGTAGTGTGGTGTAGTGTAGTGTGGTGTGGTGTAGTGTGGTGTGGTGTAGTGTGGTGTAGTGTAGTGTGGTGTAGTGTGGTGTAGTGTAGTGTGGTGTAGTGTAGTGTAGTGTAGTGTAGTGTGGTGTGGTGTAGTGTGGTGTAGTGTAGTGTAGTGTGGTGTAGTGTAGTGTGGTGTAGTGTGGTGTAGTGTGGTGTAGTGTGGTGTAGTGTGGTGTAGTGTGGTGTAGTGTAGTGTAGTGTAGTGTAGTGTGGTGTGGTGTAGTGTGGTGTAGTGTAGTGTAGTGTGGTGTGGTGTAGTGTGGTGTAGTGTAGTGTAGTGTGGTGTAGTGTGGTGTAGTGTAGTGTAGTGTGGTGTAGTGTAGTGTGGTGTGGTGTAGTGTAGTGTGGTGTAGTGTGGTGTAGTGTGGTGTAGTGTAGTGTGGTGTAGTGTGGTGTAGTGTAGTGTAGTGTGGTGTGGTGTAGTGTGGTGTGGTGTAGTGTGGTGTAGTGTGGTGTAGTGTAGTGTGGTTGTGTGTGGTGTGTAGTGTGGTGGTGTGTGTGTGTAGTGTAGTGTGGTGTGGTGTGTAGTGTGTGTGTAGTGTAGTGTAGTGTGGTGTAGTGTGGTGTAGTGTGTGTGGTGTGGTGGTGTAGGTTGTGGTGGTGTAGTGTGGTGTAGTGTAGTGTGGTGTGGTGTGGTGTAGTGTAGTGTAGTGTGGTGTGTGTGTAGTGTGTAGTGTAGTGTGGTGTGTGTAGTGTAGTGTAGTGTGGTGTAGGTGTAGTGTGGTGTGGTGTGTGTGGTGTAGTGTGGTGTGTAGTGTGGTGTAGTGTGTGTGTGTAGTGTGGTGTAGTGTGTGTGGTGTAGTGTAGTTGTGGTGGGTGTGGTGTAGTGTAGTGTGGTGTAGTGTGAGTGGTGTGGTGTAGTGTGGTGTAGTGTGGTGTAGTGGGTGTGTGTGTAGTGTGTGTGGTGTAGTGTGGTGTAGTGTGGTGTAGTGTGGTGTAGTGTGGTGTAGTGTAGTGTAGTGTGGTGTGGTGTCGTGTGGTGTGGTGTAGTGTGGTGTAGTGTGGTGTAGTGTAGTGTGGTGTGGTGTAGTGTGGTGTAGTGTGGTGTAGTGTGGTGTGGTGTAGTGTGTGTGTGTAGTGTGGTGTAGTGTGGTGTGTAGTGTAGTGTGGTGTAGTGTGTGTGTGTGTAGTGTAGTGTGGTGTAGTGTAGTGTAGTGTGGTGTAGTGTGGTGTAGTAGTGTAGTGTGGTGTAGTGTGTGGTTTAGTGTCGTGTGGTGTAGTGTGTGTAGTGTGGTGTAGTGTGGTGTAGTGTGGTGTAGTGTAGTTGGTGTAGTGTAGTGTGGTGTAGTAGTGTGGTGTAGTGTGTGTATGTAATTATATATACCCACCCCCCCCCCCACCCCCCCCCCACCCACCCACCCCCACCCCCCCCCCAACCCACCCCACCCACCCCACACCCCCCAACCCCCAACTGTAGTGTAGTGTAGTGTGGTGTAGTGTGGTGTAGTGTGGTGTAGTGTAGTGTGGTGTAGTGTAGTGTGGTGTAGTGTAGTGTGGTGTAGTGTGGTGTAGTGTAGTGTAGTGTGGTGTAGTGTAGTGTGGTGTGGTGTAGTGTAGTGTGGTGTAGTGTGGTGTAGTGTGGTGTAGTGTAGTGTGGTGTAGTGTAGTGTAGTGTGGTGTAGTGTGGTGTAGTGTGGTGTAGTGTAGTGTGGTGTAGTGTAGTGTGGTGTGGTGTAGTGTAGTGTGGTGTAGTGTGGTGTAGTGTAGTGTGGTGTAGTGTAGTGTAGTGTAGTGTGGTGTAGTGTGGTGTAGTGTGGTGTAGTGTAGTGTGGTGTAGTGTGGTGTGGTGTAGTGTAGTGTGGTGTGGTGTAGTGTGGTGTGGTGTAGTGTGGTGTAGTGTGGTGTAGTGTGGTGTAGTGTGGTGTAGTGTAGTGTGGTGTAGTGTAGTGTGGTGTAGTGTGGTGTAGTGTAGTGTGGTGTAGTGTAGTGTGGTGTGGTGTAGTGTAGTGTGGTGTAGTGTGGTGTAGTGTGGTGTAGTGTAGTGTGGTGTAGTGTGGTGTAGTGTGGTGTAGTGTGGTGTGGTGTGGTGTAGTGTAGTGTGGTGTAGTGTGGTGTAGTGTAGTGTAGTGTGGTGTGGTGTAGTGTGGTGTGGTGTAGTGTAGTGTGGTGTGGTGTAGTGTAGTGTGGTATAGTGTAGTGTAGTGTGGTGTGGTGTGGTGTAGTGTAGTGTGGTGTAGTGTAGTGTGGTGTGGTGTAGTGTAGTGTGGTGTGGTGTAGTGTGGTGTAGTGTGGTGTAGTGTAGTGTAGTGTAGTGTAGTGTAGTGTGGTGTGGTGTAGTGTAGTGTAGTGTGGTGTGGTGTAGTGTAGTGTAGTGTAGTGTGGTGTGGTGTAGTGTGGTGTGGTGTAGTGTGGTGTAGTGTAGTGTAGTGTAGTGTAGTGTGGTGTGGTGTAGTGTGGTGTGGTGTAGTGTAGTGTGGTGTGGTGTAGTGTGGTGTAGTGTAGTGTGGTGTGGTGTAGTGTGGTGTGGTGTAGTGTGGTGTAGTGTAGTGTAGTGTAGTGTGGTGTGGTGTGGTGTAGTGTGGTGTGGTGTAGTGTAGTGTGGTGTGGTGTAGTGTGGTGTAGTGTAGTGTAGTGTGGTGTAGTGTAGTGTAGTGTAGTGTAGTGTGGTGTAGTGTAGTGTAGTGTAGTGTGGTGTAGTGTAGTGTAGTGTGGTGTAGTGTAGTGTGGTGTGGTGTAGTGTGGTGTAGTGTAGTGTAGTGTAGTGTAGTGTGGTGTAGTGTAGTGTGGTGTGGTGTAGTGTAGTGTGGTGTGGTGTAGTGTGGTGTAGTGTAGTGTGGTGTGGTGTAGTGTGGTGTAGTGTGGTGTAGTGTGGTGTAGTGTAGTGTAGTGTGGTGTAGTGTAGTGTGGTGTGGTGTGGTGTGGTGTGGTGTAGTGTAGTGTGGTGTAGTGTGGTGTAGTGTGGTGTAGTGTGGTGTAGTGTGGTGTAGTGTAGTGTAGTGTGGTGTAGTGTAGTGTGGTGTGGTGTAGTGTGGTGTAGCGTAGTGTAGTGTGGTGTAGTGTGGTGTAGTGTGGTGTGGTGTAGTGTGGTGTAGTGTAGTGTGGTGTGGTGTAGTGTAGTGTGGTGTAGTGTGGTGTAGTGTAGTGTGGTATAGTGTGGTGCAGTGCAGTCACATGTGGAGGTTACACTGGAGCAATCACAAGCTATCACAAAGGGTTACCCAGACTCACAAAGGGTTACCCAGACTCGCAAAGGGTTACCCAGACTCGCAAAGGGTTACCCAGACTCGCAAAGGGTTACCCAGACTCGCAAAGGGTTACCCTGACTCGCAAAGGGTTACCCAGACTTGCAAAGGGTTACCCAGACTCGCAAAGGATTACCCAAACTCGCAAAGGGTTACCCAGACTCACAAAGGGTTACCCAGACTCACAAAGGGTTACCCAGACTCACATAGAAGACCACACATAGTTTGATTCCAATGATAAGCAGAATTCCCAGGATGATGGCAGCCACAACTAAAGGCACAGCAACCTGCCATGCGGGGACTACGTGGTACTCTGGACAGGCTGATGGGGAGGGGGGGGGGGAAGAGGGGAGGGGTACAGGAGTATGGTGCAGAGTGTGGCCAATTGATGAGGAAGTCAAGTCCGGCTGCTAAACAGGACCTGACCCTCCCTCCATGACCATGAGTTGCAGCAAACTGACTGGCAGGAGTTGTGCGGACAATGACCATCCCCTGGTCCTCCAAGGAGGTGGGGACGTAGTAGACCACACCTGAGCACTCTACACCAGTTGCTGGAAGCTCACACTCGTATGCCTCCATAGCTGGAGGAGGGAAGGGAAGGCAGACTAGTGCGCGTGTGTGTGTGTGTGTGTGTGTGTGTGTGTGTGTTGCTTTGCCAACATGCTCATGTACACAGTTGCGGGCTAACCATCTGGGAGGGTGGTATTGACAAAGGTGATGTTAGGGCAGTTGGTGTGGTTGCAGACATTCTCTCCGAGCACCACTTGCCGGCCCTCTATCTCCAGAGTGCACTGCAAACATCTCTGTCCAACCAGCTCGCAGTTCTGCTGCCCCTCACACTACAAACAGGGGGGAGGGGCTCTGAGGGGCTGATGGAAGGGGGTGACTGGGTGGGTGGGGCTTACCTCGATCACACTGATGTCACATGACTCACAGTGCTCCCCTTCGTATCCCTCCTGGCACCTACACTTCTCACACACACACTCCCCCACCCCACCACATATCCGCTGCAGGTGGAGAGGGAAGCCATACAAGAGAGCTTCAACTACACACATACGGTACACCTGCATGTATGCACACGCACACACGCACGCTGCCTTTCCTCCCATCCATTCCACTACTGCTACCCCAGCCCCTTCATGCACCTATCCTCGCAGGTGTGGCAGTGTGTGCCCCACCCACCCTGAGTGGGTCCACTGGGTTGATGCAGCCAAAAGTGTCTGGAGAGCAGTCACATATCTCCCCTGTGTAGGGCAGTCCGGAAGGGGAGAGACTGCAGAGACAGGCCCCACTGCAGCCACACATTCCATTACCTACAGGAGAATTTGAGTGTGGGAATAGGGATGGGAGTGGGAATTGAGATATGGAAGTAGACATTTGGATGGAGGTGGGACATAGACTGGCGCATCCACTTGGGATACCACCAGCTGCGGTGGTCAGTGCAGTCCTCACCACTGCACCTCCTTCCAAAGGTGTCCAGGGCACAGTTGAAATTGCTGCACTCACAAGCACTTCCATAGTAGAACAGGTCCGTACTCTGAGGATTGAGCAGGGGGTGGGGGAAGTGAGTGAAGGAGAGAGTGGAGTGCACCAGGAGAGTGACCTGTCCTAGCTCACCAGTTGAGTGCACATGCACACTCCACACAGACACTCGCCATGTCCCGAGCACTCCATACCGTTAGGTCCAGTACTAGCAGGGGAAGGGAGGGGAGGGAAGGAGAGGGGAGGGGAGGGGAGGGGAGGGGAGGGGAGGGGAGGGGAGGGGAAGGGAGGGGAGGGAAGGAGAGGGGAGGGGAGGGGAGGGGAGGGAGGGGAGGGGAGGGGAGGGGAGGGGAAGGGAGGGGAGGGGAAGGGAGGGGAGGAGATGATGGGAGGGGTGGAGTGGGGTGGGGGTGATCTGTATATAGGTGTACACTATGTAGTCATGTTGCCATAGCAACATACGGACAAGTGAGTGCTTCTGAGGTGGTCTGGTCAACAGGACAGGAGCAGTTGACACCAGCACTAGAGGAGGGGGTCAGGGAACAAAGCAAGAAGAATGTTCGCTTCATGCCAGCCAGCCCATCAGTGGCACAGGTGATTAGTTGCAATATCTGACTCACAATCCGGGGTCACACTGACACTCTCCACAGACAAGAGACCCTTGCGAAGAACAGGCAGCACTATGAATCTCCTGCAAGGAAGCATGTCACATGACTGTCACATGACTGTCACATGGCCATGTACAGTAGTAACTCACTGGGTTGTCTTCACAGTTGCACTTCTGAACTGGTTTCACAAAGAAAACAATGTCTTCGAAGAAAGGAATGCGGAGAGTGATCCTGCAACCATGACAGTGATGGACACAACAATGAAATCACCACACCCCGGTGGTCCTACACACTCATCACACCCTCCGTCATACCACACACTCAATTGTATGACACACTCCATGCAGCACGTGCACCACACACTCCACACACACTTCAGTGTGCTCACCACACACCCCACCCCAACACACTCACCACACACCCAATCCCCACACACTCAACACAATCCCCACACACTCAACACAATCCCCACACACTCAACACAATCCCCACACACTCACAACACACCCAATCCCCACACACTCACCCATCCTCTCCTTCAGCAATCAACTCTTCAGTGACCTCCGTCACTGTGACAGTGACATTGAAGTACACCTGCAGTCACACAAAATACATCACAGGCTTTCCTCACCCATGCCTGCTGACACACCCACCGACACACCCCTGACTCATCCCACTGATACACACCCACTGACACACCCACTGACACACCCAGTGACGCTCAAAGACATACTGTTTCATTTATTTCCACACCCAGGCAAGTAGCTGGATTGTCGGGATCCAATCTAAGGGGGAGGAGTATAGTATCCATGGAAACCAATCTAACGAGTGTGTGTGCGCTGACTCACGTTGACCCCTCTGGACACACTGTCTCCACAACATCCACACTCAGTCCAGGGACAGTAGTGTACACAAAACTAATTGTGTGAGTGATTCTCTGTTGGAAGTGAGGAAGTACAGGATGAGGGATACACACCCACTCACACAGTACTCCCTCCTTATATGGTGAACCAGCCCCACCCACTCACACAGTACTCCCTCCTAGCATGGTGAACCAGCCCCACCCACTCACACAGTACTTCCTCCTAGCATGGTGAACCAGCCCCACCCACTCACACAGTACTCCCTCCTAGCATGGTGAACCAGCCCCACCCACTCACACAGTACTCCCTCCTTATATGGTGAACCAGCCCCACCCACTCACACAGTACTCCCTCCTTATATGGTGAACCAGCCCCACCCACTCACACAGTACTCCCTCCTTATATGGTGAACCAGCCCCACCCACTCACACAGTACTCCCTCCTTATATGGTGAACCAGCCCCACCCACTCACACAGTACTCCCTCCTTATATGGTGAACCAGCCCCACCCACTCACACAGTACTTCCTCCTAGCATGGTGAACCAGCCCCACCCACTCACACAGTACTTCCTCCTAGCATGGTGAACCAGCCCCACCCACTCACATAGTACTCTGTCCTGATGAGGTCAGGGAGGTTGCTGGAATTACGATAGAGTGAAATAGCAGAGGAGCCAGGAAGAAAACGGACTAGATCCTGTTATTTGAGAAGTTAGTAGAAAAAAGCAGACAGAGAAAGAGGGAGAGAGAGAAGTGAGTGCACCAGGGGGTGACACACCGGCCTCCTGAGGAAGCAATGAAAGGCCAACCTCATAAATGGGCAGGAAGTCATCAGTGCAGGCAAATATTGGGATGATGTCATTCTCGGTCATCAGAGAGTATATCTGAGCCACTGATGGGAAATCCTGGTGTGTGGAGGGGAAGGGGGAAGGGAGGAGAGGGAAGTGGGAAGGAGATAGAGACCCAGTTGGCATCATGTCTGGTGCAGCCTCCGCCCTCACATATTCTTCTGAGTGTTCATAGTAGAGTGGGAGAGGAGCTGAGCTGTTCAGAAGGCACTGTCCAGGGTTGGGCTTGACAACACCTGCAATCTGGCGACAGCAGAGGTTGAAAAGTGCACATTTCACAATACAGTTATAGTTAATAGTTCACACACAGGGTAGTGCACTCAGCTCCGTCATCTTGTTACCTTTCCATCATATGCCAAATGGAACCCAGCATCTGTCAGGTACAGCACAATGTGACGGGCACCATCTCGCCAGCCAATGATCTGCCAGGAGCAGGGAAGTCAGTGAAGTTACACTAGTGAGGACTTAAGATAGGACAACGTACATCTTTGCAGGCCATGACCTGAGCCAGGCCATCAAATCCACCTTCGGGGAAGTCCAAATTGAAAGAATTGATCTCCTTCAGCACTATGTCCTGCCATGAGCACACAGAGGCAGAGTGTGGGACTGAGTGGGGACAGCCCCTTGTGAGTTCACACAACATAGTCAATGCCTTACTCGGAACCTCTCAGCATCGTTAACTAGAGGGAGGCTGTGCTTGAAGCTGTAAGGCAGTGCACACGGTGCAGGGAGGTTATACTGAATAGCGCAGATAAATGCCCAGTAGTTTAGTTCAAAGAACCTGCAGTGGTGGCAAGAGGAGCAGCCCCCAGGGCCCTATCCACCTTCCTTGTCATCTTCCCTCCCTCACCTCCCTTCGATCCTTTCCCCCTCCTCTCCCTTCCCCTCCTTCTCTCGCTCCTTCTCTTCTACACACTCACTGATATGGTAGAAGTGGCTTGTCTACAAAACTCCCAAAGCCCAGTCGGTAGTTGGGTGTGATGGCTGCAATGGTGTCAGCTGCAGGGCAGGACCACATGGGGCAGGACCACATGGGGCAGGACCACATGGGGCAGGACCACATGGGGCAGGACCACATGGGGCAGGACCACATGGGGCAGGACCACATGGGGCAGGACCACATGGGGCAGTATCAGCTCGCCTCATGTGTGCACGTGCACGTATGTCTACCACAACTAGCGTTCACTGCATGCATATGGACTGACCTATCTGATGTGCAATCTGTTGCAGGACCTGTAAGTCATCTATAGTCGATGCAGAGAAGTCCATTAGAATGTAGACATCCAGAGGAATGTCAGGAGCAGGGGTCACTGTCACAGTGAATGTTTCTTTGTGGCCTTGACCATTGGGAGGGAGACCAAACATGTAAGATACAGGGTACAGACAAGAGTGCTGTCACTGCCAGTCCGGTAGATGAGTACCAGGTATACTATAGTTACTAGCGGAGAGACTGACCAGGGTTAAGGATGGCATCCACACGGTGTGGTCTGACTTGAACCTTCCCAACAGTGTCCTCGTCCTACCGAGGGGGAGGAGGGGCAGATGAAGGCATTTGCAAGTGGCACGTAGCAACCCTAGCTGTGTGTGATACTGCAACCCGTTAATGAGAAACATCAGTTGACTTGTGGTGACCCTGCCATGACCACATGGTATTCGTGATGTGGTATTACAATAGCCTCACAATAAAAACCGTAAGTCCACCAGGACCCCCTGGAGTACAAACGTTATGATGTATGTACATGGCTGACTAACATGTCTATTTCAGTGTTACTACCGACTGTCTCGTAATTTCTTGTCTGTTATATATATATCTTTATGTATTTGGCTGGTTTTTCTTTCCTGTTTGTATTGTTATGGTAATTGGCTGCTATAAAAATCTATCTACAAAGGCTGCATGGGTACGCGAGGCTGCAACAACTAGCTACCGCTGGCGGCGAATGTGAATGTGGCCTCACCACTGTGACGTTGATATGCGACTCCGGGTCTTGCTTATCTCCGTCCGGACACTTGTCCGCATCCAGAGCTGAGGAGAGACATCTGGAGTCGGGAAAGACCTGCACGGGGAGCACAAACCTACGTCAGCGCCGCCCGCCGCCCCTCCATTCCCAGCTTACCGGTTGAGCGCACCAGAAGCACCCCGGGCTCTGGATACATCCGGAGCAGTTGGTGAACTGGACGCACTCGGCAGCCGGGGCGGCCGCGTCTTGCTGGCCTGCAGTGCGAGATAGCTAGCACGTGTGCGGACTGCCTCTAGCTGGAGAGCAGAGGGCGCCTCACCTTCCGTCCAGGACAACCAGACAAGTAACGTTACGAGCAACCTGAAAAGATCCATGTTCCGGATGACACACCCACCACTAGGCACGCCCACTTCCAGCATTCACAACTCGGCGCGTTCCGGGGCGGGCCTGGCACACTCAGCCCAGGCCAGGATAGTGCTGACGTGTGCAAGAGGGCGGAACGCGTGTACTTAACATTCACATATTCAAAAGCATTAGTCACGGATGTGTGCAGTGTTTGTTTAGGTGTCCTCACTAAACTGTGGCATTGGATGATTCATCCAAGCTTATATGTGGAGAGCCTGTCTTCAACCTTCTAAGGATCAGTCCATTACTACCTCTTGGAGGCAGCACTGGCTGCTTCATCACATGCACCATATACACAGGGGTTGTGGATGGATGTGCTCCTGTTCTCTACTGCCCACTCGTTCATATTAGCTTAGTTTTAGCAGTATTGAATGGCTGCTGGACTGAAGCTTACTTCAGTTGTGTGTAAAAAATATTGACACAGTCACAATGGTGCATGCTGTGTGGGGTGTGCTTGCTAAATTGTGCATGGTGTTAGGCAGTCAATGGCAGCTGTGAATGACTACAATCCATCACTTGACACTGATCTTAAGTTTGATGTTCATGGCTGCCAGCTCTGCCACCAAGTAGCGGAACACGTACGGCACTGTGATCACCTCCACCTTCCCTCCTCCCTCACACACCCGGCACTGCCAGCGCCGCTTCACCTGGGAGAGAGCGGAGAGCTCTGAGGGAGGGCACTCCAGCGTGGGGGACACTATGCTGCCACACTCGACACAGATGTGGCACTGTACAGGGAGGAGAAAGGTCCAATCTGTTGTGGTCTGCAGTTGCAACTAATAGGATAGGCACACACACACCCACCCAACCCCACCCCCCACACACACCCACACCCACACCACACACACACACACACACACACACACACACACACACACACACACACACACACACACAGACACACACACACACACAATTGCATGTATCTGGCTGCAGGCTGACTGACGCTGGATCTGTCTGAGCAGTTGAGCAGTCTGTCCTGGAGGAGGAAGGAGGAGCCATGTGCCAAGAGGGAGTCCCTCTCCATCTCTCCAAACCGAATCCCTCCTGCACGCTTCCTACCCTTCACTGGCTGGTGAGTAACGGCATCAATGGGACCTGTCGTCCGAACCTGGAGGGGAGGGGAGGGGAGGGGGAGGGGAGGGGAGGGAGGGAGGGGAGGGGAGCGCAGGGTAGCACTAAACAAGCAGAGGGGTAGTTATCACCACCTGTGATCAAAGCCGTCGTGAGGAGGTGGAGACTGTACCTGGAACTTGTCTGCCACCATGTGCCGCAGCCGCTGATAGTAGATGTTGCCCACAAAGATGTCCGCCTCCAACTCCTCACCATTGATACCACTGTACATTCTCTCGTTGCCATAGTAATTGTACCCACCTACACAGACATAAAATAAAATGTGCTTGCACACATACTTCTCAATATAGTAACATACTGTGTGTATGGCCTACTAATTCCAAGAACAAGTGATGGAGAATGCAACATTTGAGAGTCATACATTCTGAACACTGGCTCTTGCAAACAAAACAAAGTTCTGGGGGGGGGGGGGTGGTCTAGTCATGTGAGGTGGGGGTGTGGTCCAGTCATGTGAGGTGGGGGTGTGGTCCAGCCATGTGAGGTGGGGGTGTGGTCCAGTCATGTGAAGTGGGGGTGTGGTCCAGTCATGTGAGGTGGGGGTGTGGTCCAGCCATGTGAAGTGGGGGTGTGGTCCAGCCATGTGAGGTGGGGGTGTGGTCCAGTCATGTGAGGTGGGGGTGTGGTCTCTCTTACCTGCTACAAGGAGCTCAGCAAAGTACTCAATGGCAGAGTGGTCTTCAGAGAATGTGAAGGGTGTGGCATCATGGCAGACGCCATGGAGACAGGCCGACTTGCCAGCCATTGTTTCTATCATCATACCTGCCAGGACCAGTGAGAGGTGGAGAGGGGACTAGTCATCCTGTGAATTAGCTGTAAACATTACTGTACTCAATGTGGTGTGTGTGTGGTGTGTGGTGTGATGTGTGGTGTGTGGTGTGTGGTGTGTGGTGTGTGGTGTGTGGTGTGTGCTGTGTGATGTGTGGTGTGTGGTGTGCTGTGATATGTTCTGTCCACCAACCAATTGTCATGCGAGAGGGAAAGCCATGAGGGTTGAAAATGATGTCAGGGACGATTCCAGACTCAGAGAATGGCATGTTGACCAACGGCCACTTCTGACTGCATATCCCCTTCTGTCCTGCACGGCTGGCAAACTTGTCTCCAATTATAGCATTCCTCTGAGCAAGTTTGGATGTGCTTACCATAACAACCTCGTCAAGAGCTACACACAACACACACGCACACACACACGCACGCACACATGCACACACACACACACACGCACGCACGCACACATGCACACACACACACACGCACGCACGCACACACGCACACACAACACACGCACGCACACATTCACACACACACACACACACACAAACACACACGCACGCACACACACACACACACACACACACACGCACGCACACACACACAAACACACACGCATGCACACATACCTCAATCCTCAGTTTGATGTAGACCCTCTGCAGTGGTTCTACCCCAGTCTCCCCTCCGAGCAAGACCACCTGGTCCACATAGGCAGGTTCCAGACTCTTGTACTGCTGGACACGCCCCACACCAGACGACACCTCAATGTAGCTGAAGGAGGCAGCAGACACCACAGCCCACTCCACTCTGTACCCCACAGCTCACTCCACTCTGTACGCCACAGCTCACTCCACTCTGTACGCCACAGCTCACTCCACTCTGTACGCCACAGCTCACTCCACTCTGTACGCCACAGCTCACTCCACTCTGTACGCCACAGCTCACTCCACTCTGTACGCCACAGCTCACTCCACTCTGTACACCACAGCTCAATTAGTGGTGAGGATGGGTTAAAGTACACTCAATACGGGCGTTTACTTATCATATGCACCGGACTCCGCCCCCACCTGTAGTAGGGGTCTCCCTCTTTCAGCAGAACCCCAATCCTAGGCAGTCCATCACTATCAATAATAGTCGAGACTCGGGAGGCATCCTTGGAGGTGACACCTGTACACACAAAACAAACATACGAACTAAAGAAATAAAACAACACATTTTGGTATAGTAATAATTCCCACAATAATACTGACCAAATTCATAGAGGGGTTTTCCCCTGTCTGTTCCCTTGTCCATGAGATTGATCAACTGCAGACCAGAGTCAGGTGAGGGAAATCTTACATGATGAGAGCTGCCACACCCACCTGCCCCACCCACCTATTCACCCACCTGCCCCACCTACCTCCCTGCCCACCTGCCCCACCCACCTCACTCTTGTACACAGTGGCATGAGCAAACCCTCTCTCGCTTGAGGCCTTGTTCAAGATCATTGCATCCTCCATGTCATATCCCTGGGGAAGGGGGAGGGATGGAGTTACCATGCCAATCACCCAGTGGTTACTAAGACTACGCCCCTTACCGTATAGGAGATGACAGCTACAACTGCGTTGGTGCCAGTGGGGTACTCGTCAACGCTGTATTCTTGGTAGACAGCTGGGCGCACCACGGGGGATTGGGGTGTCTGAGGTGGGATAGGAGCAGGAGGTGGGGGGGGGGGGGAGGAGATGGGAGGAGTCAAGGTGAGTGGGGAGATGGGAGGAGTCAAGGTGAGGGGAGGGAGGGGTCAAGGAGGGGGAGGGGTCAAGGTGAGGGTTACCTGTAACTTGTACATCTTGTTATCCATTCTGTAAGGGATACATTGAGAGGGAAACCCCATCGTTTGCTTGCCCATCTGCACGACAAGTGAAATAAAACTGTGTATGCAGTGCCCCCCCCCCCCCCCCTCATAGTCCACCCCACCCCACACCTGACACTGGTACATGTTGCGAGGGCTCTGGTTGTGGTCGGAGAACGGAGTAAGACTAGCCACTGCACTCAGTATGCTTGTCCTGTCCAGCTCAACGTGTGTTGTCATCTGCAACAGCAAGGACACACAGCATGGGTCAGTGGAGGCAACCAGTGTGTTGCCATGGTAACTTACTCCTTGGTGCACTTCACTTGGATCCACTGCAATGTCCATGTACACCTGTTCAAATGAGCCAATCATTTCAGTCGTGTTGGTTGCTAGGTTACGCACCGGACGCATCATTCTAGCTGGGGTTGTAAACAGGTAAAGTCCTGGGAATTGGCCATCCTTAATTGGAGGGACATACCCAATCTCAAGAATAGCTGGAACATTCTCTAATCCTTTAGCTTTCAAAATTCGAAGTTGACTAGCTATCTTGGCAGCCATCTTTGCAGTCGCCGTGCCAACAATTCGCCCGTCAAGCAACACATACAACAGCTGGCTTGCTGGTTCCTTGTGATGATGCACTGTGATGTCATATGATGTCATCCCAAGTGAAAACATTAAGGCCACCACCTGCTGGCTTTGGCACACATGAGTCACAACCTGTGAGCGAGAGACACAGGATGGTGTTGTAGAGAGGTGGTCAAGTGTACAATTCCCTTCCCCCTCCGACCCCACCCCCACACCTGGCAGGATGCTGTGAGGTGGTTAAGCAGGCCACAGGGGGCACCGTCAGGAGTGTGCACAGGACAGATGAAGCCCCAGGCCTCCGGGAGCAGTTTGCGGACTGAAGTAGTGCGCATCTGGCTGAAGAAGGCGCCACGGTGCACGCAGCGGAAGTGGGACAGGTAACGATAGAAGTTCAGCTTGTCAGCAACAACAGTGAAGCCAGAGACCTGGAGGGGAGAAGGGTGAAGTGACAATTCATTAAACACAACACAGCAGCATTTCCATGGTAACCCCCTCCTGCTGCTGCACCGTCTGCTCCCACCTGTTGCAGGTTGAGGCCAGACCTTGACCTAAGGTTGCCTGTTGCCAGGAAGTAGTCCATTTGTCTGCCAACATCTGGTGCCATCGTTAACACCTTGTTAATGATGGTAGCTAGACATACGGAAGAGTGGCATCGAGCTGACTGTGAACAGACATGCATGCAGCACACACGCACGCACGCACGCACGCGCACACACACACACACACACACACACACACACACACACACACACACACACACACACACACACACACACACACACACACACACACACACACACACACACACACACACACACACCACTTACCGTTGCTCCCCTCAAACTTGTCCGGAGACATTCTGGCCTGACGTTCTAGCTCAATACGGACAAAGCGAAGAAAGCCCTCCAACTTCTCCTTGAGGACCATGAGGTAAAGATGGCCGCCTAGCAGCACCTCCTGGTTCATCGGAGAGTCTGCCGAGTCAGGCTGACACTGCTTAGTGACCAATGCAAACAGCTTACGGATCATGAAACTGGGAGGGAGGAGAGGGGAGAGGGGAGGGGAGGGGAGGGGAGGGGAGGGGAGGGGAGAGGAGGGGAGGGGAGGGAGGGGAGGAGGGGAGGGGAGAGGAGGGGAGGAGAGGAGAGGGGAGGGGAGGGGAGGGGAGGGGAGAGGGGCTGGAACAGTTAGGGTTGTGTTACAAACAGTGGTGACACAACCGAGAGCAAACTCACATGATCATGTTGAATTTGTCAATGTTCCTTGTGAGGTGGACGCACACCAAATCCCTACAATGGGAACCGGGACAAGGTTTGCAACACACACCCAAAGCACCCTGCCTAGTGCGCTAGTCCTCCTCACTTGATGATGCGCTGTGCCACATCCTTGTCGCTCATGGCAGCAGGGAGCTCTGCTTTGACTCGGAAGCGCTCACCTAAATAGCAGGTAGCAATCAACTCACACTTGCTCCAACAGGAAGCCCTACAGTGAGGGGTGAGGGGTGTGGCGCTGTTCTAACCGATGTACTTGAGAACCTTGGTCTGGTCTGTTAGACCCTCCTGAAGCAAGTTGTGAAGCATGTTCTCCACACAGCCTGTCACAAGCATGTCTCCATGGCAACCTCTCAAAATGGCTGAAAATATATTCACATCTGGCACATCCAAAAGAGCCTGTCAGGAACAGGGCGTGCACGAAGTGAGATGACAAATGGGGAAAGAGCTGTACTCCCCTCCCCTCTCTCCACACACCCAACACACCTTCAGGATCATCATTACAGGCACAAAGTACTGTTCTCTGTTTCTGGCAAACATCAAGTGGCAAGTGCCGTCAGAGAAGTAGTGGAGGGTCATGTTCTGTAATTAGCACAAGGGTGGGACCAACAATTAATCACTTGCCAGTTTAATTAGGTGTTAGTGTGTGCGTGTGAAGCTTACAGACGCTGTCTGGTCCGGGCGTACACATCTAATGGTGACACCAAACTCAGTGAAGAGGGACCCTTTCTGCTTCCACGACTGACGCACAATGGCCATGGGCTAATATGGGCGGGGCATGGAGATAACAGTGGTGCGGTGGGTGGGGCATGGAGATAACAGTGGTGCGGTGGGCGGGCATGGAGTTAACAGTGGTGTGGTGGGCAGGGCATGGAGATAACAGTGGTGCGGTGGGTGGGGCATGGAGATAACAGTGGTGCGGTGGGCAGGGCATGGAGATAACAGTGGTGCGGTGGGCGGGGCATGGAGTTAACAGTGGTGCGGTGGGCGGGGCATGGAGTTAACAGTGGTGTGGTGGGCAGGGCATGGAGTTAACAGTGGTGTGGTGGGCGGGCATGAGTTAACAGTGGTGTGGTGGGCGGGGCATGGAGTTAACAGTGGTGTGGTGGGCGGGGCATGGAGTTAACAGTGGTGTGGTGGGCGGGGCATGGAGTTAACAGTGGTGTGGTGGGCGGGGCATGGAGTTAACAGTGGTGTGGTGGGCGGGGCATGGAGTTAACAGTGGTGTGGTGGGCAGGGCATGGAGTTAACAGTGGTGTGGTGGGCGGGGCATGGAGTTAACAGTGGTGTGGTGGGCGGGCATGGAGTTAACAGTGGTGTGGTGGGCAGGGCATGGAGTTAACAGTGGTGTGGTGGGCGGGGCATGGAGTTAACAGTGGTGTGGTGGGCGGGGCATGGAGTTAACAGTGGTGTGGTGGGCAGGGCATGGAGTTAACAGTGGTGTGGTGGGCGGGGCATGGAGTTAACAGTGGTGTGGTGGGCAGGGCATGGAGTTAACAGTGGTGCGGTGGGCGGGGCATGGAGTTAACAGTGGTGTGGTGGGCGGGGCATGGAGGTATCAGCAGTGTTGTGGTGGGCGGGGCATGGAGTTAACAGTGGTGTGGTGGGCGGGGCATGGAGTTAACAGTGGTGTGGTGGGCGGGGCATGGAGTTAACAGTGGTGCGGTGGGCGGGGCATGGAGTTAACAGTGGTGCGGTGGGCGGGGCGAAGACAACTTATGTGGGCCAACTCACATAATTCCTCCTCGGCATGATCAACATTCGCACAAGTCTCTCATTGCCATTGACAATGAAGTAGCCTCCAAATTCCTGGGCCTCTTCCTGGTGCTGGACCAGGGCCTCAGGGGAGAGATTAGCCAATCGACAATTCTTGCACTGCAAAAAGAACAGGACCAAGACCCATTCCCAGTTCAGGTCCCAATTCTGATATGACCACTCCCACTAACCTTGACCATAATGGGAACCTGTCCAAGCACTCTGGTAACCCCGCCCCCTGGTCGGCCATCCAGCTCCCAGCGAACATTGACACTCAGTTTGGCTTTGTAGGTACTGGCAGTTCTGCGGCACTGCAACAACAACAACAACAACTATACACACACAACCAACAACAACAACAACAACAACAACAACTATACACACACAGCCAACAACAACAACAAAACAACACAATAGCATTACAACAGGTCACCCCATATACTCATGAACAACAAAACGACAAGAGAATTACCAAATCAACAACAATTCACACACCCTGTGGGGGGGGGGGGGGGAGGGGCAGTCTCTACCTAGGGCATGGACAGGGTGACGTATCATTGTCTACAGCACTGGTGCGTATCCTAGGCAACCACAGCCTTAGGGTCGGGGACTGCTGCTAGATTGCACGATCCGTTGTACACTAGAGGCTAGAACGGCCAGTGAATGATAACTTGCAAATGGTAAGTGGCAAATGGCATGACATCATTGTGCAGCAACACAGTATTCACTGTTGTGATGTTTAGTGTTCCATTTCTGAAATCTACTATATATAACAGAGTTATGCTACAAGAATGACAGACTACCAGTGCCCCACCCACCAGCACCGCCCACCTCTGAGGGGAACACCTGCACAGACTTTGCGTGTACGTTCTTCACATCAGTGGTGGGCAGTCCAATGGAGGCTGCCTCCATCAACAGCACCATGCGTCGGCCGCAGGGGTCCACCAGCTCTTGAGGACTGATGTCCTCAACTGCTCTCTGCAGTCCGTCATCCAGGAGGTAGTTGAAGGAGTCGACATGGTGGCTCACCAGGTCCTGAAGGGTCTGCAATGGAAGAAGGACCTCTGACTCACCCTCACTGCACACATGTGGGGACTGTTTGTACGTGAAATGACCCACAGCACTCAATCTGCACATCTAAACGCATATACCGCACTAAGATAGCACACACACGTGTGCAGTGAAGCCTCTGACGTGCCGTGCTGCAGCTCGCTGGGTACCTTGTTCTGGGACTTTGGGATACTGCCATAGTCTGATTTGGTCAGGTGGCTGAAGTCGGGCTGGCGGGAGGGCTGCGCGCGGTGCAAGGCACTGTCTGCACGTGCTTGTGCCCCTGGGCGATCAGACGGACCTTCACGAGCACGCGTGTGTGTTCGCTTATGCATCCCGCACGCAGTGCAGGAGAGCTAGCGCTGCGGGTTGTTCACCCCACAGCCTCCTCGACACAGGCCGGCCGTCCACTCGCAGCTCTTGGATGGGCCGCCTACGCCAGACGCGTGCAACCTGCAAGCCGTTTATGCCCTGCGTTTATATAGCACAAAGACGGTCAGCCATTTTATTTCCATGTGGGGCTGTGTTGTAAAAATGGCGAGTGAAGAACAGCAGAGCGTAAGTCCGCCTATGGGTGAATACGAAGTGAAGGAGCCCCTGTTGCTCCCTTCGCGCATGCGTTCTGGTACAGTTCTATTACGTGAAGTTTACCTATGGCCTTTTCACTGCCTGTTGGTTGTCTAGGGAGAAGAACCACGCACCAAGGACGGTATCAAATCCTACTACGTCACCAAACTAGAGGAGTACCAGGTGGGCCACAGGCGGGGGGAGTGGTGCGGGCATGAGGTGTGTGTAGCTGTTTTACAAGGCGCAGCCGCAGTAGAAGGGCTTGCTGGTGAGGCGTGGGTGTCAGACTCTGGCCATGAGAGACTACTAATGGAATCAGAGAAGTAAATTGTGAGCATCAGACGTTGCAGATGGGTAGTAGACAATTGAGACAGGACGTTTCGGCCACGTAGGCCTTAACCATAAACCACGTTTATGTACAGCTAACGAAGGCCTACGTGGTCGAATCGTCCTGTCCCAATTGTCCACTACCCATCTGCTACGTCTGATGCTCACAATTTACTTCTCCGATTCGACTTAGCGTAGCAATGAGCCTCTACACAGGGCACAGCCGCCATGTGGCAAAGAGCAGGTTCATGTGGTTTTGTTAGCCATTAGAGGACTTGAGGCAGTTGGGATGAGAAGTTACTCGGGTGTAGTTTAAGTGCTGTCCCTCCACTGTGTGCATATACAGTGCAGTAGGTAGTACATTATACAGCACACAGCTATTGTATTGTGACAATACAGTAAACAGCACACAGCTATTGTATTGTGACAATACAGTGTACAGCACACAGCTATTGTATTGTGACAATACAGTAAACAGCACACAGCTATTGTACTGTGACAATACAGTAAACAGCACACAGCTATTGTATTGTGACAATACAGTGTACAGCACACAGCTATTGTACTGTGACAATACAGTGTACAGCACACAGCTATTGTATTGTGACAATACAGTAAACAGCACACAGCTATTGTACTGTGACAATACAGTAAACAGCACACAGCTATTGTACTGTGACAATACAGTAAACAGCACACAGCTATTGTACTGTGACAATACAGTAAACAGCACACAGCTATTGTACTGTGACAATACAGTAAACAGCACACAGCTATTGTACTGTGACAATACAGTAAACAGCACACAGCTATTGTATTGTGACAATACAGTAAACAGCACACAGCTATTGTACTGTGACAATACAGTAAACAGCACACAGCTATTGTACTGTGACAATACAGTAAACAGCACACAGCTATTGTATTGTGACAATACAGTAAACAGCACGCAAGTATTGTATTGTGAGGCATGTCTGTTTGTGTTGCCATGTTTAGCTGCAAGTTGCTGAGAAAACTCAAGACCTTCGACGTTTAGAAGCACAGAGAAATGAGCTGAACACAAAAGGTAGTGGGACATGTGTGTGTGTTTGTGTGTGTATCCCTGTCAGTGAATTGCTCACGTGCTCCTTGCACTCATCACTGCAGTCCGTAATCTGAAGGAGGAGCTACAACAGTTACAGGAGCAGGGCTCTCATGTAGGGGAGGTGGTCAAGCCAATGGACAAGCAGAAAGTGCTGGTCAAGGTGCAGACTCCCTAACCCACATACATAGTAGTGCCCGTAGTTACTGTTGTGTGCTCTCCCTCCCCTCCCCTCCCCTCCTCCCCCTCCCGTCCTCCCCTCCCCTCCCCTCCCCTTTCCCATTGTAAGATTCACCCTGAAGGGAAATATGTAGTGGACATTGACAAGGCTATTGACATTACCGATGTAAGTTGGTGTGGGTCTGGTTGTTGTGCTGTTGTTGTTTGTTTGTTTGTTAATGCTGAGATGTTGTTTGCATTAGCTGACAGCCAATACTAGAGTGGCTTTGAGGAACGATCGCTACACCATTCATAAGATACTCCCAACAAAGGTTTGTAGTGTGAGGTGTGACTGATGTGTGGTGTGAGGTGTGACTGATGTGTGGTGTGAGGTGTGACTGATTTATGGTGTGAAGTGTGACTGATGTGTGGTGTGAAGTGTGACTGATGTGTGGTGTGAAGTGTGACTGATGTGTGGTGTGAAGTGTGACTGATGTGTGGTGTGAGGTGTGACTGATTTGTGGTGTGAGGTGTGACTGATGTGTGGTGTGAGGTGTGACTGATTTGTGGTGTGAGGTGTGACTGATGTGTGGTGTGAGGTGTGACTGATGTGTAGTGTGAGGTGTGACTGATGTGTGGTGTGAGGTGTGACTGATTTGTGGTGTGAGGTGTGACTGATTTGTGGTGTGAGGTGTGACTGATGTGTGGTGCAAAGTGTGACTGATGTGTGGTGTGAGGTGTGACTGATGTGTGGTGTGAAGTGTGACTGATGTGTGGTGCGAAGTGTGACTGATTTGTGGTGTGAGGTGTGACTGATGTGTGGTGTGAGGTGTGACTGACGTGTGGTGTGAGGTGTGACTGATGTGTGGTGTGTGTGTGAGTTGATCACAACGGGTGGTGTTTCCGTGTAAATCCAGTCTTAAGTCAGTGAAGTGTGCCTCTCACTCGAACCATGCTATGCATTGTTTGCCAAATGGCTCTGTGTCTGTACCATGATTGCACACTGTTATTCCTCCTCCTCCTCCCCCGCCCACTCAGGTGGATCCCCTCGTTAGCCTGATGATGGTTGAGAAGGTGCCTGACTCCACCTATGACATGGTGGGTGGGCTGGACAAGCAGATCAAGGAGATCAAGGAGGTGATTGAGCTGCCAGTCAAACACCCGGAGCTCTTTGAGGCACTGGGCATTCAGCAGCCAAAGGTTAGCACATGTCATGTGTAGAGCTTCATTCATTGATCAGTATGGGAGAGCACTTTCCTGACCCCTCCTCCCCTCTTGGCCCCTCCTTCCACTCCTGGCCCCTCCCCCTCCCCTCCTGACCCCTCCCCCCTTCCCAATGTTCTCTAGGGTGTTTTGTTGTATGGACCTCCTGGCACTGGGAAGACCCTCCTTGCCCGTGCCGTGGCCCACCACACTGACTGCTGCTTCATTCGAGTGTCGGGGGCAGAGCTGGTGCAGAAGTACATTGGTGAAGGTAGGGCCCGGGGGCTTTTAGTAAGAGGTAGACAACTTACTTTGCATCATCTTATACCCTTGTATACCACTGTGGTATCATTGTGTTTACATGAAACACTGCAACCCATTTCGCTCTCCCCTCCCCTCCCCTCCCCTCCCCTCCCCTCCAGGGTCTCGTATGGTGAGAGAGCTCTTTATAATGGCCAGAGAGCACGCCCCCTCGATCATATTCATGGATGAAATTGACTCCATCGGCTCCTCGCGTCTAGGAGGGGGCAGTGGAGGTAGAGCATGCACATTGGAACTGTGGGCTAGCTGGGTTGTCTACTGTTTGTCGTGTGTGTGTGTGTGTGTGTGTGTGTGTGCAGGTGATAATGAGGTACAGCGGACCATGCTGGAGCTGCTGAATCAGCTTGATGGGTTTGAAGCTCATCAGAACATCAAGGTGTGTAGGTGTTGAATGACCTTTATAGAGAGGTGGCTGCAATATGTAGTGCTATTTGGGACCCAGGGAGGCTGCCTGTGTCAGAGAGATGGCTGCCTGGTACATGGCAGTCCTAGCCAGGTCTTAGTGGTGCGTGGGAAGGTGCTGGGTGTGATGCTACAGGCGTTGGTGTCTCTCTCTACAGGTTGTCATGGCTACCAACAGAATAGACATCTTGGACATTGCCCTGCTTCGGCCAGGACGCATCGACCGGAAGATTGAGTTTCCAGCACCAAGTGAAGAGGTGAGGGGTGGGGGGAGGTGGGGAGGGAAGTGTGTGAGGGGTGGGGGAGGTGGGGAGGGAGGTATGTGAGGGATGGGGGGAGGTGGGGAGGGAGGTGGAGAGGGAGGTGTGTGAGGGGTGGGGGGAGGTGGAGAGGGAGGTGTGTGAGGGGTGGGGGGAGTTGTGGAGTTAGATTGCTGTGTGGCTGATGAGTGTGGGCTGTGTGTTTGTGAATCCTTTATAGGCAAGACTGGATATCCTCCGAATTCACTCCCGCAAGATGAACCTGACTCGTGGCATTAACCTGCGCAAGATTGCTGAGCAGATGCCTGGGGCTTCTGGGGCTGAAGTCAAGGTAGCATTGCTTTGTGTGTATGTGTGTATGCCGCCTCTCATGTCATGTGACTGTCATGTGACTTGCACTGTGCAGGGTGTGTGTACAGAGGCAGGGATGTACGCTTTGAGGGAAAGGCGAGTGCATGTCACACAAGAAGACTTTGAAATGGCTGTTGCAAAGGTACAGTCGTTGCTATGGATTTTGGAGGGCCATTGCTGTACAGTGTTCTTGTCTTCAATGCTTCTCCCATCCCTCCCCTCTCTTCATTCTACTTAGGTCATGCAAAAGGATGCTGACAAGAACATGTCAATGAAGAAGTTGTGGAAGTAACTGCAGTGAACTCAGTTGTATTGTACTCACATTATTGTATGGCAGTGCACGGGGTATGGCACAGGGAGAATGTGTTGTGTGCTACTGGTGCATGCTGGGCGACACAGGCCGTTGTGTACTGAAAGGACGGCCAGTGTGTGCTGGTGGGACGGCCGGTGTGTGCTTGGTGGGACAGCCGGTGTGTCCTGGGGGGACGGCCGGCGTGTCCTGGTGGGACGGCCGGTGCGTGCCGGGGGGACGGCCGGTGCGTGCCGGGGGGACGGCCGGTGTGTGCTTGGTGGGACGGCCGGTGTGTGCCGGGGGGACGGCCGGTGTGTGCTGGGAGGACGGCCGGTGTGTGCTTGGTGGGACAGCCGGTGTGTCCTGGGGGGACGGCCGGCGTGTCCTGGTGGGACGGCCGGTGCGTGCCGGGGGGACGGCCGGTGCGTGCCGGGGGGACGGCCGGTGCGTGCCGGGGGGACGGCCGGTGTGTGCTTGGTGGGACGGCCAGTGTGTGCTGGTGGGACGGCCGGTGCGTGCTGGGAGGACGGCCGGTGTGTGCTTGGTGGGACGGCCGGCGTGTCCTGGGGGGACGGCCGGCGTGTCCTGGTGGGACGGCCGGTGCGTGCCGGGGGGACGGCCGGTGTGTGCTTGGTGGGACGGCCAGTGTGTGCTGGTGGGACGGCCGGTGCGTGCTGGGAGGACGGCCGGCGTGTCCTGGGGGGACTGCCGGCGTGTCCTGGTGGGACGGCCGGTGCGTGCCGGGGGGACGGCCGGTGTGTCTTGGGGGGACGGCCGGCGTGTGCTTGGTGGGACGGCCGGTGTGTCCTGGGGGGACGGCCGGTGCGTGCCGGGGGGACGGCCGGTGTGTCCTGGGGGGACGGCCGGTGTGTCCTGGGGGGACGGCCGGCGTGTGCTTGGTGGGACGGCCGGCGTGTGCTTGGTGGGACGGCCGGTGCGTGCCGGGGGGACGGCCGGTGTGTGCTTGGTGGGACGGCCGGCGTGTGCTTGGTGGGACGGCCGGTGTGTCCTGGGGGGACGGCCGGTGCGTGCCGGGGGGACGGCCGGTGTGTCTTGGGGGGACGGCCGGTGTGTGCTTGGTGGGACGGCCGGCGTGTGCTTGGTGGGACGGCCGGTGTGTCCTGGGGGGATGGCCGGTGCGTGCCGGGGGGACGGCCGGTGTGTCCTGGGGGGACGGCCGGCGTGTGCTTGGTGGGACGGCCGGTGTGTCCTGGGGGGACGGCCGGTGTGTGCTTGGTGGGA
>OZ025880.1:120000-162500 GCA_964019415.1 Ianthella basta
ATCCCACATCACCCCCTCACACCATCCCACATCACCCCCTTGCATCATCCCACATCACCCCCTCACACCATCCCACATCACTCCCTCACACCATCTCACATCACTCCCTCACACCATCTCACATCACCCCCTCACACCATTCCACATCACCCCCTCACACCACCCCACATCACCCCCTCACACCATCCCACATCACCCCCTCACACCATCCCACATCACCCCCTCACACCATCCCACATCACCCCCTCACACCACCCCACATCACCCCCTCACACCATCCCACATCACCCCCTCACACCACACCCCACATCACCCCCTCACACCATCCCACATCACCCCCTCACACCACCCCACATCACCCCCTCACACCATCCCACATCACCCCCTCACACCATCCCACATCACCCCCTCGCACCATCTCACATCACCCCCTCACCATCTCACACCACTCCCTCACACCATCTCACATCACCCCCTCACACCATCTCACATCACCCCCTCACACCATCTCATATCACCCCCCTCACACCATCCCACAATAGTCCCGCAATCCAATGAAAATGGACGAAAACAGTTGACCCATTATAATCTATTTCCAGCCACACCAGCTCTCACGCATGCGCACACTGGAGGAGTTGTATCCACAGAACTAACTATGTTCACAACTCAACTTGACCAAAAAAGGTAAAAGTTTGTGGCTGCCAGGACTGTGTTATCTTACATAGTTCACACTGTAGGGTAGCCCAAATGGGCCATCTCACCATATGGGGCAGAGTGATTACACTAGAACTGCACACACAAGCACACATGTACACACACCCACACCCACACACACACCAGGTGCAACTACTCAGTGAGCGTATGAGAGCGCACTTGACTCAGGTGTCCCAACACACCACACCCATTGCAAGGCGGGAGGCAGAATGGTCAACGATGTGACTACTCTTCCACTAAATGCCTCCCTTATTCAATTCAGCCCACATAGTTGTGGCTGAGGATCGAACCAGACACCAGGTGGGCAGTGAAACCCACTCAAATGACCCAAGATGAAGGAATGCTAACAGAGCAATTTAGCACATCACTGCTGAGTAGAAAGAGTGGCAGGTACAAGGTGAATGGCCAGCACAAAGGCACTGTGTTAACGCTGCACCTGCTGCTGTAAGGTGCAGAATGATTGGCATGCACACAGGAGATAGTGCGCCGACAGACGTACGTAGCCTCAAGCGTTTGTACTAGTGCGCGGACGGACATACGTACACCACACACAAATGGTTGTACTAGTGCGCGGACGGACATACGTACACTACACACAAATGGTTGTACTAGTGCGCGGACAGACATACGTACACCACACACAAATGGTTGTACTAGTGCGCAGACGGACATACGTACACTACACACAAGCGTTTGTACTAGTGCGCGGACGGACATACGTACACCACACACAAATGGTTGTACTAGTGCGCGGACGGACATACGTACACTACACACAAATGGTTGTACTAGTGCGCGGACGGACATACGTACACCACACACAAATGGTTGTACTAGTGCGCGGACGGACATACGTACACCACACACAAATGGTTGTACTAGTGCGCGGACGGACATACGTACACCACACACAAACGGTTGTACTAGTGCACGGACGGACATACGTACACTACACACAAATGGTTGTACTAGTGCGCGGACAGACATACGTACACTACACACAAATGGTTGTACTAGTGCACGGACGGACATACGTACACCACACACAAATGGTTGTACTAGTGCACGGACGGACATACGTACACCACACACAAATGGTTGTACTAGTGCGCGTACGGACATACGTACACCACACACAAATGGTTGTACTAGTGCGCGTACGGACATACGTACACTACACACAAGTGGTTGTACTAGCGCGCGGACGGACATACGTACACCACACACAAATGGTTGTACTAGTGCGTGTACAGACGTACACGACACGCAAATGGTTGTACTAGTGCGCGGACGAACATACGTACACCACACACAAATGGTTGTACTAGTGCGCAGATGGACGTACGTACACACAGCAGCCACACTAGTGTGCCACAGTGAGGTTGGAGCACACCCATCAGCACTAGTGTGCCACAGTGAGGTTGGAGCACACCCATCAGCACTAGTGTGCCATAGTGAGGTTGGAGCACACCCATCAGCACTAGTGTGCCACAGTGAGGTTGGACTGCACACCCATCAGCACTAGTGTGCCACAGTGAGGTTGGAGCACACCCATCAGCACTAGTGTGCCACAGTGAGGTTGGACTGCACACCCATCAGCACTAGTGTGCCACAGTGAGGTTGGAGCACACCCATCAGCACTAGTGTGCCACAGTGAGGTTGGACTGCACATCAGCACTAGTGTGCCACAGTGAGGTTGGAGCACACCCATCAGCACTAGTGTGCCACAGTGAGGTTGGAGCACACCCATCAGCACTAGTGTGCCACAGTGAGGTTGGAGCACACCCATCAGCACTAGTGTGCCACAGTGAGGTTGGAGCACACCCATCAGCACTAGTGTGCCATAGTGAGGTTGGAGCACACCCATCAGCACTAGTGTGCCATAGTGAGGTTGGAGCACACCCATCAGCACTAGTGTGCCACAGTGAGGTTGGAGCACACCCATCAGCACTAGTGTGCCATAGTGAGGTTGGAGCACACCCATCAGCACTAGTGTGCCATAGTGAGGTTGGAGCACACCCATCAGCACTAGTGTGCCACAGTGAGGTTGGAGCACACCCATCAGCACTAGTGTGCCACAGTGAGGTTGGACTGCACATCAGCACTAGTGTGCCACAGTGAGGTTGGAGCACACCCATCAGCACTAGTGTGCCACAGTGAGGTTGGAGCACACCCATCAGCACTAGTGTGCCACAGTGAGGTTGGAGCACACCCATCAGCACTAGTGTGCCACAGTGAGGTTGGAGCACACCCATCAGCACTAGTACGTACGGACAATGCACGTATGTCCAGTACAGGACCACAACTTCTCAAGGTGTGAATACTTGATAGGAAGAGTCTCTACCTCCCCGTGCACTTCTGGCTACTAGGATACAATGTCATAGGTAAAGACATCATCTGGTTTACATTACAATAATGGCCCCCCTTCCCCTCCCCCGCGTCTCCGTGGCAACACCAGAGGACGCCATCTGCTCAGGATCACGTTGTACAGTCTACCCTGCAGCCAGTGTACGAAGCTCTGCCTAACCTACACCTCACACCCTCAACACGAACAAGATCACCCCAAACAGCGACGTCATCATCCCTTCGCCAGCCATTTTATACCCTAAGGATGACCCTCCCCAAGAGATGCCATAGAAAGCATCCACCCCAAATGGCCAAAGGCTCTCATGGGATTCAAAGGAAGTTGATGGCAGTGTGAGCACACCATGAAGACCCTCAAGTACAAACGGTAGTCTTTAGCAACATGTGGCAGGGCAGACCTTGCAATACACTAGACAATAGGTGGTCAAGTGAGTGTGCAACAAGCATCGTGTTCACTGTGAGGGGGTGGATAGTACAAGCAGTGAACATGACACGCTCAACAGTCCGAAATGACCCCAATCAGTGAGCACAATTTGTGTCATCTCAATCGACAAGCGACTCAGAAAATCAAACTCAACAAAACACTTCCGTGAAGATGTACATGTGCGTGCATGCCTGTAACATGACTTCCACAAGGATGCCGTGTTAGGATTAGTGAATTGGATGTACACACACATCTTCCCTTCTGGCTCACCTTGAGGTCCATGTGAATGATCTCCTTCTCGTGGAGGTACACCACTCCCTCCAGGATCTGGCGAACCACCCTTCGGGTGTCGTCCTCGGAGAGAGGGTCTTCAGCGATTCGCCGGAAGAGTTCACCACCAGCAGCTCTGCCGGGAGGAGAGGGCAGGAGGGGAAGGGGAGAATGGACCAGTGAAAGGGGAGAGGGAGAGCATGCAGGATATGGACAGCCGGGGGAAGGAGAAGACGTTCATCCAGTCTCAAATTATACATCAAAGGAGAAATATTAATTACCGCATATTCCTAAACAAATTTGATTAGCACATTCACTAATTGTCTGGGCCAACCCCACCTAATCCATGGTCATATCACACACACAGCTGATAGCCCCCTCCCCCCTCCCCCTCCCCCCTCCCCCCCCACACAGTATATAGACCCATTCAACCAGCACAGCACGTGCTAACGACCAATCAGGCAGGAAGATACACTGCCCTCCACATTAGCAAGCAGTCAGGCGATGATAGTTTCTCACAATTCTGGGCCTTTACCACTAGTCAACGTTAAAGAGAGGAAATTAGTGCTTCTTTGTGGCAGGTGCATGCCAACATAGTTGTACACAGGGAGATAACAGACACACACACATGGACACGCGTGCACACACACACACACACACACACACACACACATACACACACACACACACACACACACACACACACACACACACACACACACACACACACAGCGCAGCGATGTGCTGCCCAGTAGCTCACAATTCCAGAACGATGATCATTTCCCTCTGAGACTCGAACACTTCCCTCATCTGAATGATCCGCGGTTGATCCTTGGTCAGCCGCATAATGTCGATTTCCTTCATGATGTCGGCGCGCCCGCTGCCCGACCTCCTGTTCTTCCGGAGGTACTTTGCAGCGTAACAGCCTCCGGTTGTCCTGTCCACGCATCGCTTCACCACAGCGAACTTGCCCCTAGAGGTGGGTACGTCGGAGAGAAAGTGTTGAGTGTCCACCAGCAGCTGGTGGGTCTCTTGGCCGTCCTCCGCTGTCTCCAGTGGAGACTAGAGCAAAGAGCGCCACACAACAGGGCGCTGTTAGGCCCATGTGAGCTGTAACAAGGGCCAGCCACAACCAGCTACGTAAGTGACTCACCTCCCCAGCTCCCCTCCAATCTCATAGCAGTCGGTGATGGGTTCCTTTCGAATGATCTGCTCCGCCTCCTCGTGTTTGGAGACCGGCATCGTATCTCCCTCGCTCCTACGCTCCCCAGTCAACAGAAGGACCGACTCAGCAGTTCTCTTCCTGTACGCACACTAATCTCGCGACTAGCCGAAGGGGGAGACGCCGCACACGCTTTAGCAGACCACGCCAATGAATATCATTAGTGATGTCATTCTTACGCAATCCGATTGGCTCAGTGGGTGCAATACAATTTAAGTGAGGAGGAGGTGGGGTGCACGTGCATGTGTTGCTATGCTACACTACACTACACAGTCAACAGTAGCATCCTTGTGACTCTCCATCTCCCTCAGCTGTTACATTCAGAACTTGAGGACTCTCAGCTGTATACAATCCTGGGGTTTGTAGTATCTGAGCAGACAGACAGACAGACACACACACACACACACACACACACACACACACACACACACACACACACACACACACACACACACACACACACACACACACACACACACACACACACACACACACACACACACACACACACACACACACACACACACACACACACACACATGTATATAGGTGTCTCCACACACACACACACAGGCACACCAGCACTGTGTTGAGTGGTACATGGCCGCTGTACCCACCTTGTGTACAAGCTCTTCAAATGCCTCCTTGACACCATCCCTGGTCTTAGCACTGAGGAGGGCAGGGCAACAGGAAGCAAACAAGATCAAATATGGAGAGCACAAATGAAGAGTGAAATTACATCCTCACTGCTTCACTTATCTGTGATACGTGTACGGTACATTGAGTTGTGAAATACAAGAACAACACAGATACGACTGGGATTCAAGGTAAGGGGAGCCCCAGACCACACAACCCAATACAACGTGCCACACAGACAGACAGACGGACGGACCCACTACATTCTATAAACCATTGAGAGCTCATGAATCACAATGAAGCTCAATGCACTGTGCTCACCTTGTCTCGATGAACAACATGGAGTTTCTCCTTGCAAACTGGAGCCCATGATGCCGCTCCACTTCCCTATGAGGCTATACAAACAGAGACAGGCAGACAGACAGACAGACACTGTGTACACACAAAGAGGAAAGTCAGTAATGATATTCATTGCATGCCAGGGCCCTGTGGGATTGTATCCTAGTATAGCCCCAAGTTGAGTGCTTTCTCAAAGGTCGCTGATGAGAGGTGCTACCAGGCAGTCAGCAGCATGTTCTCATAAGCTGAGACAAGCTTCCAGCCAGTCAGCCACCTAGTAGCACAGGTGACAGCAGTGGAGCACTTCAGTCAGTGCTGCCACTGCTGAAGGGGCACTAGGAAGCCGACCAACACCTCCTCCACAACTCAGCAAGCAGCTACACACACATGTGCACATCCACATGTATACACACGCACATAAATACTACGTACATAGATGCCAATGCACACACACACACACACACACACACACACACACACACACACACACACACACACACACACACACACACACACACACACACACACACACACACACACACACACACACACACACACACACACACACCTTATCAATCTTATTCCCGACCAGCATCTTAACCACGTCCCTCTTGGTGCTATAGGTGTCCAGCTCCGAGAGCCATTCCTCCACATGTCGGAATGAGTCCTGAGCTGTTACATCGTACACCAGGATCACACCCTCAGCTCCTCGGTAGTATGCGGGGGTCAACGTGCGGAAGCGCTCCTGTCCGGCTGTGTCCTGTGCAACAGCACAACATCAGAGACAACTCACACGACAGGATATGACACACCAAGCTTGCAGGAAGCCAATAATATCCTGCTTGGATATAAATTAAATAAAAGCTGATCAAATTCATTGCCTACTGTAGATCAATGTTAGGTCACTGAGAAGTGGGGGCTTTGACCTGCTAATGAGGCGTCTTTGATGTGGTAATGATTCAATCTCACTCAGTCACCTGGTAAATGTCTCTTACGGTAGCCAGCTTGTTGGATGCCTATCCCGTGGACAGGAGGGCTGACAGGTGGAATATATACAAGGGTTTGGGTTAAGGTGACAGGCTTGGTAACCAGCTACACACTGGGGCTGACACAGCGCAGGGGATAGCGTCGTAGAGGCTCTTTGCTACATTGTTCCATAAAGGCAAATACGTACTCTTGCATCATGACCAATGCCATAGCAGAGTCACTGTACTCAGCGGGTGAAGGCCTACGTGGCCGAAACAATCAGTCAAATCAGTTGCTGACTGATTCTGTTATGACTCTGCTCACGATCTATTTGCCTATACAAAGGTATGGAAACACTGCAGGGCAAAGGAAGGGACTAAAGTGCTAAACCCTCGGTGTAATAAGCTATATAGAAAGTTTCAGTCATCTGAATCAAATGTTAAATAGAATGTATGGTTCTATATTAAGAACTGGTACTACATGGGAGAATAGCAATTGTTGTTACATTGTAGTAAACTATATCTACTATTTTCAGACACGCATTAAGGCAACAGTGCTGACTCTGCAATATGGGCAAATTGCCAATTATTACATCATGCTACAGTAACACTGTGCTATTTTTAGAGGTGGTAGCCAGTCAGTGTGCAGCAATCTGGCAATTACGACATTATGGCAAATATTAAGAGCAGCCAACGCCTCAAGTTGGATGAGGCATTGTTGAAGGCTGATATTGCAACTGCATCCAAAACTGTAACACTTTCATAACTGGAGATCCCTGATGACTTCCATAATGTGAGTATGAAAGTCAAAGCATTGAAAGTGAAGGACCAAGTGGAATTTGGGGGAAAGAATGAAACAGGCCCTGCAAGGCACAAAATACCTGGTGGAGCCGTGTGTGTGGAGCCATGTGTGTGTGGAGCCATGTGTGTGTGGAGCCATGTGTGTGGAGCCATGTGTGTGGAGCCATGTGTGTGGAGCCATGTGTGTGGAGCCATGCGTGTGGAGCCATGTGTGTGTGGAGCCATGTGTGTGGAGCCATGTGTGTGTGTGGAGCCATGTGTGTGGAGCCATGTGTGTGTGGAGCCATGTGTGTGTGGAGCCATGTGTGTGGAGCCATGTGTGTGGAGCCATGTGTGTGTGTGGAGCCATGTGTGTGGAGCCATGTGTGTGTGGAGCCATGTGTGTGGAGCCATGCGTGTGGAGCCATGTGTGTGGAGCCATGTGTGTGTGGAGCCATGTGTGTGTGGAGCCATGCGTGTGGAGCCATGTGTGTGGAGCCATGTGTGTGGAGCCATGTGTGTGGAGCCATGCGTGTGGAGCCATGTGTGTGTGGAGCCATGTGTGTGGAGCCATGTGTGTGTGTGGAGCCATGTGTGTGGAGCCATGTGTGTGTGGAGCCATGTGTGTGTGGAGCCATGTGTGTGGAGCCATGTGTGTGGAGCCATGTGTGTGTGTGGAGCCATGTGTGTGGAGCCATGTGTGTGTGGAGCCATGTGTGTGGAGCCATGTGTGTGTGGAGCCATGTGTGTGGAGCCATGTGTGTGTGGAGCCATGTGTGTGTGGAGCCATGTGTGTGGAGCCATGTGTGTGGAGCCATGTGTGTGTGGAGCCATGTGTGTGGAGCCATGTGTGTGGAGCCATGTGTGTGGAGCCATGTGTGTGTGGAGCCATGTGTGTGGAGCCATGTGTGTGTGGAGCCATGTGTATCCATAGTACAGAATAAACTACAGATGATAAAAGGCAGTGACCGAGCTAAATCAAGGAAGGGATGCATTTTGCTGAATGTGCTTTACCAGCTGCTAAGCACCGACAACGTGGGAGCATTGTGAAAATGGCTGGTGGCATATTCATAGAATAGCACTCCCTCCCCCTCCCCACCTCCCCGGAAGGAGCAGTGGAGGGGGTCCAGGCCACATGGCTTGAATGATGTCAGCCAAAACAGCAGAGTGCCTCAGTCATTGAGTGTTCAATGAACAGATGGACGACGACAGCGAATAGCTGAACAAGGCATGCAGTGAGCACATATTGAGCTCAACAAGGCATGCAGTGAGCACATATTCGGGCAGATGAGGGTCAAAACACAGTGTCCATTGGTCTGCATGCCTTCAACAAACAGAGGCAATCACACAGTCAAGGCGTCTTGAGCCGACTGGGTTGGATACACAAGCTCAGAAATGCAGACAGAACAATGCGTCACAATTTCATGCTTAGCAACAATAATTCCCGATTGTGATCCACACACTATGATCTAGCATAATAAATTTTATTGTATGACCATGTATGAATCCATATTAATTTTGCACAATCATAATTCTTGTGTGGAGCTATACATGAAGATGAGAGAGGGGAGCTAGGCAATACAGGGATGTAAATCACGTGACTTGTTGAGCCCCGCCTCCAGATTCAGTACTGGCATTCGAACACTCATGTACCCCCCCCCCCCCCCCCCCATGTGACCTGTAGTGCGCAGCATACCCAGATTGAGAGTTTGATCCTCTTCCCGTCCAGCGTAAGAGTCTTCACCTTGAAGTCCACGCCTATAGTGGCGCCTTGGTCAGGGTCGAACGTGTCGTCAGTGAACCGCAACAACAAACTGTACATGGCCATGTAGAACGGGACCGGAGGGGAAATGTATAGCGATATACTTGACGCGGAAACGTGCAATAAGGGAATGATTAACCAGCTACCTAAGAATAGCTTTACCTCGACTTTCCCGCGCCGCTGTCTCCGATCAAAAGTATTTTCAGGTTAACTGACTCCATTTTTCCCCCTAAGTCACATGACTATGACCACATGGCGCTGTACTATATATAGTACGGTAGGCACATAATAATTATAGGATCCAAAATTACGTCATATCTAAGTATATATGGGGCTGCAGTAGACATTTGGAGCAAAATGAACAAATGCAGCTGTGTGCTCTCCTTATGTCTTGGAGTAGGCATACTTCACCCCAAGGCTTCGTTGTTGCTTGAAGCAGAGGCTTTGCTTGTTGTGTGGGAGGGAAAGATGCACTGTGTGAACTTCTGGCTAAGGTGATGAGAGACCAGTGGGATGTATGAGGGAAGGTTGCTAAGGCGGATTTAAGGGGTGGATTTATTATACTTGCTATCTTTCTCAGAAAGATAGCGAGACAAGCAGTGGAGTGTGGCGAGGAGTCTGGGTGAAGAACATGGCTAAGTGTGTTGGTGAATTTGAGTGGCAGGGTATGGGAGGAGATGGTATTAAGAGTTCACTGACTCAGAGACTTGGTGATAATATGTTGTCAAGTATTGCTTGGAGGAAAGTGAGGAGCATGCTCTTGAAGGAGTCAGAGGAGAGACCAAAGCCGGACATGAGGAAGGAAATTGTGGCCCTTGAGTTTGAGTCAAGTTGTGCAGTTTTGAAGAGGAAGAGAGACGGGAGAATGATGACAAAGGTAAGAGGGGCACAGCAGCATTCCAGATAGAGATATAAAGGCGGCAAGGAGTGGAGAGGAATGAAAGAACCTGTAAGGAATGCCAGAGTGAAGAGGTTGAGGATGACTGCCACTGGCTGTTACTGCGCCTAGCCTGGGACCACCTCAGGCTACCACTGGTGGAAGAAGTCAGTCATTGTGATGGCTTTCAAGGGCAGAGTCTCAACAAGCAGGTTGCTTTTGTTTTATGCACAGCATGCACTAATCATATTCCTCTGTACTGCCTTAGCTCAATGTGGTGTGCCGGACTCAGTGTGCGAATGATACTGCTGCTTGTGTTAACTCATGTGTTCAGTGGATCAGACTCTGTGTTTCTATTTGTCCTCTGTCTCTGACTTATGTGTTAGTGCTACATTGGACAGTTTTGTGTGTTCTACCACCTCATGGTGTGGTGCAATTTAATAATGATGATTGATTGGTTGATTGATAAAAGGCTGAGGTGCGTGTTTGGAATGGGTTAGAAATGTAGATGGGCTTAGTAATTAATATGCATGGGCTACATGGAGCACATGCCTGACTTGTATGCGCACAAGAAAGCATGTGTATGTACAATGTCATGACACGTGTACCCCCCCCCCCCCCCCCCCACCCCCACCCACACACCCACTATAGCTATGCTTATTGAATTTCATGCTGAAGCTGTATCTCAGTGGAGCATGCCCTACTTATCACTTAGTGATAGTAATAATTTTGTGTAAAAATTAATGTCATTTATAACTACACGTAGTTGGAAATAATCACGTGACTCTTGCGCAACAGGATTCTTCAGAATCAGAACGTTGAATAAAAGCATCTATGCGTCTATGATAAAAGTCACCCCGTGATAACTCAATCTGGCTAATGCGACGTGTGTGCAGGATAAGTGATGGCCAGGTCAGGAGACATTGCAAAGCACGCCGAAATTCTGTCGGGTTTCATCATGTACGATAGGGTCAGCCAGGAGGCGCACGTGGAGTGCCTGGCCGAGTTCCTTCAGCCCTTCTCCTTGGAAGCCCAGTGTCGCATAATCAACCACAAGCTGGAGCGGTACCATGGACGGACGGCTGTTCACCTAGCCGCGGCGCGAGGACTGCACCTACCTCTTCAGTATCTGCTAAAGCAAGGAGGTGAGCGTTAAGGCGCCTGAGGTAAACCTCGACATCGCTCTCACCAACTTACCGTATAATTTCTTGTTTGCAGGCGACCCCAACAGGGACTCTTCGGCGGCCGACCTGAAACAGGTATATCTTCTGCCACAACTGTCAGTGTATTTACTAACGAAGAGGGTCTGCGCCTGGCCAGATTGTCACATTCTCCCCTCCCCTCCACTCTCCTCCCCTCTCATCTCCTCTCCTCCCCTCCCCTCCCCTCCCTTCTCCCCTCTCCTCCCCTCCCCTCCCCTCCCCTCTCATCTCCTCCCCTCCCCTCCCCTCCCCTCCCCTCTCCCCCCTCCCCTCTCCCCCCTCCCCTGCAGACTCCTCTCCACATTGCCGCTCACTATGCTCATGCCAAGTGCATTCAGGTCCTGCTGCAGTACCAAGGCAACCTGGCACTGCCCAACCAGAGGAAGCTGACTCCCATGGAGATGATAAGAGGGAAGCCACTCTGCGAAGAGGTGGTCAGCGCCCATCTGTGGTGTGTGTGTGTGTGTGTGTGTGTGTGTGTGTGTGTGTGTGTGTGTGTGTGTGTGTGACTGTGTGTGTGTGACTGTGTGTGTGTGTGTGTGTGTGTGTGTGTGTGTGTGTGTGTGTGTGTGTGTGTGTGTGTGTGACTGTGTGTGTGTGTGTGTGTGAGAGAGAGAGAGAGAGAGAGGTGTGTATGTGGTGCCTCTGTGTGGGGGTGGCTGTTGTGAGGTGTGTGCACTTGAGCCGTGTTTAGACCCTACTGGCATTTTTCCTCTGCAGCAAAGTACCGTGAACCAGAAAGAAGTCGTCACGACCTGGAGATAATCGAAGGTGGGCATATGTGTGCACATAACAGTTGTATTGGAGGGACTCCCTTACAGGTGTGTGGTGATCTTGAGTAACAATTGTGCTTGACATCTGATATCTCTTCAGAGATGCACATCCTTGCTGCCAATCCCTCTCGTGAAGCCACAGAGGCCTTCAAGGGCTACTTCCTCAACCTCAAGCCTCACTGGCAGGACCTCGGAGTGAGATTCACTGACTACAACCAAGTCACTTTGCTCTGCAGGTGAGTGAATGAGGGGGTGCCAAAGGGAGGGGAGCGGAGAGAGGACTCGCACATATCTGCTAGGATGTACACAACTAACTGTATGCTGCCTACCGTATTCTCCCAGGGTCTGTGACTGCCAGAACATTCCACTCCTGGAGTTCCTCTTGGAGCGAGCCCCCCTAGAGCCACTGTCTAACCTCTCTGATGGGAAGACACCACTCCACATTGCCTGCGAGCAAAACAGCTTTCAGATGGTCAGTTTGCTGATGAGCTATTGGCCTGAGCTGGTGCTGGAACAAGAAGCAAAGGATGACCGCACGCCCCTCCACGTAGCCTGTCAGAGGTGCCACCGTGACGTCATTGCTCTGCTGCTGCAAGGCATTGCCCAGCTACTGAAGGGAGAAGCATACAGCGAGGAGAACAAGCTTGACCTGAATATCCCCGACGTCAATGGCAACACGCCACTCCACTATGCCTGTTACAACAGGGCATGCTCTGAGATTGTGTCCGAGCTGCTGGCTTTCAGACCCAGCTGTGCCAATTATATCCCATTCTATGCTAATACAGCCAACCAGGACAAGGGACGCACCATTCTCCATGTAGCTGTGTCACGGAAGAAGAGCAATTGCCTTGTGCAGCTCCTCCTGCAGCGACCTGATGACAGCATTGGTCGAGCAGCAAAGGCAAAGCCGTCAGGGGAAACTGTTCGGTGTTTGACGAGAAGAGTCAGCCAGCTGGCAAGAAGGGCACAGCAGTGTGGCCAGGGCAACTTGACAACGATCCTGTCTGAATCTGTGCCCAGCGGTGGCATGCTGCGACTTGACTCCCCCCCAGCGTCCTACTCTGACTCCCCACATATGTTCACGCTCAGCTCCGTGGAGGATGAGGAAGAGGATGGCTGGGTCCCGATAGATAGCCGACCTCAGCAGCAAGTACCAGCGTCTAATGCGTCTTTTGGAAAGGGGAGACAGAGGGCAAAGAGTGAGTTGCCCGAAACTGACAAAGGCACTGACAAAGGCCACTCACGCCCTGTGCTCTGCATCACCCAGGATGGAGAGCTGACGCTCAACCCGCAGGGTGCAAAACTACCCCCAAATTGCAAACTCTTCAGTGAGTTGCAGCTGACACCCTTAGTGGAGGCCTGTGCTGTTGCCAACGAGCCAGTATTGAACAGTCTTCTACTGGCAGGAGTACGGGACAGGGATGAAAGGTATGGTGTGAAGATCCTGCAGTCGCTGAACGAGGACAGACTCCTACAGCTGCTGCTCAGCTACCACTGCAAACAGGTTCCACGTGCAGGGGAGGGGGAGACCAAAATGGCTGGCAAGGGAGGGGCTGACATGGGGCTGAAGCTGCAGTGGGAGAATGCCGGTCTGAAGGCCGTTCGCTGGGAGTGGCTAGAGAACTCCTCCTTTCACCCGGTTCCAGAGTTTCTGTCCACATCACTGCTCACTGTTCCCCCTGTGCCGGTGGATGCTATCAGCGATGTTGACCTCTCCAGGAACAAGCTGACCTCCCTTCCCATACAGCTCTTCCAGCTGCCCCACCTCCGTGTGTGCAACCTCGCCGGCAACTTGTTGCAATCCCTGCCCATGAGCACAAACGTAGGCCGACCTCCCTCCTCAGTGGAGGCCTCGGGATGGTATTGTTTGGAGCTGCAAGAGGTCAACCTCTCCTCAAACAAGCTGCAGGAACTGCCGGAGTTTATCTGGAAGCTTCAAAAGCTGCAGAAGGTCTTGGCCTCACAGAATGAGCTTGAGGTGCTGAGTTGGATTGAGGATCAAGATCTCCTCTCACCCTCACTGACCCATGTTGATCTCTCAAGCAACAAAAATCTGAAGTACGTGTCCGATTTTCTTTTCCAGTTTCCGAACATTAGCGTGTTGAACCTCTCCAATAATCAGCTTCAGTCCCTCCCCGGAGAGCTGTGGAACTGCATGAGTTTGGAGCAGCTAGACGTGTCCCACAACCAGCTGCGCTCCCTGCCCTGCTGGAACAGATTGGATTCTACTAGCGCCGACGGTCCATCGATTCGGGGGGAGCACATCTTGAATCCGGTGGGGCATGTCAGCCTCAGGCGTTACAGCCATAGGTCGGCTGGAGCAGCTGGACCGTTCATTAAACCGCTTCAGAAGGAGAGGGAACATGACGGACAGGGCCTGGTCCAGGTCCATGACCCCTCACAGCTGCACATCCTCAACCTCTCCCACAATGCACTGGAGGGGTTCCCGTATGCACTGGCCTGCCTGGCACCCAACCTGCAGGAACTCATGGTGCAGTACAACGCAGACATCACCGAGATTGACATTGCATTTTTGCCCCGGCAACTGAGAAAACTCCAAGCTGGGCACAACAAGATTGGCAGCTTTGGTCGGGTGCTGCCAGCTGACCAGCAGCGTGATCTTCGCAGCCGATGTGACAAACCGGGGGAGCAGACTCACTCAGACTGTGTCCACCGTCGTCACCAGCAGTTGGAGCAGCTTGAACACCTTGACCTGAGCAACAACTGCCTTGTCAAACTTCACCTGCTGAGGAAGAAGCCAACGCGGATTGAAGAAAGCGGCTCATTCAGTGTCTCCATTGCCGTACGGTCACAGTCTATGAGCGTGGCCAGGCCAGTGGGGGAGGACTGGGACCCGGAGGAGGTGGCTTCCCCAAACACGGTTGTGGAAGACCTGCTCTACCCCAAACTCCGTCACCTTGACGTCTCTCACAACAACCTCACTGGCTGTTTCAACCCCAATGTGGGGTTCCTCCGCAGCTTGCAGTATGTCAACTTCAGCAGCAACCCGAAGCTCACGCACCTCCCGGCTGAGCTGGCGTACCTGCGACGGGGTGGGGGAGCATTGAAACTGACAGGGCTGTACTTCAATGAGCTCCCAGCCCTGCAGGACCCCCCTCCAAAGTACCACAATGTCTCGCTCAATCAGCTGATGAGCTACTTCCGCTCACAGCTCAAAGAGTGAGTCAGCTGGCTAACTTGTGCGTGCGTGTGTGTCTGTGAGTGTGTGTGTGTGTGTGTGTGTGTGTGTGTGTGTGTGTGTGTGTGTGTGTGTGTGTGTGTGTGTGTGTGTGTGTGTGTGTGTGTGTGTGTGTGTGTGTGTGTGTGTGTGTGTGTGTGTGTGTGTGTGTGTGTGTGTGCGCATGTGCATGTGTGTGTGTGTGTTTGTGTGTGTGTCTGTGAGTGTGTGTGTGTGTGTGTGTGTGTGTGTGTGTGTGTGTGTGTGTGTGTGTGTGTGTGTGTGTGTGTGTGTGTGTGTGTGTGTGTGTGTGTGTGTGTGTGTGTGTGTGTGTGTGTGTGTGTGTGTGTGTGTGTGTGTGTGTGTGTGTGTGTGGTTGTGCAAGTGTGACTCAACAGGATGTGCCCCCAGGTGTGAAGCTACATCTCACATGCCAAGTGTGGCCTTAGATGTTCCTTAGATGCCCGTTATGTGTGTGCTGTGAGAGTTAAATGGTGTGTGAGAGCATGACTGAAGGCAGTCCATGCCTTTTCCGACCAATAGTGTAGCGTGAGGTGCGAGTTGATGAATATGCAAAATATTGACATTACCAGTCTTAAACAACGGCAGATAACTGGTAAAAGCACAGAAGCCATGAGTAATGCCACCTGCACTAATGTACAAGTGTGTTATGCACTGATGTATCTAATGCATGGCAGTCCACCTAACTGCAGCACACAGTGCCCCATACTCAGGTCAGCTTCCTCTATAGAGCCTGGGGGGTGCCAGCCGCATCCACATAGCACAGCTACTGCTGGCCGAGGTGGGGGTGAGGTGTGTGTGAGCGTTGTGTTTGTTTACCACGCTTCAGGTCAGTAAACAACCGTACGATCAAGTTGATGGTTGTGGGCCGCGAGGAGCGTGGCAAGACAACGCTGCTATGCCGATTGAGACAAGAAGCAACAGACCCCAAAGTCAAACGCACTGAAGGCATTGACATCCTAGACTGGGCCTACCCCATTGGGTGGAAGAGCAAGTTCTCCAGTGTGGAGCCCGTCACCTTCCTCACCTGGGACTTTGCTGGACAGGTGGGTGGGGGTGGGTGTTAAGTAGGAGTGGGCGGGGCCTGTCATGAATGTATGTAGTGTGACATAAGAGTGGGTGGAGTAGAACATAAGAGTGGGTGGGGCAGAACATAAGAGTGGGTGGGGCAGAGCATAAGAGTGGGTGGGACAGAGCATAAGAGTGGGTGGGACAGAACATAAGAGTGGGAGGGGCAGAGCATAAGAGTGGGAGGGGCAGAGCATAAGAGTGGGAGGGGCAGAGCATAAGAGTGGGTGGGACAGAACATAAGAGTGGGTGGGACAGAATATAAGAGTGGGTGGGGCAGAGCATAAGAGTGGGAGGGGCAGAGCATAAGGGTGGGAGGGGCAGAGCATAAGGGTGGGTGGGACAGGGCATAGAAGTGTGTGGGCTACACTGTGCTGTGAATGTGTTGCCCTCTGCGTGCCACAGGAGCAATACTATGCCACACACCAATGCTTCTACTCCAAACGGTCCCTCTTCCTGGTGGTATTTCGCCTGTCGGATGGAGAGCCAGGTATCCATGAGGTGGACGAGTGGATGCGGAACATCCAGGTCAGTGGGTGGGGCCAGTAGGGAGGGGGGAGGTGAGGTCAGTGGGTGGGGCCAGTAAGGAGGGGGAGGAGGTGAGGTCAGTGGGTGGGGCCAGTAGGGAGGGGGAGGAGGTGAGGTCAGTGGGTGGGGCCAGTAGGGAGGGGGGAGGTGAGGAGGTCAGTGGGTGGGGCCAGTAGGGAGGGGGGAGGAGGCGAGGAGGTCAGTGGGTGGGGCCAGTAGGGAGGGGGGAGGAGGTGAGGAGGTCAGTGGGTGGGGCCAGTAGGGAGGGGGGAGGAGGTGAGGAGGTCAGTGGGTGGGGCCAGTAGGGAGGGGGGAGGAGGCGAGGAGGTCAGTGGGTGGGGCCAGTAGGGAGGGGGGAGGAGGCGAGGAGGTCAGTGGGTGGGGCCAGTAGGGAGGGGGGAGGAGGCGAGGAGGTCAGTGGGTGGGGCCAGTTGGGAGGGGGGAGGAGGTGAGGAGGTCAGTGTATGATGCACTGGCAGCTGCACTGATGCTGCTCTTCTCTTGCCCACCCCTCAGATCTGTGCAGCAGGCAGCCCCGTCATCTTGGTGGGGACACACCTTGACAAAGTTGGTCAAGAACGTGCAGATTATCTCTTGAGATGTGCTTGGAGCAAGTACAAAAAGCACTCTAGCATCTACCCCAATCTGGTTGCCATGGCACCTGTCAGCAGTGTGCAGAAAAACCCATTTGCTCACAATGGCATTGAGAGCCTCCGTTCCACCATCTACAAGGTGGCGTGTCATCTCTTTGTGGGCAAGCAGGACACGCGTAAGGATACACACGTACATGGTATGGAGGAGTGACACAAGGGGTGTGGGGGTGACACATGGGGTGTGGGAGTGACACAAGGGGTGTGGGAGTGACACAAGGGGCATGGGGGTGACACATGGGGTGTGGGAGTGACACAAGGGGCGTGGGGGTGACATGTGGGGTGTGTGAGTGACACATGGGGTGTGTGAGTGACACATGGGGTGTGGGAGTGACACATGGGGTGTGGGAGTGACACATGGGGTGTAGGAGTGGCACATGGGGTGTGGGGGTGACACATGGGGTGTGTGAGTGACACATGGGGTGTGGTAGTGACACATGGGGTGTGTGAGTGACACATGGGGTGTGGTAGTGGCACATGGGGTGTAGCAGTGACACATGGGGTGTGGGAGTGACACATGGGGTGTGTGAGTGACACATGGGGCGTGGGAGTGACACATGGGGTGTGGGAGTGACACATGGGGTATGGGAGTGACACATGGGGTGTGTGAGTGACACATGGGGCGTGGGAGTGACACATGGGGTGTGGGAATGACACATGAGGCGTGGGAGTGACACAAGGGGCGTGGGGGTGACACATGGGGTGTGGGAGTGACACATGGGGTGTGGGAGTGACACATGGGGCGTGGGAGTGACACATGGGGTGTGTGAGTGACACATGGGGTGTGGTAGTGACACATGGGGTGTGGGAGTGACACATGGGGTGTAGGAGTGGCACATGGGGTGTGGGGGTGACACATGGGGTGTGTGAGTGACACATGGGGTGTGGGAGTGACACATGGGGTGTGTGAGTGACACATGGGGCGTGGGAGTGACATATGGGGTGTGTGAGTGACACATGGGGCATGGGAGTGACACATGGGGTGTGGGAGTGACACATGGGGTGTGTGAGTGACACATGGGGCATGGGAGTGACACATGGGGCATGGGAGGGACACATGGGGTGTGGGAGTGACACATGGGGTGTGTGAGTGACACATGGGGTGTGTGAGTGACACATGAGGTGTGTGAGTGACACATGGGGCATGGGAGTGACACATGGGGTGTGTGAGTGACACATGGGGTATGGGAGTGACACATGGGGTGTGTGAGTGACACAAGGGTACACGCTCTCCTCCTCCTCCTCCATCCCCCAGTATTTTACTTTCCAGAGAAGAGCGAGAAGGACCCGGAGGCGCTTTTCCAGCAGCGGATTCCCAAGGACTACTTGACACTGCAGGAGCACATCCGCGGGAAGCTGAAGGAGTTGAAAGAGGAGGAGAAAGCACCTGTTCTCACAGAGAAGGAGTTCAGGTGAGTCGTCCTTGCTGAAGCTGCAGGAGTATGACTTTGTGACGTCAGCTTACATGCCTGGGACAGGCCCAACTAAAGGTGGTACTGTATGTCTTTGGTGGCACAGGGGCACTTTTAGTCATTCTATGACCATTCACTGGTTTGAAAGTGATGCCAAAGGTTTGAATTTGAAGTAATATTGAGTTTAATTGAAAATGACATAAATTGCCCTTAAGTTTGAAAGTGACACGCACTGAGGGTTCAAGTGATCTTGTCGGGCATACGTGTAATGGATATTGAAGGTTTGAAACTGCTATTGTGGGAGGAGATGGTCTATGTACCATGGTTACGCAAACCAAAGACAGCATTGTTAACTGCACATGGTGAGAACGATTGCACTGATTAGTCGGTGCACTGTGTGGGAGTTTCAAAGGAGGCTCTAGATAGAGCACACCCGCGTCGGTACTTAAGGGGGAATGGATCAATGGCTGTTGGCATTGCCCAGTGGCTCAGCTGCCAAAGGGTCGGCTATAGATCTGGGATCACCGGCTCTGGTCTGGTCCATTGCCATTTTCCCCTCCCCCTCCCCTTCCCACCATGTGTAGTTCTTTCGTTTGCTATTGTGGGTTCAGATCATTGAGGTTCCAATTTCATGGGCTTTGTCCTGTTTGATAGAGGCAGGGTGTTACTGACTGAGCCCATTTAGTCACAATTGCATCATGCAGAACGTGCTGAGATGAAGCTCCTGACTGTGTTTCTGGCTCAGTGTTGGTCTGTTTTTGTCTGTAGGGAAGCCTTCTCCCCTGTTATTCAGGATGCCGAGGAGCTGGATGAGGCAGTGCAGTACCTTCATAACCAAGGTGGGGCGTGTGGGACGCGGACACAGCACACTGCAAGACGGTCAAAGAGCTCTTATCACCTCCATTCCTCCCCCCTCTCCTCCTCCTCCCTCGCAGGTACCATCCTTCACTTCCCTGATGCTTCTCTCCAGTCAACTTACTTTCTGGATCCACAGTGGCTGACCAAAATGATGGCCAACTTCATCGGGCCGTCCAAACTGGGAGACAGAGAGGAGGCCAACATTCGAGACGGTAAGCTCAACTGTCCCACTCATGTCTACCCACACGTCAGCTAATGCTACGCTACTGCCCCGCCTCCTTCTGTAGGCGTGGCAGATGTGGCTCAGCTGCTGAAAGTCCGAGCATCTCAGATTCCAAAGAAGTTTCATGAGGAATGCACCACTCTTCTCGGGATGTTTGGCGTCATCCTCCGCATTGATGAGCAGAAGATACTCATCCCGTCGCAGATGCCAATAGGCCCTCCTGACCTCATTGCCACGCCCACACCTCTCCAGGAGGCAGAGCAAGTGGATTCTGGCTCACAGTTCAGGACCCTGTCCCGTTATTGGTTCATGAACTTCCTCCCGGAAGGGTTCTGGCCAAGGCTCATCTGTCGACTTGTGGTGGACAAAGTGCTCCACTGTCATCTTGAGAAGGCTGCACCTAACCCCAAAGGGGCAGCAACTGCGGAAGAGCTGTCCAAGATAGCGCCGTGGGTGGCATGGCGGAAGGGCTTGATTTGGGTTGTTGCTGGCCGGCCCATCTTGGAGGTGAAGGAGGTGCCAAATGAGCGTGACGTACTGGTCCAGCCCGATGGCAGTCGCAAGGAAGTGCTCTCTGGTGACTACCGACTTGAGGTTCACTATCACCTGCACCACTGCGAGGCTCTGACAAACCGGTGCTGTACCGATGAGGATCAGAGTGAGTGGCCAGTCAGGGAATGTGGAAGTATTGTGTTCATCTGTTCATCTCACTCCTCCCTCCCCCACCCCCTCACTCCACACTCCCCTCACCCTCCCCTCTTCTCGCCTTCTCACTCCTCACTCCCCTCCCCCCCTCACTCCACACTCCCCTCTCCTCGCCTTCTCACTCCCCTCACTCCTCCCCTCCCCTCCCCTCACCCTCTCACTCCACACTCCCCTCACCCTCTCACTCCCCTCCCCTCCCCTCCCATGCCCCACCCCCCTGCCCTCTAGGAATGGCCCTCCTCTCTGAAGCCACTAGCGTCCTTGTGATGGTGATGCAACATTTAGAGGCGCTGGTGCGCGACTGGTTTCCTGGAGTGTTCATCGGAGAAGTCATCATCCAGGACAAGAGCAGCATACCCTCCTACGCTCCCTGTTGGAAGTGTCTGCACCCCACCTCCGCTGCCCCGCCCACCCCAGCTATCTTTGGGACCACTGATGTGGTTGCCATTGGGTGGAAGGCAGTGTATTGCTTCCCTCTGAGGAAGTGTGTTGATGCTATCTCGCAGCGCAAGGAGACGGTGGACTGTCCCTTCCACGGCCAGCTTGACCTGCACAGCGTCATGCCGGACCTGGTCAGCTGATCCCACTTTGTATTCATGGACCCTACTGTGTGCCCTGGGTGGTGTGTCTGTACTCCCACTTTGTATTAATGGACCCTACTGTGTGCCCTGGGTGGTGTGTCTGTACCCCCACTTTGTATTAATGGACCCTACTGTGTGCCCTGGGTGGTGTGTCTGTACCCCCACTTTGTATTAATGGACCCTACTGTGTGCCCTGGGTGGTGTGTCTGTACCCCCACTTTGTATTAATGGACCCTACTGTGTGCCCTGGGTGGTGTGTCTGTACCCCCACTTTGTATTAATGGACCCTACTGTGTCCCCTGGGTGGTGTGTCTGTACTCCCACTTTGTATTCACAGACCCTACTGTGTGCCCTGGGTGGTGTGTCTGTACTCCCACTTTGTATTCATGGACCCTACTGTGTGCCCTGGGTGGTGTGTCTGTACCCCCACTAGGTGTTCATTGACCCCCACTAGGTGTTCATTGACCCCCAGTAGGTGTTCATTGACCCCCACTAGGTGTTCATATCCCCTGTGTGGTGTGTGTTTGCCCCCATTAGACGTTTATGGACTTGTATGATGATTATACAAGTAACCTCATCCTCCGTCTGGACACGTCAAAGGCCTTGGGGATTGGAGCATTCGGTCTTGTGCTGAAGGGGACCTGGGGTCACTCAAACAAGAGCCAGGACACTCCGGTGAGAAAGAGGTACTCCCGGAGTTGTAGGCTTTGTATCGCAGCTCACAGTGCGCTACTTCTCCCCATTTCATGCAGCTGAAGGTTGCTGTCAAGCTCTTTGTGAAGGCTGGAGAAAGCAGAGACATAGCTGATATCTTGAAGAAGATGGAGAAGGGTGCTTGCAACTTTTATGACACCTACACCCAGATTCGCACAGAGGTGGCTGTCCTTTCCAAGTTGAAGCACCCCAACTTGACCCATCTTGTGGGAGTGACCATGCAGCCCCACCCCGCCCTCCTCCTTCCGCTGGCCCCCCATGGCTCATTGCATCATGTGCTCAAGGACTACAGTTCTGCAGAAGTGCCACTGCTGCCTCTAACCATGCAGGCTTGTGCCAGACAGGTTAGTGGTTGCACTTCACCACCAATGTCACTGCTTGCGGTATTCTATGCAGCGTGAACGTCCGTGTTTTACACCAGCCCCTCACCACACTGACTGAGCTGTAAACCAGCCCCTCACCCCACTGACTGAGCTGTAAACCAGCTCCTCACCACACTGACTGAGCTGTAAACCAGCCCCTCACCACACTGACTGAGCTGTAAACCAGCCCCTCACCACACTGACTGAGTTGTAAACCAGCTCCTCACCACACTGACTGAGCTGTAAACCAGCCCCTCACCACACTGACTGAGCTGTAAACCAGCCCCTCACCACACTGACTGAGCTGTAAACCAGCTCCTCACCACACTGACTGAACTGTAAACCAGCCCCTCACCACACTGACTGAGTTGTAAACCAGCTCCTCACCACACTGACTGAACTGTAAACCAGCCCCTCACCACACTGACTGAGCTGTAAACCAGCCCCTCACCCCACTGACTGAGCTGTAAACCAGCTCCTCACCACACTGACTGAGTTGTAAACCAGCCCCTCACCACACTGACTGAGCTGTAAACCAGCCCCTCACCACACTGACTGAGCTGTAAACCAGCCCCTCACCACACTGACTGAGCTGTAAACCAGCCCCTCACCACACTGACTGAGCTGTAAACCAGCTCCTCACCACACTGGCCGAGCTGTAAACCAGCCCCTCACCACACTGACTGAGCTGTAAACCAGCTCCTCACCACACTGACTGAGCTGTAAACCAGCCCCTCACCACACTGACTGAGCTGTAAACCAGCCCCTCACCACACTGACTGAGCTGTAAACCAGCCCCTCACCACACTGACTGAGCTGTAAACCAGCTCCTCAACACACTGACTGAGCTGTAAACCAGCTCCTCACCACACTGACTGAACTGTAAACCAGCCCCTCACCACACTGACTGAGCTGTAAACCAGCCCCTCACCACACTGACTGAGCTGTAAACCAGCCCCTCACCACACTGACTGAGCTGTAAACCAGCTCCTCAACACACTGACTGAGCTGTAAACCAGCTCCTCACCACACTGACTGAGCTGTAAACCAGCTCCTCAACACACTGACTGAGCTGTAAACCAGCTCCTCAACACACTGACTGAGCTGTAAACCAGCTCCTCACCACACTGACTGAGCTGTAAACCAGCTCCTCACCCCACTGACTGAGCTGTAAACCAGCCCCTCACCACACTGACTGAGCTGTAAACCAGCCCCTCACCACACTGACTGAGCTGTAAACCAGCCCCTCACCACACTGACTGAGCTGTAAACCAGCCCCTCACCACACTGACTGAGCTGTAAACCAGCCCCTCACCACACTGACTGAGCTGTAAACCAGCTCCTCACCACACTGACTGAGCTGTAAACCAGCTCCTCACCACACTGACTGAGCTGTAAACCAGCTCCTCACCACACTGACTGAGCTGTAAACCAGCTCCTCGCCACACTGACTGAGCTGTAAACCAGCCCCTCACCACACTGACTGAGCTGTAAACCAGCTCCTCACCACACTGACTGAGCTGTAAACCAGCCCCTCACCACACTGACTGAGCTGTAAACCAGCCCCTCACCACACTGACTGAGCTGTAAACCAGCCCCTCACCACACTGACTGAGCTGTAAACCAGCTCCTCACCACACTGACTGAGCTGTAAACCAGCCCCTCACCACACTGACTGAGCTGTAAACCAGCTCCTCACCACACTGACTGAGCTGTAAACCAGCCCCTCACCACACTGACTGAGCTGTAAACCAGCCCCTCACCACACTGACTGAGCTGTAAACCAGCTCCTCAACACACTGACTGAGCTGTAAACTGGTGTTGACACAGTATTTGACCTCTGTCTGCTCCAGATGGCTGCAGGACTGGACTACCTTCACAAGAACCGGGTTGCTCACCTTGATGTGAAGTCAGGCAACGTGCTGGTGTGGAAATTCCCATCTGCCAACCTCACCCTCGCTGACCGTATTCAGCGAGCGGGTGACGTGGACCTGCGTCTCACTGACTACGGCATTAGCCGGCGGTCTGGCTACTATGGAGTGCGTCTAGACGGACCGGTGGGCACTCCTGGCTACACCGCACCCGAGCTGAACCAAATCAAGGGGCTGGAAGTCAGTGCAGAGAAGGTGTGAGGGGTGTTGGGTGTAGTGAGGTGTGGGTGGCGGGTGGTGTGTAGTTAGGGTAAGGTTGGAGTGGGGTGAGGGTGACACGTGAAGAGCACTGAGTTGGGAGTGCAGTGGAGTGAGGAGAGGGTGAGAGTGTATTAGTTGGGAGTGCAGTGGAGTGAGGAGAGGGTGAGAGTGTATTAGTTGGGAGTGCAGTGGAGTGAGGAGAGGGTGAGAGTGTATTAGTTGGGAGTGCAGTGGAGTGAGGAGAGGGTGAGAGTGTATTAGTTGGGAGTGCAGTGGAGTGAGGAGAGGGTGATAGTGTATTAGTTGGGAGTGCAGTGGAGTGAGGAGAGGGTGAGAGTGTATTAGTTGGGAGTGCAGTGGAGTGAGGAGAGGGTGAGAGTGTATTAGTGTGTGGTGTGGTGTTGGCGCACACAAGTGCTGGTCTGCGCAGTCTTCACCAGCAGTATTTACGTGATCCATCATCTCTCCTCTCCCCCCCCCCTATTCCCCAGGGTGATGTGTTCTCATATGGAATGACCTTGTCTGAGTTGCTGACCTTCCACCCGCCATTTTGTGGCGGAAGAGGGGGACAGAATTCACCCAATGAGCTTTCCCAGAAGATCAGAAATGGAGAGCGACCACGACTGAGCCTTAAGGTTGGAACCCAGATGTGAACTGCAGCCTCAGGGTGACAAGTTGTGCATCTGTGAAGCAACATAGGTGATAACTACCTACTTTGGCCTCCCCTCCCCCTTCCCTCCCCTCCCCTCCCCTCCCCTCCCTCCCCTCCCCTCCCCTCTCTTCCCTCCTTGCCCTCCCCTCTTCCTTCCCTTCCCTCCCCTCCCCTTCCCTCCCCTCCCCCTCCCCCTTCCCTCCCCTCCCCTCCCCTCCCCTCCCCACTAGATGTCCATGAGTAGCCCCATTCTGCTGCAGAAGCTGATGGTAACGTGTTGGGATGCACTGCCTCTGAACCGTCCCTCCATGGCCCAGGTGTTTGAGGAGGTCAGCAGGGATGAGTTCCCTTGCCTGCGCTATGAACTCTGCATTAGGGGACTCACGTCCATCTCAACCTCCTGTATCTTCCGTGTGGAGCCACAACACCCCGCCCCCAGCAGTAGCCCCACCTCCCCACGCCCACAGTCATTTGCCTTTCCCAGTCGCCTACTGGACCCCGCCCCCAGTGACCGCACTATGAAACGAGCCTCCTCACGAATCCAGTCTAAACCTCTAGATGGCGCTAAGATCGATTTGGTACACGAAATGGACATTCAGCCTCAGCCGGCGTCGCCGGGCGAGTACGCCAACGTGGCAACTGTTTCTATGGAGAAGAGCAGCCAGTTCAGCAGTCCGTTCTCGAGCCAGAATGCGGATAACCCTTTCATTAAGCCGCACACACAAGTGTGGGTGTGTGGGCGGGACTACTACCAGGCGTCCAAACGGAAGACCTCTGACAGGAAAGGGAGCTACAGCATTTTGACCTTCTCTGATGGGGAACTGGGTGGCTCGGTGGGTTGCTTCTCCCTCTGTACTACTCGTAATTATGTGTTGACTGTAATGAGATTCATTAGTGGAGAGAAGTGGCAGATGGGAAGCTGCCTTTGGCAGGTTTGCACCTGCTTTGGTATGTCCGCGAGTTGAGTACTGGCTGTGCAGCAACAGAGCAGCACTTCTGACGATAGGGAGTGTCTAGTTGTTTGACGGACAATGCATGCTGCTCCCGCCAGTTGTAGTGGTAGTAGCTCCTGAACAAGCAGTCTTACCTGCATTAGGAAGGGCCCACGTGTGTAGCGTGTGAGCAGTTGGTGATGATGAATGACGTTTAGACAGATTGTGTAAAGACATTCATTGCCCTGTCTTCAGGTGTTCAGTGGCTTCTCAGCCAACAAGTCGGAGATCACTGCGATGTGCTATGCCAGTTACCATGTTTGGATGGGCACCAGTACCGGTGAACTGAGGATATTGGACATCGCTACGCACGAGGCTCGGTTTGTGCAGACGCTGGAGCACTCTCTGACCAGGAAGCGGGGAGGAACACTGCCTAGTGCACATGAGAGAACCATGGGAACGGCAGTATGTTGAAGGGTTGTTGTGCAATATTGCACAGCCATGATGCAATCAGTAGCACGATGTGTGACCTTGTTGCATCACACTACACCACTGGCTGGTCTGTGTAGACCTTTGGACTCCTTGTACAGGACCAAGGGCCATGCAGTCACACACCAAGGGCAGCAGTTGGGTCCTTTACATGTGAAACGGGTTAATTAGTAACCTATTGAAGTTGATGCTCTGCTTAGAAGTTCACTGATTTACCCATTTCATCGTTACCACAAGCAATGAGCAGTGCAATATCCTTTAGATGTGTTTTGTTACCAGTTGTCGTGTTGTGTTGTTCTGTCCTTACTCCACCAGGGTTTATCCAGAGCTACTAACGTGCGCGTCCTTGCGATGGTGGCAGTGCCCGAAGTGTCCGCCGTTATCGTCTCCACCACCCTCAGCACCTTTCACATGCAGATTTGGTGCTTTGAAGACCGACTTGAAGGAGGGGAGCTAGTCATACAACAGGTGCTGGACAATCCAGACCTTCCTCCAGTGTACCAGCTATGCAAGGTTATCCTTCCTGATGGAACCGTCGAAGTGTGGGGAACAAGTGACCACAGCAAGGTGGCTGTGTTCCAGCACTCCTGCTGCGAAGGGGAGCACATCTGGAGCAAGCAGTTTTACGAGAGCCAGTTCCCCAACGGAGCCACTCTCCCTTGCAAGTGCATCACACACGCCCACTTTGTGAGTGCAGGAGGCGTGCTCCACGACCATGTGTGGGTGTCCACTGACCGGCGCTGCAAGTTGGTCTGCTGGGATGCACAGGAGAAGAAGCAGCTGCTCGTGACTGAAGTCAAAAATGATCTTGAACTAGGTGTGTGCACCCCTCCACAGCGCTGGGTAGCTTGTGTGTGCACCCCTCCACAGTGCTGGGCAGCTTGTGTGTGCACCCCTCCACAGCACTGGGTAGCTTGTGTATTGTGACCACTGCCCAGGGAACGTTGCACAGGTGTGGTGTATTGTGTGCCTTTGGGTAAGACACGGCCGAGTGTGAAGAGGCCTGAGCTGTTGAAGTGCATGTGCACGGTAGCATCAACATGTGCAGTGTGTACAGCACTGCTCTCGACCGTTAGCTGGTGCTATTTCTTGTTCCGTATTTGTCCTATTTGTGCAGTTTCTGGTATTGCAACTGTGGCTGTTCGCTCCTTGCTAGCCAGTGGGATGGAGCTGTTTGTGGGCGCAACCAATGGTGTGGTGGGTGTGTACAGTGCGGAGACAGGGGACTTCCTCCGTCGCTTCATGTACCACACGGGGGACGTGCGAGCGCTGCTGGAGATCCCCCTCCTGACCACCCCCTGTGTCTGTGCAGAGGTGCAAACAGCCGATGTTCTCAACATGGGGGCTATCTCGTCGATCATGGACACACCAATACATGGCCCCTCCTTCAGTTCTCTGAAGCCAGGAGGAGAGGATGTGTCCCTCCACAAACAACCCAACCCGCAGGAGCCACTGAAGCCACTCATCCTCAGCATTGGCAATGGCCACCTGGAGATGCGCCTCGCCCACCCCACAGGAGGCGCCGAGGAGCAGCTGATGGCTTCCCTGGGAGAGTCTCCAAAGTTGGTGGCCAAAGGAGGGCAGGCACCAATCTACCTCCAGTGCTGGGGCAGATGAGGGTGCATGTGACAACAATCCAATGCCATTACCGGTAGAAATGTGGTGTGCGTGCATGGGAGTGCAACACAGCATGCACTCATGGTTAACTGTTTTATGGTCCACCATTTTCAAGTATAGTCCTTTTCTTACAGTTAATTTTTTGTACTAATCATGCTTGAGCAATATTTCAATAATATTACAATTTTATGTGTACATCTGACAATGGCTAGCATTGGTAACACTGAGTCATATTCAGTGGACACACTGCTTTAGTGAGTACTGGTGTGTGGTGAGGTCCCAATTGTCATACTGGTGTGTGGTGAGGTCCCAATTGTCATACTGGTGTGTGGTGAGGTCCCAATGGTCATACTGGTGTGTGGTGAGGTCCCAACGGTCATACTGGTGTGTGGTGAGGTCCCAATGGTCATACAGCATGCAACACAGAAAGAAGACAGTTTACATTGGACAGTCTACAGTGTCATGGTGTCACGGCTCAAACACTGCTTTCATGTACTTGTCAATGCACTGCATAAGGGATGGGTGGGGGAATGACGTTTGGTGGGGGATTCAGGCCAACACATCAACTGGTTAACTATTACACTTGGTACAGATCAATCACCTGTCCTTCGGGTAAGCAGCGTCCAAAGGCCTCCAGGAGGAGAGGGGTTGCAATGACCGTCTGTTTGAAGTCATTCACACACACCCTGCCATCACCATTGACGTCCTGTGTGCACACAAACAGAGATAGTGGGAGATTAGAGCAGTCCCAAAGTGTAGCGGCATGCACCAATGATGACCTAAACTGCAGTTAGGGCCCCACCATCTTCTTGAGCACAAATTCAACTAGGTCTTTGATACCCTCCTCAGGGTCTTCCTCTGTTGGATGCTACACACATGGGAGGTGGTGGGAGGGGTCACATATGGGAGGTGGTGGGAGGGGTCACATATGGGAGGTGGTGGGAGGGGTCACATATGGGAGGTGGTGGGAGGGGTCACATATGGGAGGTGGTGGGAGGGGTCACATATGAGAGGTGGTAGGAGGGGTCACATATGGGAGGTGGTGGGAGGGGTTACATATGAGAGGTGGTAGGAGGGGTCACATATTGGAGGTGGTGGGAGGGGTCACATATGAGAGGTGGTAGGAGGGGTCACATATGGGAGGTGGTGGGAGGGGTCACATATGGGAGGAGGTGGGAGGGTCACATATGGGAGGTGGGAGGGGTCACATATGGGAGGAGGTGGGAGGGTCACATATGGGAGGTGGGAGGGGTCACATATGAGAGGAGGTGGGAGGGTCACATATGGGAGGTGGGAGGGGTCACATATGAGAGGTGGTAGGAGGGGTCACATATGGGAGGTGGGAGGTGGGAGGGGTCACATATGGGAGGTGTCACATATAGGAGGTGGTGGGAGGGGTCACATATTGTATTGTATTGTATTTATTAAGGTTACCCCTTCAGCACAAGGCTGGTGTGAATGGGGGACCCAACAAGATACAGTAGGATAAAGGCAACAGGGAAAACATGAAACATAGACAACAGGGAGAACATGAAATAATATACTGTTACTGAATTGTGATAAATTGCATTGTCATAACATAATTCAATGGTTCAATCCAAGGTCATGGTCAATGAAATATTGCTTTAAGGCTGATTTAAAAGTAGTGTCACTTGCATCTCTGATTGACAAAGGTAGACTGTTCCAATCCTGCCCTGCACAGTAAGCAAAGGACCTGCTCAGCCAATTGGTCTTGCATGGTTTCAAATGCAGATCATTTGGCCTTCTTGCACTCCGCAGCCCAAGGCTCTCATTCGTTGCAAACATTCTCTTCATATAGTTCGGTCCCATACCTCTTAAGCATCTTCTGGTGCACACCACCCTCTGCATCCTCCTTCTGTTGTGAAGGGTCATCCAGCCCAGCCTCAACCTCATGCTTGCAGACGGACAGCCATAATCTTCATCTAAAATAAATCTCATGCCTCTCTTCTGCACACGCTCCAAAGTTGTGGCATCTTCCCTCGAACATTCAGTCCAAACAACTGCACAATAATCCAGGTGTGGGAGCACGATCGACTGGTAAAGGAGTTTCCTCAGCCTGGGAGGCAGTGCGCGTTTGACCCTGTAAAGTACTGCCAAGGCAGACAGACACTTCCTCCTGACTGACTCAATGTGCCTCCTCCAATTTAGCTGTTTGTCAACAATAACACCCAGGTACTTAACAGCATCGTGCCTTTCTAGCACCTGATTGTCCACCTGAACCTCCAACTTCATGGCTTCCTTCTCCCGGCCCTTTCTGGATAAACACATGAACTGTGTTTTCCTCAGATTCATTCTTAGGCCGTTCCTAGAGATCCATGATGACAGGTGGTGTAATTCCTCTGTAAGCACATCCTGTACTTCCAGGCAATTCAGATGAGAGTAGTATACTGTGGTGTCATCAGCATACATCATAACTTTGCATTTGTGTAGGGCTGATGGCAGGTCGTTCACAAATACACATATGGGAGGTGGTGGGAGGGGTCACATATGGGAGGTGGTGGGAGGGGTCACATATGGGAGGTGGTGGGAGGGGTCACATATGAGAGGTGGTAGGAGGGGTCACATATTGGAGGTGGTGGGAGGGGTCACATATGAGAGGTGGTAGGAGGGGTCACATATGGGAGGTGGTGGGAGGGGTCACATATGGGAGGAGGTGGGAGGGTCACATATGGGAGGTGGGAGGGGTCACATATGGGAGGAGGTGGGAGGGTCACATATGGGAGGTGGGAGGGGTCACATATGAGAGGAGGTGGGAGGGTCACATATGGGAGGTGGGAGGGGTCACATATGGGAGGTGGGAGAGGCCAGAAGTGAGTATTACTGCAGTGGAACCTGCTTAAGATGGTCACTGTGCTAGGCAGCCACCTCTCTAAAACAGCCAGCCTCCCTGGTCCCAAATAGCACAAAGACATTGCAGTCTACCTCTGTAGAGCAGCCACCTCTCTATAAAGGTCAGTTAGAGCTGGCCCACAGGTGGCTGTCTTAGACAGGCTCCACTGCATACTGTTCACTGGTGAGTGTCCAGGCACACCTTAATCATAGTAGTCTTCAGTAAGTGGAACATTTCCTCTCTTGTCACCAGTCCAGTGTTCTTCAAGTCATATATGCTAAAGCAGACTGCAGTGAGATGTACAAGACATAAACTGGTGTAACGTGGCTGGGCCGGAGCCTCTAGGAACAAGAACAACAAATGACATCAATACAACAACAAAAACAACAAGCATAATAAAGTACAGTAAATACAAGAACAAATATAGAGATTACCACAAAAAGAAACAAAAATTGACAACAACATTGCAATAAGGAGTCTCTCAGGGACAACACTGTTGAAACAACTAACACTCCATTTTCTCATCCAATGTCCCCCTCAGCATCACAGACATGCCCTGGACCCACTCCTTCGGGCTGAGGTAGCTGTCGTTGTCTTTGTCAAAAGCTCTGAAAACTGGTCAGCAACCACTAGTGGATAATCACATGCACCAATAATCTGCTGGAACACAAGGGGCTAACTAAATTCACCTCTGTCCATAAAGAAGTCGTCTGTCATTCCGAAAGTGCCATGCAAGAGGTCTCTGAAGGTAGACCTGTCGAGGGTTTTACTGGTAAGTCGCCTGTACTCGTGCAGCAGTTTCTCTGTTTCTTGTCTGTTGACTGTAATACGAGGCAGCAAGCAATAGAGACAGAGGAAAACAGTAAATAGAGCGAAAAGCAAGAATATGAAAGGAGCTGCAAACACACAGTGAGTTGACTTGTAGCCACAAGTTTCAGCCAGTTTGGCGATTTCTTTGCGTTCAATGGCATTGAGATGAACGTCAGCCATATTGTTCTCCAGGTAGTCATAGATACAGGTCACGTGATGGTCAGCTGATCACCGCACCGTGGCCGCTGTACAAATCAAGATGGCATCCAAGGTAGACACAGAGGAAGCAGACATTCCATCGGAGGAGCAGATCGAGGACGAGTCAAAGAGAGAAAACGGGGGCGATAAGGAAGTAGTAGAAGTGGTAGCCAAGGAGGAGATTAGGAAAAAGTCAAAGAAAAGGAGAGGCAAGAAGAAGCAGGACCAAGAAAGCGGGCCTCTTGTCAGCACGGGGGAAGCTTCGGCAGTGCGTTCCATGCGCGAGTTGCTGTCACATCTAGGAATGTCGGATGAGGCAGATGGGGACAAGCCGCACGTGTTCTGGGACACACAGCCTGTGCCGAAGCTAGGTTTGTGGCCTTCGGCATCTCATTAATCTAGTAATTAGGCAGAGTGGGTCGTCATGTCCTCCCCCTCTCCACAGAGGATAAAGTGGCCGAGTATGGTCCTATTGAAATAGACAAGGACGCGGTTCGAGAGCGTCCTCTGACTCTGCCAGAGCAGTTTGAGTGGGACATTGTTGATGTCATGAATGATGAGCAGGTGTGTGTGTTGTGTGTGTGCGTGCGTGCGTGCGTGCGTGTGTGTGTGTGCTCTCTTAAGCAGTTGCTGGCTGTGTGTGTAGCTGCTGGAGCTCTATACCCTGCTGAATGGGAACTACGTGGAGGACGATGACAATCTGTTCCGCTTTGACTATTCCATGGACTTCCTTCGCTGGGCGCTGACTCCCCCCGAATGGAAGGCCCAGTGGCACTGTGGAGTACGGGTGTCTTCCAACCACAAGCTGGTTGGATTCATCAGTGCCATCCCAGCACACATGCGGATCAAAGAGCAGTGAGCTGTCATATGAGTGTGTTGTGTTGTCTTAGCTAGCATGGCTGCATGTTGAATTGCACGTTCACCTGTAGAACACACTTTGCCACTGTTTTGCTACAGATACGGCTCACATGGTTTTCTGTGTGGTGTATGTGTAGTGGTACAGTGTGTTCTGGGAATTTGAGAGCCTCACAGTGACCACCCTCCTCCCTACCCGCACTGCAGCCAGCAGCTAATGGTGGAGATTAACTTCCTCTGTGTGCACAAGAAGCTGCGCTCAAAGCGCATGGCCCCAGTCCTCATTCGCGAGATTACTCGAAGAGTCAACTTAGAGGGCATCTTCCAAGCGACATACACTGCTGGTATCCTGCTTCCCAAGCCGATCGCTGCTTGCCGCTACTGGCACCGCTCACTGAACCCAAAGAAGCTGGTGGACATACAGTTCTCTCAAATACCTCGCAACATGACAATGCAACGGATGATGAGGTTGTACCGACTTCCTGAGGTGAGCTGCGTCCAAGGGCGTGGTAGAGAGGGCCACTCCTCTTTATGATGGACACGGCAATGGACCAACCCACCTCTGCTGTGGTTGATAGTCTGTGTTCCCCTTCCTGGTACAGGAGACGAAGACTCCTGGAGTGCGTCCAATGGAGGAGAAGGACCTTGACGAGGCTTGTCGAATGCTTAACCATTACTTGGAGAAGTTTGCCTTTGCGCCAGTGTACAAATCGAAGGTGAGGCGTTGCCTTCCCTCTCTGCCCCATGTGTTCAGTATGATATGTTGACTTCTTTCATCTGCAGGATGAGTTTCGCCACTGGTTTTTGCCGAGGCCTGGAGTGGTAGATTGCTTTGTGGTTGAGGTGTGTGGCATTTCTCTGGCCAAGTGTAAGCTCACATGACTGTCATGTGACTGTCACATGCATGCCATTGCTTGTCATACAGGACGCTGATACACACCGCATCACGGACATGTTCAGCTTCTACCACCTCCCCTCTACTGTGGTGAGGCACAAGACTCACAAGCAGCTCAACTCGACGTACTCTTTCTACAACTTCTCCACAAAGACTCCTCTCAAAAGCCTCCTATACGATGCCCTCATCACAGCAAAGCAGGTATGTGAGTCGTGGAGTGCAGTAATAGTCTTCATGTCATTCTTGTCTGTCTGTCTGTCTGTCTGTCTGTGTGTTTTGACTCTCTCTAGTTGGGCTGTGACGTGTTCAATGCCCTGGACCTCATGGACAACAAAACTGTTCTTGAGGATCTCAAGTTTGGAATGGGAGATGGCAATCTCCACTACTACCTCTACAACTACAAGTGTCCAGAACTGCAGCCTGAGCAGGTCAGCTCCCACACTGCGTCCTGCAGCTGGGGGGGGAGGGGGGGGGGGGGGGGGTGCAGAGCAGGCAACTGCAAGATGACTATGCATATAATCCAGTGATTAGCCCTTTGTTTTAAGATGACCAACCATGTTGTGTGTCTGTGATAAATCTGTTTGCTTGCGAAATCAAATGTTTATGACATTGTCTTGACTTTCTCCGCTTAGGTGGCGTTGGTGCTCCTCTGAGATGCCAGACTGAACAGTGTCACATATTATTGCATGGGAATGTGCATTTAGAACTTATTTTTTAAGTTTCCGCCAATGTTTAGAGTTATCACGTGCAACTGAGCATGCGCAGATCATATCTCCGCCCTCGGGCATTGCATAAGGAGCAGCCGCGTTAGTCCTGCTGAATAACAGAGCGGCTTGAGGGAGAAATGTTATCTGCTCTCCGTCAAGCTGCCGCCAAAGCGGTGAGAAGCTATCCTGCTCGAACGGGGCTCAGTTGGAGCACCAGGAAGCTTGTTCCAGCGTCTGTTTGCAGCCCTGGTGAGTAGTGGGCTGCTGGCCTCGGGGCACGAGGTCGCTGTATTAACAGTTCGGAAGATGCAGTCAACTGTTCACTGTATGAGTTTTATTTTAGAGAAGAGTATCTGCTTGAGTGAATTGTGGTGAGAACACGTGATTACGGTCTGGTTTGATCGGGTTCTTCTGCCGCCATTTTCCCTTCCCTGTGCAGCTTACTCGCCTTCCAGCTGCTATGCCACCCAAGCTGGAAAGAGGAAGGGTAAGGTGGTGTCCGTCATCGGCGCTGTCGTGGACGTTCAGTTTGACGGCGAACTCCCGCCCATTCTGAACGCACTGGAAGTCCAGGGGCGCACGCCACGTCTAGTGCTGGAAGTGGCCCAACACTTGGGTAGGGAGTGTGTGTGTGTGTGAGTGAGAGAGAGAGAGAGAGAGAGAGAGAGAGAGAGAGAGAGAGAGAGACTGTATGTACCCATTGGTGCTCGTTAGGGGAGAGCTGTGCACTTTGTGTGACTATGGAGATTGATGCGTGTGTGGACGTGAGTAGGAAGTTGGTGTAGAACCTTCCAATATAAAGCACCCCACTGCAGCAGGTGCCAGTGTGTGGTGGTGCTCATCCCTCCTGTGAGGGTGGCACTGCTCCGCTGTGTGCCTGCAATGAGGGATGGGGTCGTCGCAAGGAAGGAGAACAAGCCACACCCACGTGGCAGCAGTTAGCGGGTGCAGTGGTGGAGGGCCTCTCTCTGTATGCCTGCTGAGACCATATGCAAACCTAACTGGTACATCCTCTCATCCACACCTCCACCGCTAGGCCAGTTACCAGAGCAGTGCACACAGACCATACCTTGTATGCACATGACTGCACCTATGTGATGTGAAGACATCCTGCAGCGTTGTAACGCTGATCTCCATTCTCTCTCTCTTTCTCTGTGTGCGTGTGTGCGTGTGTGTGTGCGTGTGTGTGTGTGTGTGTGTGTGTGTGTGCGTGTGTGTGTAGGTGACAACACTGTGCGGACCATCGCTATGGATGGGACGGAGGGTCTGGTCAGAGGCAATGAGTGTCTAGACATGGCGTCCCCCATTGAGATTCCTGTAGGGCCAAAGACACTTGGTCGCATCATCAATGTGATCGGAGAGCCCATTGATGAGAGGGGTCCAGTTGGTTCGGAGACGTAAGCTGTGTGTCTGTCTGTGTGTGTAGGGTAGGGGTTTACTCATGTTGTTATGTTTGTGTATGGTTGGTGTGTGGGCCCCAGTGATGATTGTAAGATGACGAGTCCATAAGACCTTGCAGCACAGCTGCTGTCTACTGCGGACACCACTAGGACGGACTGAGGGGCCAAGGCAGTGTTAGGTCACGTTGATATTGTATTTGATTGTTCCCCTTCTCTTCCCCTGTGTATGTGTGTGTGTGTGTGTGTGTGTGTGTGTGTGTGTGTGTGTGTGTGTGTGTGTGTGTGTGTGTGTGTGTGTGTGTGTGTGTGTGTGTGTGTGTGTGCGCGCGTGCGTGTGTGTGCGTGCGTGCAGTGTGGCCTCCATTCACGCTGAGGCCCCAGACTTTGTGGAGATGAATGTGAACCAAGAGATCCTTGTGACAGGTATCAAGGTGGTAGACTTATTGGCTCCATACGCCAAGGGCGGCAAGATTGGTGAGTGAAGAGGGGATGGTGGAGGAGTCAGGAGGGGATTCCGTCTACTGTCCCATTCTCTGTCTGCTAGGTCTCTTTGGTGGTGCTGGCGTGGGCAAGACTGTGTTGATCATGGAGCTGATCAACAATGTGGCCAAAGCCCATGGTGGATATTCGGTGTTTGCGGGTGTGGGAGAGAGGACTCGGGAAGGGAACGACCTCTACCACGAAATGATCACATCCAAGGTTATTGAGCTGGAAGGACCTGGATCAAAGGTTGGTGTGTTTGTCAACGTTGCTTCTGACTCCAGCATGATTGATGGCAGGCATAGTGCTGTGACGATCAGGATGCGAGACTAGAGTCTCTGACACCACATACGGGTGAAGAGACATCCCTTGGCTGTCTGAGCACACTAGCTCAAGCCACACGCCTTGATGTCCATCTTACTTGTACAGCAGCTTATGGTACAATGTTGTGTGGTGGTCTGCTGCAGGTGGCTCTGGTTTATGGGCAGATGAATGAACCGCCAGGCGCTCGGGCCCGTGTGGCGCTGACCGGGCTGACAGTGGCTGAGTATTTCAGGGACCAGGAGGGGCAGGATGTGCTTCTCTTCATTGACAACATCTTCAGATTCACACAAGCTGGCTCAGAGGTACGTATGGTATAGTATGACAACAAGAGGAGTAACATATGTGTAAGCTTGCCCCCCCCCTCCCTCCAGGTGTCCGCATTGCTAGGCCGTATCCCGTCTGCTGTTGGGTACCAGCCCACCCTGGCCACTGACATGGGGACCATGCAGGAGCGCATCACCACCACCAAGAAGGGCTCCATCACCTCAGTGCAGGCCATCTACGTGCCTGCCGACGACTTGACTGACCCTGCTCCTGCCACCACCTTCGCTCACTTGGACGCTACCACCGTACTGTCCCGTGCTATTGCTGAACTGGGGATCTATCCAGCAGTGGACCCTCTCGATTCCACCTCGAGAATCCTGGATCCCAACATTGTCGGACAGGAGCACTATGATGTGGCACGTAACGTACAGAGAGTGCTTCAGGTATTTCTGCGCACTCCACAGCAACTACTGGGGGGGGGGGGGCGGGGGGGAGAGGACTGTTGTCATCATCGTGTATTCTGTGATGCTCTCCTTTGAGTGGTTATGTGACTTGCGATACTCCTGTTGCAGAACTACAAGTCGCTCCAGGACATCATTGCCATCTTGGGAATGGATGACCTCTCGGAGGAGGACCAGCTAACAGTGGCACGTGCACGCAAGATGATGCGATTCTTGTCACAACCCTTCCAGGTGGCCGAAGTCTTCACTGGCTATGATGGAAAGCTAGTACAACTAGAGGTGGGCACGGTGGACATGCATTGGGAGGGTCTGGGCATGAGCTGACAGGCAGTGGTAGAGGATGAGGAGGACTGGGTGGGGCAGTCTTGCATGTTCGATGCCTTGTGGTGGAAGTGATTTGTTGTGAGTGTAAGTCCGTGTTTCAGCTGAACCCAGTGATGTAGTGACACTCGCTGATCCAACCACTTGGTGCTGGCTATAGGCTGCATGGTGTTGTGTGCGTCAGTACTTAGTGCATTGTTTGTCAACCCTCACTCCACCCCCCCCCCCCACACACACACACATCTGCGCACTATCAGGATACAATTTCAGGCTTCAAGAAGATCCTGGCTGGTGAGCTAGACCACATCCCGGAGATTGCCTTCTACATGGTGGGGACAGTGGAAGAGGCTGTAGCCAAGGCCGAGAAACTAGCACAGGAGTGAGCTGTGGTGGAAGCAGCAACTTTAGACCCTACAAACTCACTATAGCACACACTGGTGTCTGTCCTAATATTGTATTCTAATGTGTCGTCAATCAAAGGTGTACTGTATTGTGTATACAGCGCCGAAGTGCACGGTTCCATTTCCAGTTTAAGTTTTGAAGTGGAGATGACTAGAAAATGGCGGCGAACTCAGCTCTAGCTCTGTACCGCCAGATCTTGAGACACGGCCAACGCTTGAAGCTGAGCGATTACCAGTACTTGCGTACACTTGTGAGGAGGGACTTTGTGCGGTTTGGAGGAGTAACGGATACCAAAGAAGTCGATTTTCAACTTGCAGTGAGACAACATGCAAAACACACTGTACAGTAGAAAACATCTGTTGATAGTAACCGCACGCTGTCTTTGCAGAAAGCCAAAGCACTTCTGAAGAGCAAACTTGGAGGACTGCTCTAGCTCGCAAGACAAGGCGACTAGGCAATGATGACCTTTGGAGTAGGTCGGCTGGCAGAGCACTTGTTCTCAAGAGCTGCTCTCATGTCAGCTTCCCTTGCCATTTGATCAAAGGACCTGCAGCACAAACACTGGTTGTAGTCAATTAGTAATGTCACATTATGTGTGTGTGTGTGTGTGATGCGTTAATAAACCAATGTGGTGTGCACCTCTGTGAGATCTTGTCTTTGAGTTGTGTGCGAAGTTGAGCCATCACTTGAGCCTGCGACTGGGTCTGGTCAGTGGACAGAGAAACACCCAACTATACTTGACTACTGGTTGAGTAGCGAGGGCCAACACACCCTCCACTGCTAGGCGGTCACATGACCTACTTGACGGATGGAATTCTCTTTGTTGGACAGAAGTTCCTCGCTCTTCCTAGCTTTCACCTCAAGCTCCTCTTTTACCAAAGCCAGTTTTGCTTCTTCCTCACTTTGGACCCGAGCAAGATTAGCAGCGTGTTCATTAGCCCACATAGCCCTCATTTCACGAGCCTTTGTCCTTTTCAAATTTGTGTGCTGTGCGGCCAGCATCTCCGCATGTGCCATTGTCTGAAGGGACACAGTGTACACACACAGCTACCAAGTGTTAATGGTCACTTGCAAATGGTGCCCCATGCACATCTGCCCACCTCCCTCCCCTGCTCCTCAGTAGTCTTCCGCCATTCCTCTTCTGCCTCCCCCAACTGCTGTAGCTTTGCCTGCTGCTCACGGACAGCCCTCTCCTTCCTACACACACACACACACACACACACACACACACACACATGCGCGCCCATTCACGTACACACCAACATGCACACACAGAGAGAAATTAAGGACAGCAAAATATTAAATAAGAAACACATCACAAACTTCCCCATTACCAATTCTGCCCATTTGTTCCTCACCTGCTCTGTATCTGCCGCCCCTCTCTCGCAGCTGCAGCCAAGGTTTGACGCTGTGAAGCAGCTCTGTCCTTAAGCTCAATAGCCTTCTGGAGGAGTGCTGTCTCTACTCTCCTCTCCTCTTCCACCTCCCTTCGGCGAGCTTCAAACAGAGCACGTTCAGTTGCATTGCGCACCTGTAGGGTAACACCAGGCAGTGTCACAGCGACACACACCTCAGTGATAACTTGTTTGAATATGAAAACCATTTTTACACAGTACAACGATTACAGCACAAACTGAGAATGAAAACCACCTGGGAAATAAGACCAGCCACCAGACTGTGCTTACGACCTTAATTAGGTAGGTGGTCTGCTTACACAGGTTGGACACTAAGCCCCACTGTGCCCACCTGCTGCACGATGACACTTTGTGTCTCCTTCGCTGATCGAACTCTGGCTGCCTCCTCCATCGTCTGCTCCAGGCGACACTTAACCTGTTGTCGTGCCTTGTCCTCCAGTGCTGCAGTACAGGAGTGGCGGCGTTTCTGCAGGCATCACATGACCGAGACAGTGGGAGGAACAGGAGGGCCACATTACATGTACTCTTAGTCTTCACTAGATGAGCAGGAGGCCACAGTCGATGCAAGTACCTGTGCAGTCTTCCTCTGTCTCTCTTTAGTCTTTCTTGCAGACAGAGCCTGCTCCTTTAGTTGTGCCTGTAGGCGTGCTCCCTCTTCCCACCGGTGCCAAGATGCCCCAACGTCCACTTTCCGACTCTCAGTTGCCAACTCTTCATGGCATAACTTTGTCTGGTGAACCTTCTCCATCTTGTAAGGGGAGGAAGGAAGGGGCATGCATGTGAAGTTGCAAACTGGCTGGCATCACATGGTAGGCAGAGGAGTAACTCACTTTCATCCTGTCCTGCTGTCGCTTGAGAAACACCTCAGCCTTGTGCCTCTTTGCTTCTGCCTCCTTCAGCCCGGCCCTCTCCTCCCTCTCCTTCAGCCAGCGCTGGTGTGCGGTCACTGCAGTGTGTTCCTGCAGCTCCTTGGCTTGCAGCCGACTCAGCAGAGCCCTCAGTATTCGCTCATCCTACACAATTGAGCAGCAGTACAGTGTGGGTGGGTGAGTTTATGCTATACATATAACATACGCTTACTCGTAGGGTCAAATGGGAGTGGTGACTAATCACACGCCAGAGATCACACATAGTGCATCCTCCATTGTATTGTTACCTTACTTAGCCCCATGTGATCATTACATGAGCTAGCTGATTTTGCCCTCCTCCGTGCTGCCTTGCCCTGCCCTCTGCTGTTTTGGCCCCGCCTACTACTGACAGTAGGGTGATGGGAGGAGTCAGCCCCTCCCCTGGGCTGCCCCCTACCACTGCCTTCCCCAGCCAGAGCCAGCAACCTTCTGTACTCCTCTTGAGCTTTCCTGAGCTTAGCTGAAGGGGGTAAGTAGAGGGAGGACTGAGCGTGGTTGATGTGAGGTACACACACAGCACACTGCCTGTCCTATTGTAGTGTATAGGCTGCACGTCACTCCTCCCACCTTCGCAACATTGCCATCACACCAGAATAAGTTCCCACACTTACCACATCTTCGTGCCTCCCTCTCCCGATGAAGGGCAAGCATTTGACTGCGAGTCAAACCAGACCAGGCTAGGTCTTGTTGGAAGAGCTCCACCGACTTGGGCAGCAGGTCAACAGGCTGGACATTGGAATGATGGCCACACACACACAGTTAGAACAATACTACATGGCATAGCTCTAATCCCAATGGCGACTTGTGTATGTAGTTTGCCACTTAGAGAGCTATTCGGCGCACCTTTATGCCGAGGCTGGCGCATGCTCTGAGAGACCTAGGACTCGTCAGGACGTGACGGCTGTTCTTAAAGGCGGGGCCATCAAAGTTAAACAAGTTCTGTTGCACAGCCGCAGACCCTAATGCAGCAAGAACAGACAGTACGTGTAACGGCGGGTTAGCTCGGTTAGCTACAGAACATGCCTTGCCTTTCTCTACACGTTTGCTCATTCCCAGTCGCAGTCTGATATCTACATTGGCACAAACGCCTGCAACTCCATGTCACTACGCACTGTCCGCGCCCGCCATTTGTATCACGTGAGGAAGATGGCTGCCGAAGTGGTTGTCGTGGGAGAGAGCACAGTCTTTACCTTAATAACGTGGAATATTGATGGTTTGGATGAAAAAGACCGAGTTGAAAGAACACTTGCTGTTATTGATACTGTCAAGAGACTGCGTCCGGATGGGCTGTTTCTTCAAGAGATTGTGCCAATTACCTGGGATATGCTGACTAATGCATTGGAGTCAAGATATGAGTGCCGTGCTGCGATCACAGAGCTGCCTTACTTCCACGCCGTGTTCGTTGCAAGGAAAGATACCATTCAAGTCAGTGACTCGTTGAAAATCACCAAGTTCCCTCAGTCCCAAATGTTACGTCATCTCCTCCACCAAGAGGTGGTTATTGCAGGTCATTCGCTGCACCTCTTCACGTCCCACCTTGAGAGCACGAAGAACTACGCCGGAGAACGTAAGAGACAGCTAGCTCAGGCCTTTGGAGAGATGCAGAAGCTCACAGCTAAGAGCAGTGCTAGCATATTCGGTGGTGATTTAAACCTCCGTGACAATGAGGTTGCTGCAGTGGGCCTGCCCCAAGGCTGTATAGATGTGTGGGAAGCATGTGGGGCAGACCCTTCCACAAGGTACACATGGGATACGGCGG
>OZ025880.1:167500-295000 GCA_964019415.1 Ianthella basta
GGCAGGAGAGGGGAAGGTCTTCTTGTACTTCCAAGTACACAACATTCCCACACGATTACAGACATGCAGTGATGGTGGGTGTAAACAAACCCCACACAAGGCCTCCATGCCACTGGCTTCGCTGGCCAGCTGCCTTTGTTCTCAACCAATTGAAGCCCAGGGGAGGGAGAGGAGGGAGGAGAGGCAGGGAGAGAGAGACAGCAACCAGCGGAATAGCAACTATGACGTCATGAGAGCTTCTACCCGACTCATTCAAGGACACACACAGCGAATTAACCATAACAGAGTGCGATGTATTACAGGGAACAATACATATTGAGTGAGGAATTGTATTAAGATAAGCCTGTCAGACTCTGTGACTTGTAATGAAGCTGTTTACGCAGCTTGAATAGCAACCTAACCTGATCTCTCAAAAGTGCACTAGTTTGTCACTATGTCTAATTGCAAATAATTGCCGACAAAGGCGGATAAGGTTACACGAATTGTCACCTATTAGCAAAGGCCTCCACACACACAAACATGGAATTCTTGCAGCAAAACACTCACCAGAGGCTGGTGGATCTTTGCCCTGAGCGCTTGTCCATCGCTAGTCTCCAATTTTAGTGTATTGCTTCCTTCTTGCTGCAAATTCAGCATAAAAGAAATTTGGCGGGCAAATCCCGCCAAAAGACTCCGGTTATGGTATTGCCATCTCTAAAGAACATGCATCCTTGTTGTAGGCTATATACATGCAATGTCTTACCCCTAGGTATTTCGCCACGACTGAAACTATCTGTCCAGTATGCTTTGGTAGCATAGATCCATTGACTCTCGGCTTCGGACTCTCCTCGGCAGCCATCTTTAGAGATCAACTATGAATATCATCAATCGTAGACTGTATATAAACGAACCGATGGTTTGCGGAGAGCACGACCCGCAGTTCGGTTGGTTTGGTTTCGCGAGTGAGAATTGAGCTGTACTCAAAGATGTCCACTTCGTCGTCCAATTCCCAGACCTCTGGCTCTTCCTGTATGGTGCCAAAGAAGGATATCATCTTGGAGAGCTATTTGGTGAAGACGGGACCCTTGAACAAAGCGCTTCCCTTGGTGAGCTCCCCCACGTGTGTACTCAGTTCTTATGTCAACAAACCACTAGAGCGAGTTGTAGGCTGTATACATTATGGAGCGAGATTTAGGTTTCACTTTGTTTCTTCTCTCCTGTTGGGCGTACAGAGCTGGCGCCAGCGGTGGTTCGTGTTTTCAAAGAATGGAGAGGTTTGTAGATGTTTCTGCATTCACCAGCCAGCTTACTCTTGTGCGAACGCACGCGCCATTGAAACAACATTCATTGCCCCCTTGGGTCCCAGCCTATGAATAAGTTATCACAGTCACTCCTTACTTCCTCCTCTGGTAGGTTCTCGACCTCTCCTACTACACGGATGAGAGCAAGCTAAAGAAGAAGGGCTCTGTGGACCTGACCAAGTTTGTGTCCATCAAACCCAGTGTCACTGTTGGTGGCCGTGACAACCTCTTTGCCCTGGAAATCCAGGGGCGGACATACATCATGCAAGCAGCCAACTCCAGCTCAAAGAACGTGTGGCTGGCAAAGCTTTATGAAGCGCTCAGCGGAGGTGAGAGTTTTGTGTTTATGTTGCGTTGCATGAAGTATGACAGTTCCTACTGCACTGTTGTGGCAGTGGCATGGTGCCAGGACTAGGCTAGTATATCGCACTGTGCCAGACTGTGGCTCACCTGAGCGTGCCATAAATATCATTAACACTGTCTATAACACTGCAAGCAGTTAGTGGTTGGGCTGTGTGCATGTCCCCCCATGTTGGTTGTACACAGGAACAAGGAAAGAAATAGATATCCTGTGGTTGGCCTCTGTTGCCAAGGTTATGTACACTGTGGGCTTCAAACAATGAATGTGGCAAGCCTTAATTGAGTTTCACAGGTCTTCCCTTCCCCACCGCCTCTGATCCCTGCAGAACGGGTCTTCCATGCAGCTGTGCCCCAGCAGACACAGCTACAGGCTGATGAGACGCTCCTCAGGGCTGTGTCCAAGACTGAACTGGTGATTGTCAACCCCACCACTGGCCAGACCCTCTGCAACATCGACTACACTACTGTCCGCAGGCACGGCAGCTGCAACCTGATCCTGTGGTTTGAGATATGCCCGTGCAGTGCGTCAGAGCTGAAACTGTATTACTGGACCATCACAGCCGGGAGCTCTGGGTGTGCACAGCTGGCCAGGGACATCAAGCTCTTCATCGAGCAGCGCAACCAGAAGCACATGGTGGCTGAGAACATCCCCGAGGGGCAGATCTTCACTTCACAATGCCACTTCACTTGTCCTGTGCCCGTCACAGCACAGACCAGTGGCTTGCCAAACCAGATTAGGGTCATGTGCAAGCTGAAGCGGCGCCCAACAGACCTGCAGCGCAAGGGGAGTGAGCACTCCTTGGCCAACACTAGCCTCAACCTCCTCAACAGCCCTCCTCCCCATTCCCCCCACGCCCTGGGACCCAACTCACGACAGGATAGCGTCGACTCTGTGTTTGCTAACTCGCCAGACAGCAGTAACACTCTAGCCACCTTCCGTGAGCGGCAGTTCAGCTTTGCAGCTGCCGACACACCCCACAGTGGCTCGTCCTTCGAGCACTCTCGCTCTCTTGCCAACTTCCGTCAGAACAGTACAGAATCCAGTGCAACCGGTATTGTGTCCCCCATCATTGAGGAGAAGGTTCTGGTTAAGATGGGCTCCAACCTCTCACTGACGACACGGTCGGAGAGCCCCTACCCTCCAGTGGCTCGAGATTCCGGTGTAGGGAGCGATGGGGACCTCTCACCAAGTAACCCCCGCAAGCAGCTCGAGCAAATGAACTCAATCTCATCCGTTGGCAGTGCCTCAAGCAACCACTCAGCCCACTCTGGGGACTCAGATGAACGCCAAGGTGACGACACTTCACGTCAGCCTCCGGCTGCCCCACCACGTTCGGAGATATCTCTGCGCATGTATGCTTCTCAGCGTGTGGCACAGCCTGCAAACTGATTCACGTCGCATATCATCACCCACTCATGTCTCACACAATCTGACACCTCAGGTCATACTTTTTCTGTTCATCACTAGCAAGGAGTGGTACATCCTCTCGGTGCTGCCACCTACTCTAGTACATTGTGGTGCTTGTTGTCACTGCTTGGCTGCTTTGTATCCTCATATTGACACAACACACCTTCCATGTCTCAGTTTCCACTAAATTTCCCTGTTTTCTGAAACAATTGCTTTTCTGTGTTTGTACTTTCCTTCATCCCGTCCCCATTCCCAGTTTGTACAAGTAAAGTGTGTCCATTAATGGTGTAATGAACTCAATGTATAATCCAATGGCAACAAATTGAGTAAAAATGCAATTGCTACTTTAATTTAATTCCTCTATACAAGATGAAACATAAATAATGGCAATACCGAGGTGACAACTGAGTTAAGAATTATCAAGTACAATTGTAAGCAAGTGCACTATCTCTTTTGGGAATTGTTGCAAGTGGGAAGTGGGGAACCAAAGGGCTGGCCAGGGGGTTATCTGCAGGCAAGCCGGAAGGACAGGTGTTGACAAGCAGAGAGCAATGGGCAGGTGGTAATGTCATTACAGGGCACTTTGTGCAAACACATGGGGGAGGTGTGGATTCAATCAGCAGGTTGCCATGGGGACAGACATTAACCTATCAGGTCACTGTGTATAAATGAATACACACTTAATACGTGTTTGTGATTTGATCAGAGCAGAAATGGAAAGAAGACATTTGTCTTCAAAACACCTCAACACACCAATGTGGGTGAGCACACAAGTGAGACGAGACACATTCTTAACCAGCTAGCAACACACGATAGACACACAGACATACATACACACGTACTATGATGCTACAACATGCCACACACCAGCTCCTCACAGCACCTCACAAGTCACACTCCTCACAACACACCCACACCAGCTCCTCACAGCACCTCACAAGTCACACTCCTCACAACACACCCACACCAGCACCTCACAGCACCTCACAAGTCACACTCCTCACAACACACTCACACCAGCTCCTCACAGCACCTCACAAGTCACACTCCTCACAACACACCCACACCAGCACCTCACAGCACCTCACAAGTCACACTCCTCACAGCACACCCACACACACCAACACCAGCATGCCTACCTAATGCAGTGCATGTACTCAACGTGACCCCGAGGTCAATCAACTCATACAAACCTGTCTTTCATGTCAAGCTAATTGTGTTACAGGGACCCCTGCTGTTAGCTCACCGACCCAATAGCGCATACTCGCGGCTTCTATCCCAACCTGAAGGGCACTGAAGTGCATGTTCCCCACCATGCCAACCCCGAGACACCACACAGCACAGGGTAGCTAATTAGACCTGCCCATGTGATAGTACAATGTTTCCCACAACAAAAGATTGAATTATTGCAAATCAATGAGGTGGGGTCCAACTGTTAATCATTTTCCCTTGGGTTGATTGGAGTGTATGCATGAACCCCATTGTCTCATGTGGTCACAGTGGGAACAAACCCTGTCGTATGAACAAGCAACCCACACCCTTCAGTGAAGGAATTCTGTCAATGTTACGCTGCCACTAGCTCAAAGGTAAGGAGTGGTCTTTGACAGGAGGAGGCCATGGCGCAGCTGTTATGTCACTGTGAACCCAGCCAGTGGTGAAGGTGGTAGGACCATTCTCTTGGGAGGCTGCTGCCCTGGGCCACTGGTGGAGGTGATGTCACACCAGCAAGGTGAAAGGCACACCAAGGGAAGCCATATTAGAGTGCTGCTGCCATGGCAACCAGCACACAAACACATAGCACAACTCAGCACAACTCAGTGCAACACCGTGATTGTTTTTCCTAACAGCAACATGCGAGCTCAGCTCTTTGACACCAAAGTGTACACAGCTCTACAGCATGTGTTAGGGCTACTTGCTTATGAACTTGCAAGTGAACATCTGTTGTGGACCCACGACCTAGCTGGTTGGTTGGTGTCCCCACAGAGACCAGCTTGTTATCAAAGCAATTGTGGCTGCCCGTAGTAGATCAGCCACACGTTCCTCCTCTGCCTTCCTGTTGTTAGTATCACCGCAAGTCAGGCACAAGAGTGAGCTCACCATATACGTATCAGTACTGGAATTATTAAGAATGGTCTTGGGCTTCAAATGTATTTACATACATACGTATGCACACACATACACACCGGTACACACAGTGACACACGCAAATGTGCACACACACACACACACACATACACGCGCGCGCATGCACGCAGACACACACACACACACACACACACACACACACACACACACACGCACACACACATACACGCGCGCGCATGCACGCAGACACACACAAAGACACACACAAAGACACACACACACACACACACACACACACACACACACACATACACGCGCGCGCATGCACGCAGACACACACGCAGACACACACGCAGACACACACACACACACACACACACACACACACACACGCATGCACGCAGACACACACACATACACATGCACGCAGACACACACACACACACACACACAAAGACACACATGCACGCAGACACACACACACACACACACACACACACACACATGCACGCAGACACACACAAAGACACACACACAAAGACACACACACACACACACACACACACACACACACACACACACACACACACACACAAGACACACACACACACAAAGACACACACACATGTTATTGCCTGGGACAGTCAAAAACAGAAGACACACAAATCCGTTTATGCTTAGATTTCCCACACATTCCAATCATTATCTACAAAAACATGGCTTCCAATGTACAAGGAACCTGTGTGTACGTACATGACAACTCAAATCTCCTTCACTTTAGCAGCAGATAGTCACTAGTTGAAACAACATCTCACTAATCCACCTTGTAAAGCTACGAATGACCACATTTAATAATCGAGTCAGCTCTATTGCAAAGAGTGCCCTCTGAGCCTCCTAGTCTTATTAATCATGTCAGACAAGTTAACCTAACTTTGATTCCCCTTTGAAGTGCACAACTGTTAGTGTGTGAACACAGCAGTGCGCAGGGCGGAGTCACACTGACTCTGGAGTATGCATGAGCGCACGCACGCACGCACAACAGCCAAAGTGTGACCAATAGTGTAGTGATACTGCCAGACGCAATACACAGCACGTGTGTGCGTATGCCGTCACTAACTCTTGAGGTATGTACCTCGAGTTTGTGTCACTCCTCCCTCTCCCTCATACCACACACACACACACACACACACACACACACACACACACACACACACACACACACACACACACACACACACACACACACACACACACATTGACACAAATTCACACACGTTCACACACACACATTGACACACAGACACACTCACACAGACACACACACACTCACCAGGATGTTGATTGAGGCTTTCCTCCTTCGCCAATTACATTCACTCCTACCTTGCTCAACAGGTCCTTCTTGGAAGTGCCAGGAGTATTGCTTTCTCGCCTCCAACGACTGGTCACTGGTTTCACTGCAGGAAACATCACCACAGTACACCATCACTTCACTACACCACACTACATCATAGCACCAACCCAATACCTCTCACTCACACCACTCACATGTTCACCTTACCACATTTACAGCACTCACATGTTCACCTTACCACATTTACAGCACTCACATGTTCACCTTACCACATTTACAGCACTCACATGTTCACCTTACCACATTTACAGCACTCACATGGAACAGTCATACAACCACTCTACTGAGCTAACTGTGTAGTCACACTCAAAGCACTACTCTTGCATGCCCAGTCCCCCTTCACTGCACGGCTATTCCACACCATTACCTCAGCACCAGCGGTCAACCCAGCACCACATGTTACAGACAGCTCACCTATTGTCGGGCCCCTTCGTGCCAGCAGGCCTTGACCTGAAGTGCAGAGGATACAGGAGCAGTTCACCCGAGGATCTCATGTGATCGTCATGTGATCAATGTGTTGCATCACCAAATGTCATGTGACAGTCATGTGATCTAGCTCACTTTTGAATTCCTTCAACTTATTAGTGTAGCTGTCCTGCAGCTTTTTGATGTCATTTTGGTACCTGTATGGGAGAAGGGAGGGAGGGGAGGGGAAGAGAGGGGAGGAGAGGGGAGGGCAGGAGAGGGGAGGGGAGGGGAGGAGAGGGGAGGGGAGAGGAGGGGAGGAGAGGGGAGGGGAGGAGAGGGGAGAGGAGAGGAGGGGAGGAGAGGAAGGGGAGAGGAGGGGAGGAGAGGGGAAGGGAGGGGAGGAGAGGGGAGGGGAGGAGAGGGAAGGGGAGAGGAGCATGGTCACAGTCTGCTGATTACACAAGTGCTCAAACAATTCCCTACTGAAGTTGTGTACCCTTCACATGAAGTCAGTTCTCTAATGCCATTAACACCCAGGCCTAGAAAGAACCACACTTTGCCATGGAAGGAAGAGATGGAAGGCACCTCCACTGCACCATTCACGGCAGCCCCACACACTAATATTGAACACATAGTGACACTTCCTAAACGGGCCCTACAGATTGAGACAGCAATAGAACAGCTGAGGCTATTAACAGCAAGCACACAAACCAGCTTAGCCAATTGGTCAAGACGGTTAAAGGCTTAATAAATCAATCACTTTAGGGCATTGATGGCAATGGAACTCTTTGAACCTGCAATTCATTCTATCAAAAGTTGTTTTTGATAAAAATCAGAATGCCTAGAGAAGAAAGGGAACCCACTCAAGGAGCAACAGGTGTGGCTAGAGGTAGTTACTGGAGATTGAAGCCAGGCAGGCTCTTATCATAACACTGCAGGCCAGGTCCCACTGGGACACGCCATACACAGCAGATGGGCGGTAAACAACAAGCTGCTGATGGATGGCAGTAGGGCCCACTCCATTCACCTTCCTCACCCATCAGGGTGAGACCACGGCCACCACACTGGGCATGAGCACAATGCCATGTGGAGTGGAGTGGGGGGGAGGGATACCACAGGCCATTTGGCTGGCAACACAGGGCCACACAGGGATATTAACTGCAGAGTCACTACTGGTCAAGGTGAAGGTGACGGGCTACCCACTGTACTCGCACACACACCCGCACACACTCCCACTCACACACCCACTCACACACCCACTGAGGGGCTGGCAAGCCTATACTCTGCATAAACCTGCAGCACTTCACAGCAGTAGCGCATAGTGGACCTACAGCTGTCGTTGACTGCCGACTCACTTCTCATAGTCCTTCCGTTGGGCCTCCTTGCTGGCCTTGACTTGGCTCTCAAGGTCTGCAATACGCTTGACCTTCACTTCCAACCGTGCCATCAAACTGGGAATGGAACGCTGCAGCTGTCCGTGGGCACTGGACAGCTGCAACAATGAGGACAGCGCAATGCACTCATGGTAGACCTGAGACAAGCAAGACTTGGCTGGACAGCTCATCATTGATTGTCATCCACTCCCTTAAAGGCATCTTCAAAGGCACTCCCCCCCCCCCCCCCCCCCCCCCCAACTCATACCTGCTTGTGCTGGAAGGAGAGTTTGTCCAGGTTGGCCTCAAGGAATTGGACCCGGTCCCTCTCTGGATGAAACCCACCAATCACATTGCCCTCCTGGCCGTTGAAATCTCCAACACCATTCTGCGTAATGAGCATGTGAAATATGGCCGTTGTGCTGGTGAAACAGATTACATTACACACTGGGACACTGGCTTCCTGAACTGCCTTTGAACACAGAACAGGCATTGGATCAAAGCCCAAGCTGCTTGTGGTAACACTATTTACACTTTGTCAAAACCTCCATGTTATGGGTGTGTATCCCCGGTACCCTTATCACCCTGCCATTAACTCCATGAAACAACACCTTGTTAGTTTATTGGTCAGCTGTCATCCCATTGTGGCTGCTCAGCATATAGCAACATCATGATGCAATGGCAGCTTCTATATTTAGACACTCCACCCACCCACTCAGCTGCAAATGTCATTAGCACGCATCCCAAGGGTCCACACACTGCGTAAACAGCTTATCCAAGAGGACCACAGTCTGCTGCATGCATATGTCCTCCCTCCCACACAATCTCTTCCCCTCCCTTCCTCTCTCTGCCTCTCCTTCCTCCCACTCCCTCCTCCCATCCCTCAATCTCTCCCTTCCTCCCTCCATCACCTCCCCTCCCCCTCCCCTCTCCCCTACCACAACTACTCCTCCTCTCTCCTTCACGCATAACACACCTGCATCTTTGCAAAGAGCTCTTCAAAGAAAGCAGCCTTCACTTTGTCCAGTTGCTTGAGGTGGTCATCCTGTAAACACACAACAATTGTGGCAGTCATGTCAGGAGTAAAGCCTATAGCTGGAAGGCTACTCTTGCAAGCACCACAACACACACACACACACACACACACACACACACACACACACACACACACACACACACACACACACACACACACACACACACACACACACAACACACACACATGTATGCATCATAGCAAGTCAAACAATTAACGAGCTTGCAGTTCTGCTCGGTGAGCAGTGTCTGGTGGTAGGAGCTGAAACACTAGTTGTTATGATGTAAACTTGCACCGTCAATGTCCCATAATTGGCCATGTTTCCATTCCACTGGTCTGTACCATTCAACATTGACAGTGACACTGACAGTCACAACATGACAGCCACGCCCACAGGAGACAGTTCCGCCCACAGGAGACAGCCACGCCCACAGGAGACAGCCACACCCACAGGAGACAGCCACACCCACAGGAGACAGCCACGCCCACAGGAGACAGCCACGCCCCCATGACCACACAGGGAAACTATTTGTCACGGTGGATGCTGAGAGACAATCGCCCTTCAGCCGTGTTATACCCTGGCACTGCTGAGAGACACAATCGCCCTTCAGCCGTGCTATACCCTGGCACTGTGGCAGTGTACCTCCCAAACACAGAGCTGCAGGGCACTAATTAAATCACCCTTCTCCAGCCACACACGCTCCTCCTCCTGATAAGGGAACCACAACTGTTCACATATGGGCACAATTAATGTAGATCCCTGTGGTAAGCCTTCCACCCCAGGCTGTCTTGAGTCGGCCCAACCTCCGTAGGATGGCAATAGTAAGCACCCTTACTTCCACGATCATAAGAATGGTATTTGACCGTGAATGCAGAAACTTGGCATAAAATGTGAAACTCCTGCCATGGTACAGGTGTGATGTAGGGTGTGTGGGGGGACAGGCTCACAAAACAAACTCCCACTTCCATGGCAATGAGCGCAGCACACAGGCAGTCAGAGGTTCAAAGGTGAGATTCAAATTCAGAACACAATTGTATTCCCACGGCAACCATTCAGTGTACACAGCTTGCAGTTCTCTGGCTTACCAACACACTACCTTGGTGTTATTGCATCTGCATAAGGGCACATACTGGTTGCCAGGGCAACCACACTTGGGACTTGGGCACAGTGGACTCACTGGCACAACACAGGACTTAATTGGTGGTTCTGTGATGATCTCATGTGATGTCATGACCCCCAGGCGCCACAGTGAAGGTGTGACAATGGCTTCCATGCTACCCTGTGTTTGACAGCTACACACAGAACACATGTTTCTGCCGCACACGGCTCCAGAACTCCTTACTGCCCGCCAACCACCCTCAGTCTAAGTACTCAGATAGCACACCCAAGTGCAGCACAATGAGGCAGTGAATGGTGAAAGAAGTGGAGTCATGCCTCTTAACATCAGTGATTGAAGGAAGCAGACTTGGTAAACAAAGAGAGGAGGCAGGACTTCACTGTTGGAGGGCTTCATCAGCTACTGGATTGTGTGTGTGTGTGTGTGTGTGTGTGTGTGTGTGTGTGTGTGTGTGTGTGTGTGTGTGTGTGTGTGTGTGTGTGTGTGTGTGTGCATGTGTGTGTGTGTGTGTGTGTGTGTGTGTGTGTGTGTGTGTGTGCATGTGTGTGTGTGTGTGTGTGTGTGTGTGTGTGTGTGTGTGTGTGTGTGCGCATGTGTGTGTGTGTGTGCGCATGTGCGTGTGTGTGTGTGTGTGTGCGAGTGAGGGTTTGGTGTGTGTGTGTGTGTGTATCACTGCAGTACCAATGCATGCAACCAACACAGGTTGCATCACAAGCACATTCACCGAGAGAGAACCACAGCTTGTCACAACTCCTGTGACAGGCATCACCCCTTCAGCATTACCCCAGGAGCCAGTTGGTGACAGCTGCTCCTCCACTGTGGCTGTGGAGTGGCAGGCCACCCACATGTGTGGCGCCACTGCCTACCACGACCACAGCCAAACCTAAGCCTTGCTAGCCTGCAGTAATGAAATAGTGCTCCCCTCTCCCATTTGAGACTGTCATTTAATTTATAGTCTGTGAAGGTCACAAGCTCCAGAGCTGAACGAGGTGGGTGAGCTGGCCGGTGGGATGGCTACCACAGGTTGAGTAACCTGATGCAATTGCACTTTGTTTTGGGTAACTTGGAGACTAGTTAAATTAAGTAATGTTCTCAAAGTCAGTTGAAGTGAGGACATACAATGGTTCCCTGTGTCTTGTAGGGTATGAGAGCTACCTTTGTGTTGTGTTTGTGTGTGTGCGTGCGTGTGTGTGTGTGTGTGTGTGTGTGTGTGTGTGTGTGTGTGTGTGTGTGTGTGTGTGTGTGTGTGTGTGTGTGTGTGTGTGTGTGTGTGTGTGTGTGTGTGTGCATGTGTGTGTGTGTTGTGTTGTGTGTGTGTGTGTGTGTGTGTGTGTGTGTGTGTGTGTGTGTGTGTGTGTGTGTGTGTGTGTGTGTGTGTGTGTGTGTGTGTGTGTGTGTGTGTGTGTGTGTGTGTGTGTGTGTGTGCATGTGTGTTGTGTTGTGTGTGTGTGTGTGTGTGTGTGTGTGTGTGTGTGTGTGTGTGTGTGTGTGTGTGTGTGTGTGTGTGTTTGGGTGTAGCTCACAACAGAGCTGACAAATCCACCAATGTCTCTCTTGGCCTGGTCTGCCGCGTCTTGCTGCATCCTGCGTACATAAGTGGGGGAAATACCAGCAAATAGCACACAGGCACACACCCTCACACACACACAGGCACCCTCACACACACACACACACACACACACTCACACAAACCACTCAAACACAAACACTTCCCAGCACTGAGGGCAGGGTCGAGAAGAACCCAGTGGAGTCGGGACAGCTAGGGAAGTTGAGTACAGCATGTGCACCACAGAACACTTGTAAGGTGTGTGACCCTACAGCTGATCATGACGGGGTGAAGGCATGCAGAACAGATGGACAGGGACAAACCATACACGTGCATAGTGCACACACACACAACACGTACACACACACACGCACGTACACACACACACACACACACACACACACACACACACACACATACACACACACACACATACACACACTCGCACACACACATGCACACACACGCATGCACACGCACACACACATGCACACACACAGCCACTAACTTGGCTCCCATTAGGGACTGCAACTGCTTTCTAAACTCATTTTTGATCAGTTCTAGTTCAGACCTCAAATCTTCACATTCCTCCTCCTTCAACTGACACTCCCTGTACATTGGAGGGAAGGGGAGGGGAGGGGAGGGAAGGGGAGGGGAGGGAAGGGAGGGGAGGGGAGGGGTTAGCACTGCTTGACAAGTGACAAGTTAGCACTGCTAGATAAGTTAGCATGGAGGGTGCCACTCACTCCTGCAGCTGTTTTATCAGTGTGTCTCTGTTTCTGATGTCAGCCTCCAGTGACATGAGCTGGCCCATGTGTAACTGGTCCTGTAGTGAAGAGGAAAGGCACTGTGTGTGTGTGTGTGTGTGTGTGTGTGTGTGTGTGTGTGTGTGTGTGTGTGTGTGTGTGTGTGTGTGTGTGTGTGTGTGTGTGTGTGTGTGTGTGTGTGTGTGTGTGTGTGTGTGTGTGTGTGTGTGTGTGTGTGTGTGTGTGTGTGTGTGTGTGTGTGTGTGTGTGTTTGTGTGCGTGCATGTGTGTGCGTGCGTGCGTGCATGTGTGTGTGCAAGTACATACATACGCATGTGTACATGTGTATGTATGTCTGTATGTGTACATACGTAAGTGCGTGCAAGTATGCGTGTGTGTATGAGCACGCACAAAGGTACGCTCTCAGATGCTGTAACAACCTACGCACTGCTGCCTTCAGCAGTGACACACACCTTGCTAGGGTCTGGAGAAGGGGTGGTGGAGCGAGTGCCGTCCCCTTGTGGAGGCACCAGGTCTTCCCCCCTCCTTCTCTTAAGAGCTGCCAGCCAGCTGCTGGCTCAGTGTCTCCAGAGAGGACTCCAGTTCCTTGCGGTGTAGCTCAGCCTGCTTCAGACTGTCACTGAGGGTGTCAGACTGGGTCTTGTACTGACATGCATACAGAGAGGAGGGGAGATGGCAAGGGAAGGAGGAGGGAGGAGGGGAGACAGCAAGGGAAGGAGGAGGGAGGAGGGGAGACAGCAAGGGAAGGAGGAGGGAGGAGGGGAGACAGCAAGGGAAGGAGGAGGGAGGAGGGGAGACAGCAAGGGAAGGAGGAGGGAGGAGGGGAGACAGCAAGGGAAGGAGGAGGGAGGAGGGGAGACAGCAAGGGAAGGAGGAGGGAGGAGGGGAGACAGCAAGGGAAGGAGGAGGGAGGAGGGGAGACAGCAAGGGAAGGAGGAGGGAGGAGGGGAGACAGCAAGGGAAGGAGGAGGGAGGAGGGGAGACAGCAAGGGAAGGAGGAGGGAGGAGGAAGATGGAAGGGAGGGGGAGGATGGAGGGGAGGGGGAGGGAGAGGGAAAGAAAGGGGAAAGGAGTGCGGGGGAATGGGAACAGGGGAATGGAAAGGGGGGAGGTAGAAGAGGGACACAGTCAAAGTATCTTTTAAGGAGAAATGTTTGGCCAGGTCACAGCAGAGTGTGCAGGTGTGTGGTTTACAAGAACAGATGTCTCAAATGTTAGACATTGAAGGGATCATTTCACTTCTCCTGCACTCGCTTGCCCCATGCACAACGCACCAGCAGTTGCTAGCCAGACGGCACGGCGCTGGCACATGAGATACAGGGCTAATGAACTCAATAATACATAATCAGAGCACATCTCACTATCAGCTTCAGGCCACGCACACACCAAACACCCTTACACCTCTACGGCTCAATAAAGGGTCAGTTAATGGGATCAACGCATTATTCAATGACTGGAAAACAAGTCAACAGTTCGATTTCTCACTGGGAATAGCCAGCCATAAAGTCTGGTATCAAGCAAAACATACAGCCAAGACATGCATGTTATAAATAGTAGCACAGTGATGACATCATGCAACAGCCTACTCACATGGGAGACCTGCAGCTTGCTATTGGATAGCTCTTTCATCATGGCCTCCAAGTGGACCTGCAGCTCCTGCTGCGAGGCAAGCAGGTGACCCTGCTCCTGTAGCACTGAGCTCACTGCGTTCTTCAGCTCTGACAGCAGCACTCTGACTGGTGTGATGTCACCTGACACACTGTCAAAGTTGGGTAGACGGTCGGTGTCAGCCATAACGAGGTGACTGAACTCTTTCTAAAGGGGATAGGAGAGGGAGGGAGAAGGAAGGAGGGGAGGGAGGGAAAGAGAGAGGGAGAGGGAGGGAGAGAGAGAGAGAGGGAGGGAGTAGGAAGGAGGGGAGGGAGGGAGGGAGAGGGAGGGAGGAGAGGGAGGGAGAGGGAGAGGGAGAGGGAAAAGGAGAGGGAGGGAGAGGGAGAGGGAGGGAGGGTGGACTGGTATGTGCACATCTTTTCATGCAGATATGAGCAGTTACCAGTTCCTGCCAGATGGTTGCCATGGTATCCGAAGAAGCAAGTTTCTGGACCTCTTCTGAGTCCCTCAAGTGGTCCAGCTCAAAACTAGCTTTGCTGGCCGACAGCTGACAAGGGAGAAGGTAGGGAAAAGGGGGTCTCTTTCCAACAATGATTCATGTTCACAACCTGTTCATTAGCCCAACCCTCCTCCCCTTCCACTACCTTGAGCATCTCCATGTCCACCCGCAGCTGGTCCCTCTCTTGGCAAGCAGACTCAATCTCACGGTCCTTGTAGTCATAAGACATGGCCAGCTCCTCCAACGCCTGCATCACCTCTCTCATCTGGGAGGGAGGAGGGGAGGGGGATGGGGAGGGGGAGGGGAGGGGGAGGGGCAGGCAGTGGACGGGAGAGCTTACAATACACATTTAACTGAAGTATTCACACACACATGCCACTCCCCTCTCACACGTCACCCATGAATGTAGCGTGCACTTAAACTTGACAGACTATTAAAACTCTTTAAAGAGCAATTGCAGCAATACATGTCCGTACACGCACACATACTGCTACGCACACCACTGAAACATGCTTTGCATGCCCCCCTCTCACCTCCCCCTCCCACACTCACCTCCTTCTCCCTTCTCCCTCCCACACTCACCTCCCTCTTCCTTCTTCCTCCCACACTCACCTCCTTCTCTCTTCTCCCTCCCGCACTCACCTCCTCTCTCCCTTCTCCCTCCCACACTCACCTCCTCTCTCCCTTCTCCCTCCCACACTTACCTCCCTCTCCCTTCTCCCTCCCACACTCACCTCCTCTCTCCCTTCTCCCTCCCACACTTACCTCCCTCTCCCTTCTCCCTCCCACACTCACCTCCTCTCTCCCTTCTCCCTCCCACACTCACCTCCCTCTCCCTTCTCCCTCCCACACTCACCTCCCTCTCCCTTCTCCCTCCCACACTCACCTCCCTCTCCCTTCTCCCTCCCACACTCACCTCCTCCTGCACTGCCTCTATCTCCTGTGCGAGCAGACCATTGCGGCTCCTCAGAGACCTGTTCTCCTCGGCGAGCTCCTGCACGCTATCCTCCAACTCAGTGGTTTGCATTGTCAGCCGCTCCACCATCTGAGAGCTGGTCATGATCTCATCGTCCTGCAGGACCAGGGACAGACCAGGAGGAGGAAGGACACTGCATCAGCTCAAGTCCATTAGCACATTCCACCAACATAGACCTATCGGCAATCTATTCATTAAGAGGTTCTACACACCTTCTCGTCCAGCTCAGCGTACAGACGCTGCCGTTCCTCATCCCAGCCTGCTAGCCCCTCCCCTGACAGTCTTGATTGTCGCTTTGCATTGGATGGGGGCTCGGTGCCAGAGTCACTTGGGGCGGGTGGGTGGGGCTCAGAGGTGGGCGTGGCAGCCATGCCTGTGGGGGTGGGGAGTGATGGCAGGGCGGGGACAGTCTCCTTGGAGGGAGCAGTTTCCAGTGCCTTCATTGCTTCCACTGCCCTAGCACTGAGTTGCTCCTCTTCGGGCACAGTCTCGCCTAATGAGCAACGAGGGAGGCTGCAAGTGACTCCGCTACAGTGCCTCACACACTAATGACAACCAACAGATCACCCACCTCTCCCCCACCCCGCCTACCTGCCCCGCCCCACACCCACCTCTCCCCCACCCCGCCTACCTGCCCCGCCCCACACCCACCTCTCCTCCATCTGTCCAGCTCCGCTTGCATCTTCTCCAACAAAGCTTGCAGCTTGTCAGCCCGAGTCTTCTCTCGCTCAAACCTCCTCTTCCACTCTTCAGCGGACAGCTCCAAGTTGACAGTCACTTGGTTCTTTATGCTCTTAGCCCTGCGTGAGCACACCCACGTATATCCACATTCTCTCTCTCTCTCTCTCTCTCTCTCTCTCTCTCTCTCTCTCTCTCTCTCTCTCTCTCTCTCTCTCTCTCTCTCTCTCTCTCTCTCTCTCTCTCTCTCTCTCTCTCTCTCTCTCTCTCTCTCTCTCTCTCTCTCACACACACACACACACACACACAAACATGTGTGTGTGTGTTAGTGCTGGGTGATATTGACTTACAGCAATATAACAATCTTTACCTAATGAATCATCATGACATGCATAAGACTAAATATCCTGTTATTATATCTACCACTAATGAGGTCACTTCTGATAGCTAATGGCGGTCGGAAGTGGGTTGGCAACGAGAGATATGCAAATAAAATGGTGGTCACAACAGTCTTGAACACATGCTTTTTATTAGACAACAGTCAATGCATTCCTCAAGTGATTGACTAACGTCTCTACGGCCACAGTCTTGGAGGGTATATCTGAAGAGGCGGGGTCTCACTAGATGTGTACAGTTGTTGTGGATGGTGTACACAATATTTATTGCATGCCGATATTTCGATAGTCTTCCGCCATGGATGATTTATACATATATAATGATATTACCAAGTATAACCTTGGAATACCTCCCAGCACTAGGCCCTCTGTGTGTGCGTGCGTGCGTGTGTGTGTGTGTGTGTGTGTGTGTGTGTGTGTGTGTGTGTGTGTGTGTGTGTGTGTGTGTGTGTGTGCGTGCATGCGTGCGTGTGTGTGCACTGCTCCCTCTATCTTCATACCTGTCTCCGAAGCGCAGGGTCCCCTTGGTCTCTGCTTCATTATACGATGACGGAGATACACAAATGATAAGGGTAGTGCGTGCGTTGCCACCAAGACTGCTCTGCAGGATACGGGTCAACTTGCTGTCTCGATACGGCACATGACGCTGGAGGGAAGGAGAAGAGAGGAGGGGAGGGGAGGGGAGGGGGAGGGGTTACAAGATGGGTTGGGTTACCTGATATGCATCTACTAACAGTGAATTGTTACTAAGAAACTGACACACTGCAGTGGTAATGACAAGTGGTGACAAATAAGGACATGGAATGACAGTGAAAGTGACAGATGTATGCATGAAAGTGGTACAAAGAACCAGTGACAACGACCCACCTGGTTCTCTGACAATGCTGAAATGACGTTGCCAAGAGACAAAAGTGACATATTAATTTTCTTGGCTTCTTCCAGAGTCAATCCTTCTGCGTTAGTCTTTCCAACCTGACACGCGCGCGCGCGCACACACACACACACACACACACACACACACACACACACACACACGAGAGAGAGAGAGAGGGAGAGGGAAAAGGTTGTGCAATCACTAGAACATACAAACAACCACCTCCCTCAGCCAAGCACTCTCGTTGCCATGGATACCTTCTCAGACCCAGCCAGATCCACAAGATAGAGCCGGCCAGACAGCTTGTGGTTGGTCTCTTTGTTCTCCTGAGCTATGGCAATGCAGAACACAGCGTGCGAGCGAGAGCTGTGCTTGTTCATGTCAGTGGAGCCAACTTTCCTGTTGTCCTTGCCCTCAGCTATGCAGGCCATAACCTCCTCAGGGCTTGCTACAAACCTCTCTGTCACTCCCTGAGGGGGGAGGGAGGGGAGGGAAGGGGAGGGGAGGGGGAGGGGAGGGAGGGGGGAGGGAGGGGAGGTAGAGGGGAGGGGAGGGAGGGGAGGGGAAGGAGCTGCTAGTGTCATTTCTACACTAGGGGAGGGACTAGGTGCTGACCTTGACATAGGGAACTTTAAAGTTGTCTTCGTGGATACTCAAGTTCACCTTAGTGACTGAGGAAGGGGAGGAGGAGTGGGGGAGGGGCAGGAGGGGATATAGTGATGGTTGGCAAACAGACCACATTTCTCATACCGTCTAAGAGATCTCTGATCCTCTCCATGTACACTTCAAAGTAGGAGACCTTCAGAGAGAAAGGACACACGGCCACACACAGTAGGTAGCTGTAGTCTACACGTCAGATACACCTCACTGCAGTTAACCTTTATGTGAAACTCCAGGTCGGTGTCCATGGCATAGATGTGCTCAAAGATGTCCTGAACGATACGTGGAATGATCCCTTGCACCTCCATGTCACTCAGCATACCCTAGACAGAAAGCAGACGGACAAATCCAACCCACATACAATGTACTCCACAGACAAGGCCACCATTACAAGTTACAATCAGGCCCTCACACTTACCTTCACTTTCTAGCACTCACACACTCATACCCTCCCTCACCCTCACACTTTCACACTCACCCTCATACCTCCACACTCATCCTTGCACCTTCACACCCTCACACCCTCACCTTCACACTCACACCCTCTCATCAACCCACCTCCATGGTGTGAGTCTTCCCACTAGCCGTCTGACCATAGGCAAAGATCGTGCCATTGTAGCCCATTAATACATCTGAAGGGAGAGGAGTGACACTATGTCACCACATCTGAAGGAAACAAGTGACACTATGTCACCACATCTGAAGGAAACAAGTGACACTATGTCACCACATCTGAAGGAAACAAGTGACACTATGTCACCACATCTGAAGGAAAAAAGTAACACTGGCAGAATACTTTATTTATGGGATGGAATTTTAATGCCATGGCCACCGCCCAATTAGAAATTGCGCGTAGATTTGAGAAAGGGAGTACTGCACTATGTATAAAGGAGTCCCTATGTGGCAAATACCTGCAACCAAGTTGTGTTTCGGTAAATTTGGCTTATAGCATCACACGCACTTGTGGTATAGTCCCAACATCCTGGTCAAGTTTGAAACTGCAGTCCTAGCCTGGGCTTCAAAACAGGAAGAACAGTTATGCCAACGCCACGTGCGTTTATGGATGTAATACAGGAAGTGTTATGTGTTGTTTTCTCACAATCACACCGAGTATAATGGGAGCAGCAATCTGAGCACAACAGAGAGCTTGGCCCAATGCTTTCAAATTCAACAAATAGTGCAGTGCCCCCCCCCCTTCTCAAATCAGCTCACAATTTATTCTAGCAAAATTACAGCTGTGTTGTGTGTGTTGTATGAGCCGTATGAACGTGTGTGTGTGTGTGTGTGTGTGTGTGTGTGTGTGTGTGTGTGTGTGTGTGTGTGTGTGTGTGTGTGTTGTGTGAGCTGTATGAACGTGTGTGTGTGTGAGTGTGTGTGTGTGTGTGTGTGTGGTATGTTGTGTGTGTTGTCTGCAATGACATGGTGTGTGTCCACATTGCATACTCTGTGTCTGTTGTGGATGGACTTGGGCTCTCCCAAAACTATAATTATATTGAGTACCTTTCACAATGGGTTGAGCAGCGTGAGTGTATACCTCAACTTGGTTAGTTGGCGGAGGGAAGACATGGTCAAATGTGAATGTCTTGTTCTGCAGGGGGAGAGGAGAGGAGAGGAGAAAGGTAGGCGGGAAGAAGGGGAGTGGAGGACGGGGGAGACATTAATCATCACTAATTATATACACAGCAGTACACCAATTTTAGTTCTCCTCTCTAAAAATACTTCATCCCACCATTGACTGAGGGCTAGCTAGTCCTTACAGATACACTGAGGACTATACTTGTAATGGTATGCCTTAGGCACTGCTCCCCTCCCTCTCTCCTTCTGAAGCTACCTTGAGGGTGATATGTTGATGACTGCCGGGCGGGAATCCGACCACTACAGTGTTCCCTTCCACGCGCTCCTTCTCGTTAAGGGGCCTGACGCGGCACACCACTCTTACGGAACAGTTCTCCGACATCTTTGGCCTGGCGGGAGTGTGGAAGGAACCTGTGCTTGACCATGGAATCCCTTCAAGCTAGACAGACAGTATCCGGGTGGGTATGCGACATTTACAGACATAAGCCCTATAAGGGGAAATCCCTAAGCTGCTGCAATCTATAGCGGGTTTGGTAAAATATATCTTAGAAGACACCGAAGATGTTTCAGAAGTTTATGGGAAACAAGGACTTCCATCCAGCCACCTACCAGAACCTAAAGAAGGTATGAACGATGGATGTGAAGCAGCATGTGGCTTGTTAAGCTGTTATGTAGCTACCACCATCAGTATGAGTGAGAACGTGCGGTGGCGGACATACAGAGCGTATGTAGCAGTGGAGGGCCAAGATTGTCTCCTGTTCACTTTATATCCTCCTCTTCTGTCGCCCCCCTATGAAGGTGTGGGAGGCCGAGGAGAACGAGAAGGCTAAAAAGAAGAGACAAGAAGAGTTGAGGCTGCAGTATTTGAAGGAGCAAGAAGTGCAGAACAGCAAGTATGTGCTGCATGATGTGTCATGTGACAGTCATGTGACAGTCATGTGACATTACCTATGCCCTCAGGGAGCTCCTGGGTCGAGCCCACCCCCTTAGCTTTATGTATGAGCCACCTCCTGGCTTTCAGAAGGACGGGAGGAAGGTGAGTGTGTGGAGCACACAGTGCATGTCACTGCCGCAGAGTAGGTTCTGGTCTGCAGTAGGTTGAGGTGCATGGGGTCCTCTGCATTCTTTGTTTTACAGGAGGAGGAGGAGGAGGAGACTAAGGAGAAGAGGTTTGAATGGCAAAGGAGTGACAAGGCACTGCTACCACCACCTAGTGAAGGGTGAGTGCACTCTCGCATGATAAAGCTGGATTCACCTGTCCTTACCATGTACCCTGTGTGTGTGCAGGGTGGCTAAGGGAAGTAGTGAAGTAACTGAACAGCCGTTTGGAGTGGAGGTGCGCAAAGTCAAGTGTCTCAAGTGTGGAGCACTGGGCCATGTTAACACAGACAGCATTGTGAGTTGTGGCTGGACTTTGAACTGTAAGCACTATTACAGCCAGGGGGCATGCTTGTGCGCACTAGTGAGTTCTACCTCCTTCCTTCGTAGTGTCCTTTGTATGGGCAAAGCAAGCAATTGGACGAGTCCAGTGAGTGACCAATTGGTGTCCTGTAGAATGCCCCTGGGATTACAATATACTGTCTGTGTTCTGCCCATTGACCTTATGAATGTCATTATGAAGAACACAGAATGAAATTGTGTGTTTGGGCTGTCTGACCTCACCTGTTGCCATGGTTACCCCTGTTCCAATGTGCTGCTGTAGTGCTGTCAAGCCGCACTGTTTCTGACCTGGACACTAGAGAGGATGGGTTCATCTTCAAGCGATGTGTGCTGGATAGAGTACTCGATTCCACCTCTGCAAACCAGGTGTGTGTGCGTGTGTGACCAATCGTTGTAGTGTAGAATGTGTGTGTGGGGGTGGGTGTGGATGGGTGTGTGTACATGTGTGTGTTGCATGCATGTACAGTATGTGCATGTGTGTGTGTGTGTGTGTGTGTGTGTGTGTGTGTGTGTGTGTGTGTGTGTGTGTGTGTGTGTGTGTGTGTGTGTGTGTGTGTGTGTGCGTGCGTGCGTGTATGTGTGTGTCAAACTCCCATACCTGGGTGGCCGCTGTTCTGTATTTATATCATTCACTGTATTGTACTGTATGTTGAAGAACCCTGTTGCGTTGTGTTCCTCTTGTGCTGCAGCAAATTCTGGGCAGTGATGAAGAAGACTATGAGCAGCAGCTGTTGGAGCAGCTGACAGACAAAGAGAAGAGATTGCTGCTTAAGTGAGGACACCACCTATCAGAGACCACTGCACACACTGTCTGAGACAATGTACCTTGCCTCTCTTACTTTGCTGTGCAGGAAAATCAAGAAAATGGAGAAGAAGAGCAAACACAAACACAAAAGGAAGAAGTCAAAACGTAGAACAAGCACCCGGGAAGGAGACTCTGAGTGCAGCTCAGATGAAGAGTACAGGCCAAAGACAGCTCACCAGCTGTCCAAGGCCCCGGGGTCACAACCAGCTGGCTCTCCACATGATGCGAAGAGACATAAGTCGTCTGATAGGTCATCACCTAATGGGGGGTATGGGCCCTCCAGGGATAGAGAGGGCTATTACAGCAAGGATGGTTCTTATAGGAAGAGCTCTTACAGCAGAGAGGACTCTTACAGCAGGGGCTCTTATAGTAGGGGCTCTTACAGCAAGCAGGGCAGGCCTATGGACAGTGAAGAAAACTCGACTGAAGATGACAGTGATCATCATTGGCACAAGGGACGGGACAGGAGCAGGTCTCCTGTGCACAAGAGAGGCACGGCAAGAGAGATGGGCAAGGAGAGATCTAGGAGGAGGTCTCCTAAGAGGAGTCCCAGAGGTGGGGAGAGGAGGAGGGAGGGAGGGTCGACTCGCTACAGTAAAGAGGATGAAAGTAATAGAGGCAGCGGTGGAGGTAGCCGTGACCAACACAGCCGACACAGAACAGAGCGTGCATCAAGGACATCACACCGCAGACACTCCTGACTGGCGCCACCTGACTCCCCTGTACAGTCCTGTGTGTGTGCTTGCAAGTAGGTGTGTAGTATTGTTCATTCATGTTGCATGTGTACATGTTATGTATTTAGCATGAGCAGTCTTATAATTACACAAGCAGCTGCACATGCATATACCCACCCCCCGGCCGGCCCTCAATCCCTGTCTATGGCTCTCATACATGCACAGCTTGCCCTTACCATACATATACACTTCCTCTTGTCACTCTGCATAAGATTATATTTTCAGAGTTCCCAATTAAATTTGCATAAAAGCAGTTCAATAATTTACCATGCAATACAAATTCGAATACAAGGCCCATAATTCGAATACAAGGCCCATAATTCGAATACAAGGCCCATAATTCGAATACAAGGCCCATAATTCGAATACAAGGCCCATAATTCGAATACAAGGCCCATAATTCGAATACAAGGCCCATAAATTCGTATGCAACGTTGCACTATGTATATAGCAGTCTGATTTACGGCAATGAAGGATAATCATGCCTCCTCCTCCTCCTCCTCCTCCTCACGCAACTGCTGGTGTTGGACTGCTGATTTGCCGCAGTGTCTCTTGCATGCCCTCACAAGAGCGCTGCAATGCAACAAATGACCTCTCACCCTGCGGACATAGACTAAATACAGCAGGTAACCAAGGGCAACCATCGCTATGGAGATCACTGCCAGGTAACGGAAGTGCGTCGGGTTAGGGGCAAAGATGACCAACACGTAGTGCATCATGTCCATGATGGAGATGAACACGTTCATCACTCCACTAAAAACTCCTCTCTCCTCCTCGGGAACGTTCTCCTGAATCAGCTGTGACACTGCCAGATCAAACATCCACAGACCGAACCTAGCTGTGAGGAGACCAGTCATCAACAGGCCAATATGGACAGATGCAAAAGGGAAATCCCCGGGTGTGTCCCCTGGAGCGGAGGGTGCAGGGGATGGCTCCACACTGCTGGAGATGGTTTGAGTGGGTGTGATGAGTGACCCATTGTGTAGTGGGTAAGTCCTGGTTGGTGTGATGTCGTTCACTGTGGTGTTTGTGTCGCAGTACGGGTCATAGTAGCTACCACTGGTCTGCGGGACGGGGTAGCCAGGGACAAACACAGAGGAGCCACAGAAGAGGATGAGTGCACTGAGCTGAAACGACATCCCGATGAGTCCAGATCGCACAGTGCCAACTCGGTCTCGAATTGGCTGAAAGACGAGCGTACCTGTGATACCGATGATGGCCCCGATCCCCTGGCAGAGGCCAATGAGCGCCTGTGACAGGCGCTGTGTCAGGAAGTACGCTGAAGTGACTCCACTGAACCCCAGCACCGTGAGGTACAGGCTAGCCATGGCAAAGCCCACAACAGCAATATCTTGGCGTTTGTATATCTTCCATCCATCACGAAGGATGAAGACCGGGGAAGCAAGCTTCTTCATAAAGGACATTGTTTTGTGTGTGCAAACTTTCCCCTTCCCCCTCCTCCCATCGCTGGAGGAAGCAGAAGGCCTCTCAAGTTGGTGGTCTTTGTCTTGTTTCTTTAGCTGTGTGTCATCATCCTTCATGCCACTCGCTGTCTGCGTGTTGCACTCTGCAGTGTCACTCAAGATGGGCACCTCATCATCACAGCTGCCTTCAGCATCTTCTTTCCTGCTGTTCTCTTTAACCTTGCCCTCCTCTTCTTGCTCCTCCTCCTTCTCCTCCTCCTCCTCCACAACCACCACCTCAACTTCTCTCTTGCGATACTTCTTCACTTTAAGCCGTGGCACTAAGCGATATACTGCAAACATAAGACCAAATTCCACAAAAAAGGACACTACATTCCATGCAGCCACAAAGATGGCGCAGCCCGCTGGGGAGGTGGTTGTCAAGACAACGCCTGTTACTGTGGGAGCAAGCAGCTTGCAGCAGAGGTCAATACGCCTCATGTTTGCGTTCAGTACTACATGTGGGGCAGAAGGGAAGGACATGCACACCATCTTTAACATTAACATTAAATAGTTTTATAGCCCGGTAGGCTCTAAGATACAGTAACAATGGCCCACCTGCAAGGGCACTTTCATTCTTGTCTGCAATGACCACCACCCAGTCCCTCTCCACAGCAATGGTGTTGGCCACGGTGGCAAGGTTGGCTGAAGAGCCGAGGATAATCACAACCACCACTGTTAATGCAAACGGCAGCAGCTCATTGCAGGCACTGACTTCGAGGGAGAAGGCCACAGCGAGTGCCACAGAACAGAGTAGAACAAGGGAGTTTTGGACCAACAAGGTCAGGAAGACCACTGGGGAGAGCAAGAGGAGAAGGGAGGGAAGGGAAGGGAGGGGAGGGAAGGGGAGGGAAGGGAGGGGAGGGGATAGAGGGGAGGGGAGGGAAGGGAGGGGAGGGAAGGGAGGGAAGGGGGGAAGGGAGGGGAGGGAGGGGAGGGGAGGAAGGGGAGGGGAGGGAGGGGAAGGGAGGAGAGGGAAGGAGGGAAGGGAGGGGAGGGAAGGGAGGGGAGGGGAGGGAGGGGAGGGAGGGAAGGGAGGGGAGGGAAGGGAGGGAAGGGAGGGAAGGGAGGGGAGGGGAGAGGAGGGTTGAGGAAGTAGTGTGTGAAGAGGGGTAAAGGCAGGCACTGTGTTTGTGCACCCCAGAGTTAATCCCATCACACACAACTAGTGCCCTTGTGCCAACACGCAGCACACCCCATCCCCACACTGCACTCTCCTTCAGTGCTCCCATCTGATCACAAAGTAGGTATAACACTGTGGAATAGTTAACACATGGGATTGGGTCCACATACAGTACTGGGTCCACATACAGTACTAGGTCCACATACAGTACTGGGTCCACATACAGTACTGGGTCCACATACAGTACTGGGTCCACATACAGTACTGGGTCCACATACAGTACTGGGTCCACATACAGTACTGGGTCCACATACAGTACTGGGTCCACATACAGTACTGGGTCCACATACAGTACTGGGTCCACATACAGTACTGGGTCCACATACAGTACTGGGTCCACATACAGTACTGGGTCCACTGTTGAGCTGACCCAATCTCATGGTCAGCACAGCCACATAGGATTAGGTCAACACACCTTCCCTTCTCCCTCCCTTCCTCCCTCCCTCGCTCCTTCCCTCCCTCCCTCCCTCCTGCCTCCCTCCTCTCCCTCCCTTTCCCCTCCCTCCCTCCCCCCACCCACTGCAGCACATACCTCTGAGACGAGGATTGAGGTCCACCCAGTCCCCCACTACAGTGCCGAACACCACGACTGACAGCTGTAGCAGGAATCCATACACACCGGGCATCAGCAGAGACTCCGGATAGAAGGACACCAGGAGGAGGGAGATGGCAAAGGCCCACATTCGGTCACCCTAAGTGTGCGTGTGTGTACGTATGTATGTGTGCATGTGTGGGTAAGATAGGAGTCACTCAATTAGGGGTTTTCCCTCCCTGTGTGCCCCACCCACTCTGTGTTGATTTGTTGGGTGAGATAGGTCTAGAGAAGAAATTGTGAATGGAGGCATTTGATTGGTGCAGCAAATTTGAAAAAGGGTTTGAGGAGTTGAAGAAATGAGTGCAACCCGAATGAGTTACCACATGTAATGGCTGGCTTATGGTGGCACTGGTGGCCTGGAGCTAAAGGCACACAAGACTTGAGATTCAGTAATCATGAGATGTCCCATGTTCAAGTCCAGGTCATGACAGCACATTATTTTAAGTGACTGTGCTCCTTGACGACAAACACTGCCCCACTTGAACCAACAACAAACTGGTTTACTGATTTCATCAGTGATCTACTGCATGTGCGATTATGTTGTATGTACTGCCCCACCCACCTCTGCGCTGCCCCACCCTCCCCCATGCTGCCCCTCCCACCCCTGCGCTGCCCCACTCACCCATGCAGAACACCAGTGACTGGAGTACAGAAGGAGTTCAATAGCCATGGACCTCTTCATGGTCAGCTTAGCCTTGCCGCTGTCCCGTGTCAGCTGGGTGAAGAAGAGACCTGGACACACAAGAACAGCCAACACACACCAGTTGCATAATAGCTACTGAAATAACATAACATTTTAACACTATGAACACAAGTGTGATATCTGTGAGCACGGTTCTCCAGTCCTGTGCTATCCCTACACAGTGTTATGAGCACAAGTGGATCAGCTCACTGAACCAGAACCTCCAACTGGCTGCTTTTTTCCACCGCGAAGGAGCTGTTGTGGCGCCTTCCTCTTTGGAAGGGCGGTTATCAGCACCGCCTTCTGACTCTCCCTCGCTCATCTCTTCCACTGGAAGCAGTAGATCATCGTCTGAGGTAGCATCTCCAGGGTCCATGACCTTAATCTGAGCAGATCAAGAGAGAGCTCGAGTGTGTCTGCTTTCCAGTCGATTCGGTCACGTGATTACTATGGTATTTAATAGTACAGAGTATGCTTTGCGTTCGTTCACGTCTGTTAGCGTTCTTTAGCTCTTTTGATCAGTGATTTGTATCGATATCATAGAGGACAGTGTTAACTTTAGGCGATCAGGTGATCGAAGCGGCGGCGCTCCTTCCCTTCCTCACCGGACATGGCCAGGATGCACGTCAAGCGTGTTCTCATCATCACGTTCTTTGTTGTGCTAGGGATACTTGCTGTAGCCATCTTTCACGGAGGCCGCACGAAACCAGGGACGACTTACGAGGTCCTACCACAGAAGAGACTACCTCTGAAACTGGACGCGGAGACGGAAGAGGAGAAGGACGAGGAGCGAAAGGGCTTCACCAACAACGGGTTTAACCAGTTCGTTAGCGACAGACTCCCTCTGGACCGGGAGATCCCCGACACTAGGGATCCAAGGTAAGGCCCGCTCGTACAGCTCCCACCACACACACTCATTCACACGAGGGAGTAATTTTAAGTGTCACTCTTACACCGCATGGTCGGCGGGTGAAGCAGAAAGGCACATGACACGTTGCACATGTTCCCCGGTGCTCCCTTGAGCAACAGACGGGAGAGATGAACGCATACGACTGGCTGGCCATAACCCAGCTAAGCCATTACAGCTGGCTGCACATGCAGGACCCATGGACAATAGGACCATGCACAATGGGACCATGTACCAACCCATGGACAATGGGACAGCACACATGGGAGCCATGGACAATCCCTTGGACAATAGACAGCGTGGTTGCTCTGCAGAGCAATCTTGCCATCTATTGTCCAAGGGACCCTGGGGGAACACACACGTGGCTTGCTGTGTGTCCACCTCTTGTGTCTGAAAGTTCTGTCAAATTATTCAGACATGACCAAGATTTTAGAACGTGTCCACTGCACACTGTGTATGTGTGGGGGTTCTGTGTGTTGTGTGGTTAGCTGTAGTACACACATACCGTGTGCAGAATGCCTTATTTGTACAATCTAGGCTGTGGCTTCAATGCAAATGTGAAGGAGGTATGCATTGTGTTGTAGGAGAGTGGTTGGGTCTTCTGACCAAAGCACCCCATGCAGCCCTGGGGGGTGGGTGGGGTCATCAGGACAGTGTGTTGTAACAGGATGTGATGTCATATCTGGACCGCCCCCATTACACTAAAGCAAGGCTTCGTTGATTGGCATGTTGGCAAACATCTGATGAAATCAACCGATCATTCATTCCTAGTGACAACAGTGACATGTGTTGAATGGCCAGAGTGTGTCAGTCTGCCAAGTGCACTGATCACAACACATGCCATGCTTCCCACGACACACACATGCATATAGTGCTTTGCCTGTGGAAGATCAGCTTTGGCTAAAAGAGCAATTCCTGCCCCAATTTCTGTCTGTCTTTCAATGCGTCATTCCCTTGTCTGCACTGCACTCCATCTCCCCTCCCTCCCTCCCTCCCTCCTTCGTCCCCTCCCTCCCCCTCCCTCACCTTCCACCCCCTCCCTCCTCCTCCTTTCAGATGTGACAGCAAGGCATATCCCAGTGGCTTGCCCTCCACTTCTGTCATCATCATATTCCACAATGAAGCCTACACTGTTCTACTACGAACCATCACAAGTGTCTTCAACCGCTCTCCTTCACACCTCATTCACGAGATTATACTGGTGGATGATTTCAGTGATCACGGTGGGACACGCGCGCGCACACACACACACACACACACACACACACACACACACACACACACACACACACACACACACACACACACACATACCACACACACACACACACACACACATACACACACACACACACACACACACACACACACACACACACACACCACACACACACGCACACACACTGCATTGAAGCCACTCTATGACAGTACACAGAGTATTAGTGATGCAATGCATTAGTACAATGAGTTTAGGTGAAAGCCATAGATTTCTCACTTTTCAATTTGACTGTTTGAACTTACTGCCCTCCCTCCCTTCACCTCCCCTCCCCTCCCCACATCTGCAGAGGACCTTCAGAAGAAGCTAGAAGATTATGTTGCGACTGAGCCTAAGCTAAAACTCCTTCGACACAAGAAGCGCGAGGGACTCATCCACGCTCGCATGACGGGTGCCAATGCAGCCACTGGAAAGGTCCTCACCTTCCTTGACTCCCACTGCGAGGCCAACCAGAGATGGCTGGAGCCACTGTTAGAACGGATCTACCTCAGCAGCTCAATGGTGGTGTGTCCCGTCATTGATGTCATTAGTTGGGAGAAGATTGAGTACTCACACATACGAGGACCTGCCGGAGTGAGGGGCGGGTTCAACTGGGGGTTGCAATTTAAGTGGAGGAAAATTCCCGAATACGAGCAGCAGCGACGTGGGTACGATGAGACTAGAGAGGTCAAATCCCCCACCATGGCAGGTGGACTGTTCAGCATTGACCGGGACTACTTCTTCAAGATAGGGGCATACGACATGGGGATGGACATCTGGGGGGCAGAGAACCTGGAGATCTCCTTCAGGGTCAGTGCCAGCAGTGTTTAATGTAATGCGTGTTGCCTTGGTAACAGGAAATGACGTGTTTGGTGTGTGTTACCATGGTAACGGGAAATTGTTTAGTATGTATTGCCATGGAATTAAGGACAATTTTGTTTATTATTGTCACTTACATATATTATATTACTTCACAATGTTCCCATGTATTAGCTTGAGTCCTGGTATGTTGGAATGCTGTGGTACGTATGTTCCCCTGTGTAGCACTATTTCTCCTACTTCCTCAGATCTGGATGTGTGGAGGACAGCTGGAGATCATTCCCTGCAGTCGAGTGGGCCACATCTTCAGAAAGCGCCAGCCTTACACCTTCCCTGGTGGAGTGGACGAGATTCTCACTCGCAACAACCGTCGCCTGGCTGAGGTGTGGATGGATGAATACAAGGAGAACTACTACGCCAAGCGTCCTGGAATCAAGGCTAGGGACTATGGGAACACCTCTGACCGCGAGGCCTTGCGGAGGAACCTCCACTGCAAGTCTTTCAAGTGGTATTTGGAGACAGTGTACCCGGAGCTGCCCCTGCCCAATGAGAACCTGTTCCATGGTGGGGAGGTATGTACAGTAGGGAGGGGGAGGGGCGTGGCATGTTTGAGGGGGAGGGGCAGCTGGGTACTCGAACACAACCACAAGGGACTACCACATGCTGTAGTGTATCACGTTTCAGCTTAGCAAAGGAAGTGATGGACAAGTAAGGCGTGTGGGCACAAGATGAATACCTGTCAACTGCCTGCCGTGTGCTGTGTTGGGTAAATGAGTTGGGAGAAAACCAGGTCGGAATGGACATATGGGCTGGCTACACTGCTAGGGGGACAACAGTGCAAGGTGGACCTTGCCTCTATTTGAATTACATGGTTGCTATAGCAACACCGAGTATGACATCACCATGTACCTCCTCTCTCTCTCCCCATCCCAACACAGCTGAAGAACGTGCAGAATGGTCTCTGTATGGACTCTTACGGGAACAGGGAGGGTGGGAAGGTCGGGCTGTTCACTTGCCACGGTCAGGCTGGTAACCAGGACTTTGGCCTGACAGACACTGGGGAGCTGCTGTTTGATGACGACCTGTGCCTTGACGTCCCCTCACAACAGGCCGGGACGGCAGTCACCATCTACAACTGCCATGGGATGGGAGGCAACCAGAAGTGGTCTTATGACATTAAAGTGAGTGTGGGCTGATGGTGAACAGTGTGGACAGTGTGTGTGTGTGAATGCATCGCTTACTAGAGATTGGGGGCTGAGTGACCATATATTGGGTGGGGTGTGAGGAGAGGGTATAGGTGTGTTGAGGGGAAGGTAGTGAGGGATGAGGAATGACGTAAGAAAGGATGTGTGGGATAGTTTGAGGGGTGAAGGTGAGGGAGATGGTATGAGAGGTGGCACTGGACTCATGAGTTGACACGTCATGATGACATTATGTCGGTGAGAAAACTGAGCCAATGTTTATGCCAACCATTTGATTTGCCTTGTTACCATGGTTACAGGCTGTTATTGCCCCCTCCCCCGCACACACACAGACCAAGCAGTTGTACCACCCAGTGTCCCAGCTATGCATGGAGGGAAAAGACAAGGAGATTCTCATGAACCACTGCAAGAAACCTCCTTCCCAAGAACAGCAATGGACCTTCCAACACCACTTCACCCCCAACCCCAATAGAATAAAAGGTTGACAGCATGTCTGTATTTCACCTCTCCCCAGCTCCTCCCACTTTACCATTCTCCTTTGCATGTTGTCACTTAACTGGCTCATACAGTGAACTCAACACTCAATTGTCTTTCATAAATTATAAATTGTTTGCATGGGTTGAATTTCAATATTGTAAAGGGAGTCATAAAGATGAGTCTTCTTCACTGGGATGTGTTTGAGGGAGCACCACATGGATGCATGCAGTAAAGTTGCAAAGGGCCGGCTCTCTTGTAAGACGTCCCATGTCCAGCTACCTACATGCTAAGAGCTCTCCATTGCATCAACTGGTGCTGTATGGGACTCTCCCTTGATGATGTCATGCTGCTGGGACTCTCCCTCAATACTGCTATGCTCAATATGTGGAGCAGAGGGGGGTTCCCCACGTTTCAGGTACTTTCCCTGCACAAACACGCGTGCTGCAGTCTTCCCCTCCTTGTGGTTCACAGTCTCCCTCTCAATATAGCCATTCTCCAAGCAGTCAAAACCACACCCCCTAAACAGCTCACACAGCTCCTCTAATGGGGAGAGAGAGAGCAGTCCAAATGTACTATGCAGTTTAAAGGTGAACTCAACAATACAGTGGCTGACATAAGGGCTGGTCAGCATTTCTGAGCACTCTCTTACTTTCATGTGACAGGATGTGTGTGTATTAATGACCAACCAGTGCAATCACAGTCGACTGTGCTGTCTACAACGTTAGACCACACACCCACTTACACAAACCCTCTGCCTAGACTCGGGTAGTTGAACCGCCATCTTTGCTCAGACCCCGCCTTCGCAAAGACGTCTTTTGTGAAGGTGGGGTCTGAGCAAAGATGGCGGTCCGGCTACGCGAGACTACCCTCTCCATTACACCTCTGGACCAAGTATAGCAAGCACAGTGCCTCTGATGCAGGCATACACAGAAGAGTGCCGTGTGTTAGATAGATAGCGACAGAGCAATACCTTGAGTGAAGTAGTAGGCCCGGGTGCCATCCTGCCTCACATAGAACTGCTCCTGGATCTTGTGCCCCCTCCCAAAGCGCAGCATGGCATGGTCAAAGAGGCCGTAGTCCCGTAGCAGGACCTGCCCTCCAGGTCGCAAAACACTGTGGATGTTGCTCACAACTGCGGCCATCTTGTCTGGTGAAATGGCTGACAGGACAAACAAGAGAGTGGTCAAATGGACAGAGCCTTCAGGGATGACGTCAGTGAGCTTGTCACATGTCAGATCACATTGGAAGGCATGGCAGCGTGTCTCGTCATACTGTGGATTAGACTGAGAAGGGGAGAGAGGGAGAGACAGAAGGGAGAGACAGGAGGGGAAGGAAGCTTGCGAGAGGAAAGGGAGAGTACAACTATAGTGACACCAGGCACTACAACAGTGACCATGGTAGGTAGCTTCTTCAATCAGTGACCATGGCACTAGTAATGTGGTTACAAGACTACCACAGAAACTCGAACTGAACGTAGTTAACCCATGTGTTATGCAGTGTGGAACCCGCTTCTGTTGCTTCACTCGGCTCACCTTCACATATTCTATTCCCCTGGGAGAGAAATCACATGCGTAGACAAAGAGATGGTCGTATTCCTCCAGTAGAGGGAACACCGCATTGCCCACTCCACAGCCTGCCTCCAGTAGCACTGTACGAACACCAGACTACATGCAAAACACATGTATAGGGAAGGGCAGGGAGAAGATTCAATGAGTGTGGGCAACATCACAGCATGGCAGTCATGCTTTCTGAGAATGCTGCGCTCATTAGTACATTAGCCTTCCTGTATTCAAGCGCAAAGGAGGGCAACTATGAATGTAGCCACCAGTACACTGCAGGCTGGTGGTCATACATGTACAGAGGGTCTTGTGTGAATGATGTGTAGTACGTGCGCTAATATACATGAGCACACACGTACGTACGTACACATACACCACGGGAATCTGAGAGCGCTTGCACTAGCTCAGGAAACTCGCGAGTCAACCAGTGTCTGTCTTTGAAGAAATGGTCTGAATTTCTCTTGTAAAACAGATCCCAGTTCTTTTTTGCTTCTGTCTCTAGTTTCTCCCGTTTGAAATCTGAAATGCATTCTTCTTGCTGCAGCTTTATCCTTTCACTATCAGTTAATTGTCTGGGAACGGCGGCCATTTTGTGTACAAGTACGGAAATCCCCTCAAATCCGGGTTACGTGGGGTGTTTACAAAGTTGTTTGCGCATGTGCGATGACACGTGGACCGCAGACCGTCGGGGAATGGTAAAAAGATGTGAATTTGTGCCGATGGACACAAGGGAGAATGGAAAATGTTGGACAAAATCACTACTGGACACCAAAGAACCAAAGACATGCGGAGTTGCCAGTTCGGCAAACGCCTCATTTGTCAGTCCGTCGGAAACCGTCCGACATTTTCCGCCCGCAGGCCAATTGTTGGCCGTAGAGGACACCCGCATCATCAGACTTCCTAGAGATTCCATCTGCTTCGAGGACCACTGCTACAGTCGAACAGCGGCACGGATCGACCTGTGCATCAAATGTGGACTTCGCTTGTCGGGATCGGGCGGAGAGGCGCCCACTCCACCCGACCCTCCCTCGCTTCCGTCCGCCACAACCGTGCAGAGTAGGCTTCTTGGCATGCGCGACGAACTCTTCCACCGTTCGGGTGGCGGGTCCGCGGCGCACTTGCGGGAACTGGTGTCGCTGCAGGCGGAACTTATCCTCAGTCAACAGGAACAGCTGCTGCAGAGGAGCGCGCAACTAAGCGCGCTGGGCCAGGACAAGGCACTAGTGAGGGCCGCTAATCTAACTCTCCTGTGCATACACACTCCTGCAGTGCTAGCTGACGGCACTGCTTTGTGTATGTGTGTGTGTGTGTGTCTGTGTGTGTGTGTAGTAATTGCAGCACGGTAGCGTGGTGTTTGAGGTGAAATGTCACACATGCGTAATGTATAGCTCCTATCTAGTGTGTGAATTTGACTAATAATTTCTGCAATCTCAGTAATAACATTCATGCGCTTCAGTAGTGCTAATTATATTCATTGCCCGCATGTAATTGTATTCATTGCTGCAGTTGGAATCACGGATTGAGCGGTTGCAGCGCAGGGTTTCTTTGATGCAGCGAACTCAGACCACGCCCACCTCTTCCCCAGATGTTGCTCGGAGAAGCAGGTGGGTGTTTGCATAGCACATTGAGATGTGCAATGCAGTTTCCACTTCGCTCTCCCTAAAAGCAATAATAACCAGCTACGTCAGTACCTTTGTCTGTCTCTTTCCTTCCCCTAGGGTGCGTAAACCTCCCTCCACTCCCTCCCGCTCTACCCCTACTGGGGACTCACCACTGTCCTGCACCCCAAAGAAGCGTTCTCCCTCGCCTAGTGCTTCACTGGCCGTTCAGACTCCGCCTCTTGCTTCAACTCCCAGAAGATCAAGGCACAGGCGAGAAAGGGGCAAGGGCAGACGTACTGGCTCCTCAGCCAGTCATGTGACACATCATGTGACCTATGTTGGAGAGCCGTGCAATGCTGCCGAGGATGAGGATCAGCTCTATGTGTTTGTCCCTCCTGCGGTCCTGGCCCTACCCCCCTACCCTGGGGAGGGCTTTGTTGGGGAGAATGGTGATGGGGAGGTGCCCGTCGCTGATACAGAGCAGCAAAATGGTGATGTGTCTACTAAAGTTATCGAAGATGGCACCATCCTGAGTATGTGCAACTCACATATACGTTGTGTGGAGGGAGATGTAGTGAGAGTGTATTCATCCTTCTTTCATCAACCTTGTAGCTCCAGGCTGGAGAGTGAAGCCCATCCCAACTTTGTCACGAGCAGCTCTGGTGGCATACCAAGCTACAGAGGTTAGCATTCAACACGGCACACATGTACACACACACTCCCACTGCATGCCTCCTCAGCTGTGGTGCCCCCCGGCATGTGGTGTATGTGACCCTGGTGCACGGGTACAGTCTTCTTTGGTTGCTCACTGTAGGAGGTTCATGACGATGCCTTCTTGAGGAGGCATCGGAAGCACGAGGAAGGCGAGCGCAGAAGAAAGAGGTTGGTTACCATGGTGATACATGTTCATTGTATTGCCACTGATTGCAAAAGTGCCATTGTGTGTATACGTTGCCATGGTGATGCGAATAGCTGAAACAATATGTGTCACTTTAGCACCTCTCGACATATTGTGTCGCTTACTTCAGATGGGACAACCAAAGGCAGCGGGAAGAACTAGAGAGGGAGAACTTACTGAAGCGATATCGCCAGGTCCATGAGAAGAACAATGTAAAGAAAGAAGGTAGCGATAAGAAGATGGCTTCCTTCAATCCTCCAGTCCTGCAAGGTGCATATAAATGGTGCAGTATGCTATTTGTATTGCACTGTACTATTGTAATATTGCTGCTGATGTTGTAATCTATGTATTGTGTGGCTGCTGTATGTGTTGTATTGTGCTCTTGACATGGTATTGCGCTCTGTGTGATGTGTACATAGTTGAGAGGATAGAACTGTCGGATCGGCTCCCTGTATCAGCATTTGGCTGTCCAGTCCCCAAGATTAAACAGAGGTGAGTCACACTGAAGAATACAAGACTGCCAATGGCATGGAGAACTAACCAATTAGTCTCCTTTCTCTTCCTCCTCCTCCTCCACCCTTCCTCCCTACCACTCCCCCTTCCCCACCCCATCTCCTCCTCCCTTCCTCTCCCCTCCCCCACCTCCATCCCCTCCTCCCTACACAGTATCTTCAGTCTGCCCTGGTCCATACCGGAATCTGATGGCCAATCATAGCTCACTTCAGCCTCACCCCCTTGCCAAGGACTCCTGTTGCTAGTTGGACGTGAGGGCAGGGAGGAGATGATGATGCAGACAGCAGTAGCCGATATAGTGCTGTTTGTATTGTTTTTATTTATTAAGAACTTGTAAATAAATGAACCAGTGTAGTGAAGTTACATTTAAGGATTTGAATTATTGTAAATTCTGGTTATCAGAATTACAGTTGGTTATGATCCTTCTACACACACACTACACTCAGCATGCAGGCTATAGGCTATAAAGCAGCATATAAAGGGTATGTGCATACAATAGGGAGCTATACACAATGTGTGAATGCAGCTATGAGGTCCATGCACATGTACAGTGCATAGAGAGCAACACTGACAGGCAGGTACAGTCTACATAGATACTGACACGCAGACGGGTGAAACCAGACAACTACATTAATTTTAGTACTACTCTGTATTTGAGGCAGCACACACATACATACTTTGATGCTGCAACCGGCCAGTGGGCTGAGCAGTTTTGCATGACTATATTATATTCGAAATTCCCAAGCATACGTACATATTAGACATGTAGTCCAAGACTGCACACAAGGGTGCAGCAGTACAAACCCATGTACTGAGGGAAGCCAGCCACGACTGCATGTGTTAGTCACTATATGTTACAGTTGCAGTGTGTGTGAGTGCTGCATTTACTCCCAACCTCCACAAAATTGTCTGTAGGTCATACAAAGTATACATAAAATGAACACATTAATACACTTATGTATGCATTACAACAAATTGTATGACTGTACATCATAATAATTATATGTCACCAGTAGTACTACTGTGTGTGTGTGTGTGTGCTGCATGTGTGTGTGTGTGTGTGTTACTAGTGTGGGGTGAAGTTCACTGCAGTCATTGTGGGACCTGAGAGGTCACTGACAGTGAAGGAATGCAGGCTGTCTGCAGGGTTCAGCCCAGCCTGGATGTACCTCAGGGGGGTCTCCACGCTTGCCTGGAACACACTGTACGAAGAGGAGGTAGAGGGGGTCATTGATGCAGTCGTATGCGAGCAAACAGTCACCATCAAATCAGCATCTAGCACAAAGCCCAGGATGCAATCATAAACTTTCCCTGCTTTCAGCACTCCTATTCCTTACAGTGCACTACGTCGGTCATTCGTACCATCTTACACCGAATAGGGCTACCACTGAATGATTTGAGCGTTGTTTGTTGGGCAAAATCATGTCTTCTCTGATATACGTACCATACTTGACAGCTTATTCACAACTTACCATATCTTCTAGACTTGCATAACACAACACAAAGGGTGCAGTATGAAGTCAGAAGAGTTTATTTAGTTCGCAGTCCTACAGCTCCACACAGTTGCGGTGCAGTCTATTGCCTCTTCCTTTCAATATGCCTCATTGTCACCTTAGGGCCAGTGGGAAACCTTAATGCTATACTCCTGTGTAGGTTTACATCTGTTTAACAAGCATGGAACATTACACTCCACAGGGAGTTCCTACAGGTCAGGTGTCTAGTGTCACATGCATCACTTACCTGTAGTTTTGTGTTGACACAGACAGTCCCAGCTCCTGGACTGAAGTGGCCAGGGATGAGAGGTCTAGCTGCTTGTTGTCATTAGCCAGTGCCTGCACGGTGGAATAGCAATGAGAGTGAAGGAGGCCGCAGGAAACCCAGCAATGGTGGTGAAGGTGACAGCCATGGGAGATTGGTCTCACCTCAATCTGTAGAAGAATGGAACTCATCTTGGTAATGAGACCCAGTGCCTTCTGCGACTGCACACCAATCCTGAAGGGGAGGCCACGACCAGTTCAGTTAACATTGCCCCATCCATTTCCCCACAATATTTACCCCTTTCTCCAGTTCTGGCTCTGAATGAGTGCATCTGCTGCTCCATCATATGTGTGTCGAGGGTCACTCGGCAATTCCTCTGGCAGGGAACTCCGCTGATGGGAGTCAAAACTGTGCCTCCTAACGTCCTCCAGACGTCCATTTAATTGCTGCATTTTGCAGTACATTGAAAAATGACTTCACTGCTTGCAGAAGTCACCTTGGTGGTGTCTACAAGGTTCAACTCACTTTGTTGATGTCATCCAGCTCGACAATGACTTGCGCAAACTGCCGCTGCAGGTCCAACCCAATGGCCTGCTTTCTTGAGCCACTCTTCTCTGCTTGGGTGTTCAGCTGGCGCAGTTTGCTGAGCTGGAGTTGCTTGCTTGCCAGAAGGCACAGCACTTGTGCCTATACAATAGGGTGGGGAGGGGGAGGTGGGTGACAGCACTTGAGCCTATACAATAGAGTGGGGAGGGGGAGGTGGGTGACAGCACTTGGGCCTATACAATAGAGTGGGGAGGGGGAGGTGGGTGACAGCACTTGGGCCTATACAATAGGGTGGGGAGGGGGAGGTGGGTGACAGCACTTGGGCCTATACAATAGGGTGGGGAGGGGGAGGTGGGTGACAGCACAGTACACACTGCACAGTGGTGCCCTGTGAGCCGTGAGTGAGGGACTCACAACTAGCTTAGTGTACTCTGTCCTCTCAGTGTAGAGGGGTGCCAGTTCTAAGGGTGACCTGAGAGGAAGAGAAAATATCCAACAAGAAGAGACGAAAGGAATACGTAGCTACATTTCCAGTAAACTCTACAGCAAATGTTTGTTGGGTCAAATGACCTTTGCCCGCAGCACAACCATCTCAAGTGGCCAATGAAAGGGGCAGTGAGTGCAAGAAGAATTACTCCATTTAACTCTACTGACTATGGAGGAGGCCCAGATGGGCACCTCACATATCACATGAAACATATGCACACATAACATAACACAAATGCATCTCCATCTACTTTCTGTTAACCTTGTTAAAATTAGTTCTTCTTTATTAATGAAAGAGTTAATTAATTTACCTTGGTACACCACAGTATTTTCCTGCAATAATTGCCTACGTGTTATTAATATATTTTGATGATCTCTTCAACAAGGGTACATTTTACACTGTGTTCACTGTTTGCACAGAGGGGCAGGTGACAGAGAGCAATGTCACTGCATGCACTTGTCAAGCTGGTATCAATAACAGTGACACCAGCAGCAGCAATGATAATCCATCTTCCAACCTAAAAGAAGGAATCCAGCTATACGTGGTACCCAGCACAGTAACACCTAAAGGGGGTCAATTCTGATGCTGATGTTAAAGCTAGTGCAACAATTACATCATTCGAGCATATTACAGAATTACCTTTGCAGTGAGTCCAGCAGCAGCCCGTCTTCAGTTGGATCCAAACTAATTTTGAACGGTGACGGCAACACTGGTTTGCTGATACCTAAGGGAGGGGGTATTGATTATTTCAAACCAAATTACTATACACACCCATACCTCGGTACAGTGGAACCTGCCATTGACAGCCACCTGGGGGCCAGTTACAATTGGCTGTTTTAGTGAGGCAACCACATTACATAGGGACATCTTAGACAGGTTTCACTGTGTTACTAAATAATGTCTGATAATACTAATAGCCTCCAGTGACTGACTTCATCCTTAGTTTGAACTGCTCTCTTGCTAAGAGCATGAATGAACACTAAGCAGCAACCCATTGGCCAGAATACATGCAAATTTGGAATATCTCCAGGTACTGCAGTGACAATTTTGCCTACACTGCTTGTGAAAAACAAACATGGCTAACTAAATCGACGCTCGTCGGATGTGGATCAGACATTCGTGATGGATGTCAGCGGGCACTCAGGAACTGTGCCATTGTGAAAATTCCATTCAAACCAAATATACCAAAAACAAAGTACCAAAACTAACTACACTGAACTACTGCCCGCCCTGTTCATACACTGAACTACTGCCCGCCCTGTTCATACACTGAACTACTGCCCGCCCTGTTCATACCTGCACTGCACTTTCTCACTTCCCATTGCTTCTGCTGCTCGCCCTCCAGCTCTGTGATGGAGAAGGTCTGTAATGCGTCCATGCTCTGCAAGGAATGGAGAGGGAGTTCACAAACAAGTCATCATGACAAGGAGAAGTGTCTGTGGCATAGAGCTGCTATGTATGTCTCCTCACCCGGACTTCTGTGTCGGGAATGTGGTGTTTCCCCAGGCCTGGTCTATCAAAAGAGACTAAATATTCATTGTTGTTGTATAAAACAGCTTCTACACGGCCAGAGTAGCAGGACATTACCCCAGATTGGCGCAGCCATGCTGAGAGGGAGGAGAAGTTCACAAGAAAAAAGATACAAATTACAATGCCATGTATGTAACATGCAGAGCAGCCCAACCAGTTTAAACTAGTTGACACAGGAGTACATCAATACACTCAACAAACACAACACAGACATGTACAGGGGATTGCATAATCAGGATGTGATTCTAGCCACCCGTACAAAGTAGAGCACAAAGGGGCATTGTGGAGTGATTTATCATTATGTCACCTATTTGGAGGGATCTCATTGGTGAGTGTGACCCACTTCTCTTTATGTGGCTTGCAATGTGCCTTTTGGTTATTTCACAAAGATTATGCAATCTCCTGTACCTATCTGGCCCCGACACTCACCTGTGACTCGTGTTCCAACAACAAGGGACTGTGGAAGGTCATCAGGCAGGTCCCTACACTCGGCAAAATTGGTTATTTCTCCCTTTTGGATTCTCCGTATCTTGTCCCTCCTCTGTCTGAGTAGCTCACACTCCTCGGCAAAGAATGCACTGGAGCACCTATGTAAGTATGTATAAAGGGGCTCAGGTCATATGACAGTCATGTGATTAGATTTATTCACATGAGCCACGTTCAATCCAACCTCCTTGGCTTCCCCATTAGCCGTCTCAGCTGGTGCCACTCAGTGCAGCGTAATTTCCTTGTCTGCAGCCAACAACAGAACAGCACACTGTCCATAGCAATCTTGTTACCATGTCAACAGGAACACATTCCTACCACTTCCACTACAACTAACACTACAACCAATGCAAACAACCATAGGAGTGTGCACCACACCTTGAGGTTGGGAAACAGCTCCTCGAGGTACAGACAGAACTCATTCTCTCCCTCAAACAGAGGCCTGTAGAGCAGCAAGGCAAGACAAGCAACTCCCCACTGCCCCGCCCCCCCTGCGGCCATGCCCCACCCCTCACTTGTCAATATCAGAGTAGAACCACTCGTAGTAACACCATTGATGGGCCTTCTGGAACTTGAGCAGGCTCTTCAGCTTGTTGCCTACAACCTGCACAAACCACACATTGAACAGCATAACAACACACACACTGTGACAAGTGTATGTTCACACACACGTACAAGGACTTTGGGGTTGGGGTTCTTTCTCTGTCTGGTCTTGCCCGACTGTCCAGACATCAACCGACGAGGGCTGAAGGAGGAAGCAGCCTCCGAGTAAGGGGAGAGACCCCTTAAGTTATATCTCTTGCTATCCAAAGATGAGGTGGGTGTGTCCCTTGAAAAAATACTCTCTTGGTCCATGTCTGCCGGTCCTTCTCCATCACCCTCCCGGACATAGTTCTGCATAGGGCACACAATGCCATACACCTGTACTATACGCACCACGCGCACGCACGCAGTGCTGAACCTCCATACCATGGCTTGCTTCTTGGGTGTCCGGTGTCCGTCCCTGGTCCGCTTGCTGGGTGACTGCACGGGGTCCGTTAAGCGCTTCCTAGCGGAGTCTGCCACAGCAACAAAACAGTGAACACACACTGGGAGGTAGGACGGGTGAGTGACTAAGACAGGTACCTTTCAGTCGAACTAGAGCCTCAGCGGCCGGTCCAGGGTGCATGGCAGTCGTTTCACCTGCACAGGACGGGACGTACAACTTTAACGAGCCACACTCTACGCGCCAATTCTTCCGCTAGACATACATTACGCTGAAATAGTGCCTAAATGGAAGTCCTAAAATATGCGTCCCCTATATGTAACCAGCTCAGAGAGCTAGCCAGAGCCTTCACCAACTCACCAGCGCACTTGGAGCCGTCTGCAGAGCTCACTGACATGTCTTGAATTTTACCGGTCGATTTGCTGTCTGCGCATGCTCAGTACAATCACTCCGAAGTCACGTGATCCCCGTGCGTGTCTAGCGTGTCCGACATACTGTTCAGGATGGAGATGGATGACAGCAAAGACCTGCCCCACGTGCAAGTGAAGCTAACCAGCAACTCCACGAGGTAACCTAGCATTCCGAAAGTCTTTCACATTTAGTGCATTGCTTTGTCTGCACATTGTCTGCTTGCATTGTGCTGCACTACATGATAGATAGATAGATAGATAGATAGATAGATAGATAGATAGATAGATAGATAGATAGATAGATAGATGGATATATCTATCATTGTCTGCTTGCATTGTACTGCACTACATGCCAGTGTCATTGCGTAATGGAAAGGGATGAGGTGACATATGATTGTGTACACATTCTCTTATCAAGCATGTACCCATGGTTGTTAGTACATGTCTGAGTATCATGTTATGTTGTTGTTTTGTTCAGGTTCTCTGCACCTGAGCCACCGTTTTCCGTTCCAGTGAGCCTGGACCAAGATGCTCTTAGTCAGATGCTCAACCAGCTCCTCACCGAGAGCCACCCAGGCTGGGTCACCACTGACTTTGACTTTCTCATTGAGGGAGAGCTATTGCGGAATACACTGCAGGACCACATCAGTAGACAGAAGCTCTCCAGTGTGAGGACATCCGGTGTAGTGTGTGGCCATGTTGTGTGATGTGACCACAGTCTCTTGTTGCATGCAGGAAAATGTGATCTATGTGGAGTGTGTCATGCGGACTCCTCCCCCTGCTCCTAAGTATAGCTGTCACCATGACAACTGGGTTGGTGCAGTGCACTGCTGCAGTGACTGGTAAGGTCGCCTGAGGCCAACAGTCTGTGTAGGGTGGTGTGGCGTGTGTAGTGTGGCATGTAGTGTGTTGTACTGTGGTGTGTAGTGTTGTACTGTGGTGTGTAGTGTGTATTGTGTGGTGTGTGTTGTGGCGTGGTGGTACAATGATGACTTGGAACTCCCAGCTCAATTTGAGTGCAGTAGCAGCTGTGAAAAAGCATGTTCCACTCTACGAACTGAGTACCAGCACACCACTGCACAAAGGAGGGGCTGGGTTAATTGTATCAGTGGCCCCAGGACTTAGTGTAAGAGAAACTGCTGTCCTCCCTTTCAGCTACCTGACTGGTTGCTATGACAACCAGGTGCGGATGTGGTCCTCGAGTGGTGACTTGCTTCAGTCTGTTGATGGTCACAGTGGTCCTGTCAAGGCTGTCAAGTGGGTGGGTGGTGGGGAGAGGAGGTTCCTCAGTGCATCTCAGGATCAGTACATCCATGTGTGGAAGGTGGGCTGGGTGGTAGTGAGAGGGATGGGCAGTAGTGGGAGGGGCCAGGTGGTAGTGAGAGGGACTGGGCAGTAGTGGGAGGGGCCAGGTGATAGTGGGAGGAGCTGGGTGAAAGTGGGAGGGGCTGGGCAGTAGTGGGAGGGGCCAGGTGGTAGTGAGAGAAACTGGGCAGTAGTGGGAGGGGCCAGGTGATAGTGGGAGGGGCTGGGTGAAAGTGGGAGGGGCTGGGCACTAGTGGGAGGGGCCAGGTGATAGTAGGAGGGGCTGGGTGAAAGTGGGAGGGGCTGGGCACTAGTGGGAGGGGCTGGACTAATGAGAGGGACTGGGTATTAGTGGGAGGGGCTGGATACTAGTGGGAGGGGCTGGGTATTAGTGGGAGGGGCTGGATACTAGTGGGAGGGGCTGGGTACTAGTGGGAGGGGCTGGGCGCTAGTGGGAGGGACTGGGTGCTAGTGGGAGGGGCTGGGTGCTAGTGGGAGTGGCTGGGTGCTAGTGGATTGTTCATTCTACCTCCCATGTGCAGTGGGATCTGGACTCTGGTGCCGTGGAGTTATGTTATGTGTGTAAGGGCCATGCACGATCTGTAGAGGGCCTCTCTGTCAACCCTGACTGCACCAGCTTTGCCAGTGTGTCCTGGGACAAGATGCTCAAAGTGTGGTCCCTCACAGAGAGCAGCGGTGAAGAAGAAGACCAGGAGGGTAGTTCCAAGAAGAGGAGGCTGCAGGGCAAGTCCACCACAAAGGTGGGGTACCCTGCCACACTCCAGCTGCACCGTTCAAGACTGGTTGCAATGATAGGTGCTCCGTCACTGCGTCACTATGTCATCACTGATTGTGTCACTTGTATCCCCACCTCCAAACTCAGACACCAATTGTCACTCTGTCGGGCCACACTCAACCAGTGACTGGTGTTGTATGGCCAAGTGCTGACGAGGTTGTGACGTGTGGGTGGGACCACTGTATTCGCCTCTGGGACGTGAAGGCATTCTCAAACAAGTCTACTTTGGTGAGTTGGAATGACTGAGTGTAACGGTGTGTGTGTGTATGTGTGTGTGTGTGTGTGTGTGTGTGTGTGTGTGTGTGTGTGTGTGTGTGTGTGTGTGTGTCTGTGTGTGTGTGTGTGTGTGTGTCTGTGTGTGTGTGTGTGTGTGTGTGTGTGTGTGTGTGTGTGTGTGTGTGTGTGTGTGTGTGTGTGTGTGTGTGTGTGTGTGTGTGTGTGTGTGTGTGTGTGTCTGTGTGTGTGTGTGTGTGTGTGTGTGTGTGTGTGTGTGTGTGTGTGTCTGTGTGTGTGTGTGTGTGTGTGTGTGTGTGTGTGTGTGTGTGTGTGTGTGTGTGTGTCTGTGTGTGTGTGTGTGTGTGTGTGTGTGTCTGTGTGTGTGTCTGTGTGTGTGTGTGTGTGTGTGTGTGTGTGTGTGTGTGTGTCTGTGTGTGTGTGTGTGTCTGTGTGTGTGTCTGTGTGTGTGTGCATGCGTGCGTGTGTGCATGTGTGTATGTCCGTGTGTGTGTATGTCCGTGTGTGTGTATGGCCTGTGCCTGTAGACTGGTTCAAAGCCGTTCCACAACATTGATGTTGACATGAGTAAGAGATTGGTGGCCTCTGCCAGCAGTGACCCATACGTCAGAGTGTGGGACTCCAGAGAGAAAGGTGACACACCCACCTACCACCCCACTCCCGCCACTTATTGTACCATGTTAAAGAAGCGCCCGAGTACTACACTGTTCCCCTGTTCCTCATGATCAGATGGAGCTGTGGTGAAGATGACACTTGCCCCTCATGGTGGCTGGGTGCGGGCAGTGCAGTGGTCAAAGACTAACCAAGAGCAGCTAGTGTCAGCCTCTTACGACAGGCTGTTGAAGATGTGGGACACTCGCAGGTGAAGGGGAGGTGAAGAGAGAGGGAGGGGTAGGGAAGATGAGCGGAGCGGGAGGTGTTGTGAAGAGAGGGAGGGGTAGGAAAGGTGGAGGGAGGGGGAGGAGGGGTATGAAGAGAGGGAGGGGTAGGGAAGGTGGAGGGAGGGAGGGGTGTGAAGAGAGGAGACAGGGAAGAAATAGTTGCACATGGAGTAGGTTTGTAGCATGGTTTGTTGTCATCCAAGATCTGATGGTCCCTTTTCGTGAGGGCCGAGAATATTGGTAGGACATGCAGATGCAAATGGTGTGCATCTATAATGGTCCCACAATGTAACACACTCCCTACCTTACTTCCTGTGCCAGCCCAAGAGTTCCCCTATACACAATGGCCGCTCATGAAGACAAGGTCCTCTGTCTGGACTGGTCCCTGCCTGCTGTGCTGGCGAGTGGAGGGGCTGACGGCATGCTGAGGACACACAACATGACTTAACACTCCTCCGTGCATGGCAACAACTTGAAACACAAGTTTGTCAATCAATGTATTTCAATTAATATTCAAAATTAATGTCTGTAGCTGAAATAGGTCTATTGGCAGGTACACTTGGCATTTGTTCTAACTTCTACCACACACACGACTACAATGTTCTCGGCTACGCACACCACTTCAGTAGGCTAGAGTTTCATCGCAACCTGGATGAACTGCATGGGGAGAGGTCACATGACAGTCACATGACAGTCACATGATGGTCATATGATGTGTGCTCCCACTCACATCATCATACTGGAAGGTTGCAGTCCCATTTTGAGCAACATCGCAACTGATCTACAATCAGTGCACGGCCACGGCAGAAAGTACAGGTGAGCAATCTAGCAACCATCCCCTAACTGGGGTCATTAGCAAAGTGTTGACTTCACTTGCATGCTCCAACAGCTGACTGCTGCCTTCTTCAGTGGAAGAGAAGTCTACTGACCTCCACTGAAGGCAGTAGTCAGCTGCTGAACATTTGGGAAATCACAGAATGGCCAGTGACGTCCATGAAGTGCTCCCAATAGGAAGTAAACATGAATAGAATTAACAATACAATGTACAGCTTAAATAGCTGCTAGAACAGCATGTAGGGACATGCACACACACACACACACACACACACACACACACACACACACACCTGTCAAAGCCCTGAGTTTGATGGAGCAAGCAATGAAGTCATCAAACCCGACCTGCCCGTTCACCGAGTAGCGTCCCATAAGGATGTTAAAGGCTTGCTGGCTCAGTCGGTACCCAAAAGCAGTCAGTGCCTGGTTCATTTCATTACGGTCAATGTTGCCAGAACGGTCACGGTCAAAGGACATGAATGTTTGCTGCAGGAGAAGAAAGAGAGGAGGGAGGGAGGGAGGAAGGAGGGAGGGAGGGAGAGGGAGAGGGAGGGAGTGGAAGAGGAAGGGAGTGGAATAGGGAGGGAGGGAGGGAGGAGGGAGGGAGGGGGAAGGGAGGGGGAGGAGGGTAATCCATCATGACAGCAACAGACAGATAGCACATGCATGACAGCAGGAGAGCTTGTTCTCTACAGCTGCACACACAGACGCCATGAGATGTGCTCTCTCAGTTCACTCACATGCCACTGGCTGAGGACTGTCCACAGCTCCTTGAACTCACTAAAGCCCATCTTCCCACTGCAGTCGCGCTGCACTCCGTCAGGGAAACAGCCAACATACCAACACACCAACCCCCAACACAGTGTTGTGTGCTATAGCTACAGTGAAGGATACATCCAACATTGCTATCATGATGCGACAGGTCTCCTTGCTGAAGCCTGAGTGATAGACCATGTACATTGACAGCACACACACGCACACGCGCGCGCACACACACACACACACACACACACACACACACACACACACACACACACACACACACGCACACACAACAACATATGGACTTGTGTAGACAGACCGTTTCCTGGGAAGTGGCCTGACTACGCAAGGCAACACAACGCATGGTCCACTTCACCTTTCTGAGGAAACCCAGAACTCAAGCACCTCTGGAGCTCCTCTGCATCAATCTGTCCGTCCTACAAGCAAGGAGAAGGCGGGGCCCAGTCATCAGGTACACAGAACAAAGTGTGGGACTCCCAATGACAACAGCTAGATACGTGAGTAAGCTAGCTCCTCGATACTTCCATGCAGCGTCCTCCTTGCATACCTGGCCAGCTACTGCTGAGAAGTATCCCCAGAGGGGGTCGGCAGCGGGTCCGCCCGGAGGGTAACCCTACATGAGGTGCAGGGGGGGGGGGGGGGGGGTGAGGAGCACAGGACACGAGGAGTGACGAACGACCATTGTCTAGTGTAAGAGAAAACGCCCATTACAACTCACAGGATATGCCATTTCGGTGCGTTCGTAGGTAGCGTATGTAGCTATGGAGAGCGAGAGGGGGTTGGGAAAGACGAAGTGGGCGGAGTTTGGTTAGATGGGTGTGGTGGTAATGACGTAGGGGGTAGCCCCAATTCAAGGTCTCTCTCTCTAGTGTGTGCGTGCGTGTGTACATGCGGGAGAGAAGGGCTGGCTCCCTGCAGCAGCTCATTCAATGCCTCATTCGAGTTTGGACAATGGGAGTGGGTACAAGGAGGCACAAGAGGTGGAGCCAGGTGGAATAGGTGTGGCTGAGGAGAGAGAGCGAGGAGACGTCAAAGGGGAACCCCCAGAGCAGCATGGGGTATGACTAACCGGCAAGATGGCAGCTTTGGGGAAGGCGACCGCAGAGGAAGCTGACGGCTACAGGCAGTTGGTGGGGAAGAAGCTGCGTGTCAAACTGGGCAAGAGCTTCAGAGACAGGAGCAATAACGCCTTCCACACCATCAGCTGTGAGTTACTGTAACTCTGCGCGCGCGTAGCAAATTGAGTACCTTTCAAATTTACTCCAACTTAGACGACTTTAAGCCCAAGTCGATTGACTCGACTAAGTCTAAATGTCTGAAGGTACTGAAGGAAGGAGAGGTGGAAGTTTCCATTCCCAATGTCCAGGTGAGGGCCGTTTGTGGGCCACATCAGTTGCTATCTTAGTAGACAGGTCGTCCTGGTCTGGGAGGTGAGGGTCCAGTGTGTTTTGCACGCAGGCAGAGACGGCGGACGACGTGACGATGTTTCGTGGGGCATCTGTGCCTACTCAAAAGGAGTGTCTGCTTATGATTGACCTTGACAAAGGGGTAAGTGTTGTGCGAGCGTGTGTGTGCAGGCCTGTGTATGCATGTGTGTGTGTGTGTGTGTGTCTATCATGTGTTTGTGTATGCATGTGTGTATGTGTGTGTTGTGTTTGTTTCATATTTCACTTTACCACACACGTTAGGCCAAAATTCCACTGTTTGTTAATATCTACATAATTATCTCAGTAGCTATCGGCTACCTACAACAGTGAATGTCCCTCAGTGAAATTGCAGCTTGTGTGTAGTAAGTAGTAGTAAGTAGTAGTAGTAAAGTGAAACGCAGATTTCCTACCTAACTATTGAGGCCCTTGTAAGGTGTTTGCATATGCTCCTGTTTGAGGTTCGTATCTGTTATATGTACATGTGTGTGTTCATGTATACACACCACTAGGCATTGTGTGTTTGTGTAGGTGGGTGTGTAGGTGGGTGTGAAACAGAATGGTGTCATTATTGTACATAGTGTCAGGTACTCCCACGCACCACAACATGCTACTACTACTGTGTGTCTGTAGGAGGCGGTTCTGGAGAGAATCACGAACAAGGTTAACTTGAAGGTCGTCCGGTCAGCCAGGTATGTGCCGTGTTCTGGGGTGCTTCACTCGAGTGGGTGTTAGTCTCATGTAGCCATGGTCCAGTCTGCTAGTTTGCTCAGCTCAGACTCTGCCCACCCAAAAAGCGGTCTGAGACTGATTGTGAGCGAATGGCAGTCTGGCTCCGTGAGACTGTTTGCGATGTACTGCGGTGCCTTCAGTAAACCTGCTACCCTCTCCTGTAGGAAACAGCAGCAGCGACTGCAGCCAGTGGTGAAGGAGAGACCTGTGTCTCCTAGTGTGCCACCTCCACCAAAACAGGGATCACAAGTAAGTCACATGACAGTCATGTGACATTAATGGTCCATCACCATGGTGTACTTGTGATGGCATGATGAGTGCCCATCTGTGCATTCTCCTTTTTAGCTCCAAGTTCCCACTTCCACTGCCACTGCATCTGGTCTGAGTGTTGCTGCCAAGCAGAGCAAGGGCAAGCAGCCAAGGAGCAAGAAGCGTGCCGTGGAGGGACCCTCTCAGTCTGTGTCCTCCTCCTCCAACCCACCCCGGCCTTCACAGCCAAAGAAGGCCAAGGTGAAGAGGCAGCCAAAGGTCTCAGAGAAGAAGACAACTCATGCAGAGCCTCAGAAACCCACCCGCCAACCCTCACCACCTGCAGATATCCCCCAGAAGCGTCCCTTCCCACCCCTGTCATCTCCCTCTTCCTCGGACAGTGACAGTGGCGAGGAAGATGGCTTGGAGAAGAACACCCTGCATGCTTTGAAAGAGTGTGTACAACCACCACCAGATGGAGGTGTGGTCCATCAGATGATGAGTGGGTTCCCCCCACACACTGCTGCTGCCTCCTCCAGTTCGTCATCCGATAGTGACTCATCATCCGACGCCAGCTCCAGCGAAGGGGAACAAGTGGTGAGTATAAAGGGTCATGACCTTTCACACTGTAGAACAGGAGTAGCATTTATATCAGAATACCCCCAGATATGCCTATAATATTATAGTGGCCTGATTGTGTGATGCGACAGTACATACATCTAAGTATTGAGGGTGTGATGTATTGTGGGCCAGTTGGTATGGCTCATGAATATTCATCTGTGGGGAGAGCACCACTATCCAAGGCACAACCCTGCTGACTGTGTGTGTGTGTGTGTGTGTGTGTGTGCTCTACATCCCACTCAGGATGGCAGCCAAGGCATCACCATGGCAACTGGTGAACGCAAGCAGGCCCCAGCCAGATCAATGTCTCTGCTCAGTAAGTTGGTGATCCATCACCAAATTTCATAAGAGCTGTACAGTGTGACAGCAGTGTCTGCCAATGGGCCATCCCTCCATCTCCCTCCCTCCCTTCATTTCTCCCTTCTTGTTTGTAGAAAATGACCTTCAACTTAGTTCATACTCTGACTCTGACAGCAGCTCCTGAGTGACAGTCAGTGCCACACAGAGATCTGACAGCTGTGTGAACCAGCCCAACACACATAAGCCCCACACAGGCCACTCCTCAATGATTCAGACCACGATTGGACTTGCCGACACTGTTCTTACGCTACTTAACTGACTCTAACACTATTTAACTGACTCAACTCTACCTTGTATCGAGTGCATCCTGTCTTGTATTCATCCTGTTTAGCACTGCTGGCCCACGGCCAAGTGCTCATCTCATCATCACCCTCCACCCTCTCCTGTTAATTATGATTGTTATATTATTACCACCACCACACAGTGCAAGTTACAATATCGCAGCCACAACCACCTGTGCCAGTAGAGTATCTGCGCTAGTTGGTCATAGAAAAAGACCACCAGTGCAAGTTACAGTAGACACCACCAGATGCACCAGTAGAGTATCTGTGCTAGTTGGTCATAGAAAAGACCACCACCAGTGCAAGTTACAGTAGCCACCACCACATGTGCCAGTAGAATATCTGTGCTAGTTGGTCATAGAAAAGACCACCAGCACAAGTTACAGCCGGTCAGAACCTGCACCGCCGCCATTGGAGTGCATGCTGCAGCAAGCAAATGTAACTTGCCTAAGGGCATGCCATTGAATTTCTTCCTATGCACCCTCAATTCTCTTAACCCTCAATCAAGGGATAAGTGCTAACCATCGTAACAGACTGGCTGCAGAAACAGATGAAGAAAGAGAGGCCCGGCTGCAGAGGATGAGTGCTAACCAACGTGACAGACTGGTTGCAGAAACAGATGTCACTGTGTCACTATGTCATCACTGATTGTGTCACTTGTATCCCCACCTCCAAACTCAGACACCAATTGTCACTCTGTCGGGCCACACTCAACCAGTGACTGGTGTTGTATGGCCAAGTGCTGACGAGGTTGTGACGTGTGGGTGGGACCACTGTATTCGCCTCTGGGACGTGAAGGCATTCTCAAACAAGTCTACTTTGGTGAGTTGGAATGACTGAGTGTAACGGTGTGTGTGTGTGTGTGTGTGTGTGTGTGTGTGTGTGTGTGTGTGTGTGTGTGTGTGTGTGTGTGTGTGTGTGTGTGTGTGTGTGTGTATGTGTGTATGTGTGTGTGTGTGTGTGTGTGTGTGTGTGTGTGTGTGTCTGTGTGTGTGTCTGTGTGTGTGTGCATACGTGCATGTGTGCATGTGTGTATGTCCGTGTGTGTGTATGGCCTGTGCCTGTAGACTGGTTCAAAGCCTTTCCACAACATTGATGTTGACATGAGTAAGAGATTGGTGGCCTCTGCCAGCAGTGACCCATATGTCAGAGTGTGGGACTCCAGAGAGAAAGGTGACACACCCACCTACCACCCCACTCCCGCCACTTATTGTACCATGTTAAAGAAGCGCCCGAGTACTACACTGTTCCCTGTTCCTCATGATCAGATGGAGCTGTGGTGAAGATGACACTTGCCCCTCATGGTGGCTGGGTGCGGGCAGTGCAGTGGTCAAAGACTAACCAAGAGCAGCTAGTGTCAGCCTCTTACGACAGGCTGTTGAAGATGTGGGACACTCGCAGGTGAAGGGGAGGTGAAGAGAGAGGGAGGGGTAGGGAAGATGAGCGGAGGGGGAGGTGTTGTGAAGAGAGGGAGGGGTAGGAAAGGTGGAGGGAGGGGGAGGAGGGGTATGAAGAGAGGGAGGGGTAGGGAAGGTGGAGGGAGGGAGGGGTGTGAAGAGAGGAGACAGGGAAGAAATAGTTGCACATGGAGTAGGTTTGTAGCATGGTTTGTTGTCATCCAAGATCTGATGGTCCCTTTTCGTGAGGGCCGAGAATATTGGTAGAACGTGCAGATGCAAATGGTGTGTATCTATAATGGTCCCACAATGTAACACACTCCCTACCTTACTTCCTGTGCCAGCCCAAGAGTTCCCCTATACACAATGGCCGCTCATGAAGACAAGGTCCTCTGTCTGGACTGGTCCCTGCCTGCTGTGCTGGCGAGTGGAGGGGCTGACGGCATGCTGAGGACACACAACATGACTTAACACTCCTCCGTGCATGGCAACAACTTGAAACACAAGTTTGTCAATCAATGTATTTCAATTAATATTCAAAATTAATGTCTGTAGCTGAAATAGGTCTATTGGCAGGTACACTTGGCATTTGTTCTAACTTCTACCACACACACGACTACAATGTTCTCGGCTACGCACACCACTTCAGTAGGCTAGAGTTTCATCGCAACCTGGATGAACTGCATGGGGAGAGGTCACATGACAGTCACATGACAGTCACATGATGGTCATATGATGTGTGCTCCCACTCACATCATCATACTGGAAGGTTGCAGTCCCATTTCGAGCAACATCGCGGGCTCTAAACTGATCTACAATCAGTGCACGGCCACGGCAGAAAGTACAGGTGAGCAATCTAGCAACCATCCCCTAACTGGGGTCATTAGCAAAGTGTTGACTTCACTTGCATGCTCCAACAGCTGACTGCTGCCTTCTTCAGTGGAAGAGAAGTCTACTGACCTCCACTGAAGGCAGTAGTCAGCTGCTGAACATTTGGGAAATCACAGAATGGCCAGTGACGTCCATGAAGTGCTCCCAATAGGAAGTAAACATGAATAGAATTAACAATACAATGTACAGCTTAAACAGCTGCTAGAACAGCATGTAGGGACATGCACACACACACACACACACACACACACACACACACACACACACACACACACACACACACACACACACACACACACACACACACACACACACACACACACACACACACACACACACACACACACACACACACACACACACACACACACACACACACACCTGTCAAAGCCCTGAGTTTGATGGAGCAAGCAATGAAGTCATCAAACCCGACCTGCCCGTTCACCGAGTAGCGTCCCATAAGGATGTTAAAGGCTTGCTGGCTCAGTCGGTACCCAAAAGCAGTCAGTGCCTGGTTCATTTCATTACGGTCAATGTTGCCAGAACGGTCACGGTCAAAGGACATGAATGTTTGCTGCAGGAGAAGAAAGAGAGGAGGGAGGGAGGGAGGAAGGAGGGAGGGAGGGAGAGGGAGTAACCCGATCTGCTGAAGTGTCTTACCTCTGTTATTGTTCAGCGATGTCTCCATCGACAGAGGAAATGCCTTGAGTACAATTTCGTTGCATTGGGAGGACCGCTTAACTCCTAGGCTAATCCGTCCAGGCAGCTCTAAACAGTTTTACGTAATCGAGTGTAAACGCTCGTAACACTGAGTTGAAAACGGCTTAACTAAATCGGTTTCGACCCACTCGCGCTAGTGTAAACGGGGCTCAAGTATTGCTTGCCAGTGTCATCTGTGCATGTCCATGTGTGTACTGATTGTTGTGTCTGTGCATGTATCTAAGTATTGCTTGCCAGTGTTATCTGTACTTGTCACTGTGTATACTGATTGCTCTGTCTGTCTGTGTGTACTGATTGTTGTGTCTGTGCATGTATCTAAGTATTGCTTGCCAGTGTCATCTGTGCATGTCCATGTGTGTACTGATTGTTGTGTCTGTGCATGTATCCTAAGTATTGCAGTGCCAGCATAGTTGCGCGCGTCATACATCCGTTGCGTGGGTGGCCGAATTCTCATACCCCTACCCACCCCATTATCTCACAGCACTGCCACACGACCGTCGAACGTTATAGCTTCGACGTTCTGCTGTGAGCAGGGGATGGCTGGGGCTTGATGTTCACACCCTGAAAATTTCAAACGAAATCTTCTGTTTCAACACAGTCGCTGTCCAATTTTTTTTGATTTCCTGCCGAATTTATATGAATTCGGCCACCTCGTTCTCGGCTGCCTCACACAAGAAGGGTAGCAGCCACGATCGTCTCCATTTGTGACCGAGGTAGCAGCCGCCCATCCTTCGTGACTGCCAAGTTTAAAGCCGTGGATGCGCTTGGGTCTTGAGAACGGGGTGGCCGAATTATCATGCCAAAGAGGTCAAAGAGGTTGACAGTATCTGAGAGTACAAGTGTGGTGAGATGCTACAAAAGATGCAACCCTGATGAGCTCATGACTGACTTGCGGACAGCCCCCTGGCACGTGCTTGACATCTATGACCACATGGATGACAAGTGGAACTATTGGAAATCCCTCTTTCTTGACATTGTGAATAAGCATGCTCCTTTGGTTAAGGTTAGGAGGAAAAAGGGTAGAAATGATGATTGGATTGATGCGCAAATCAGGCAACTGATGAGATCCAGGAACTACTTTCGGAGGAAGCACTGGAGAAGCAATGCAAAAGAGGACTGGGACAAGTTTAACCACCTAAAGAGGGAAGTAAATCGTCGAATGCGAAAAGCGAAGGCTGAGCATTATGCAGCAGTATGCAAAGGTATGTCATATCAGCCAAAAAAAGTCTGGAGACAGCTAAACTCTGCTCTTGGCAGAGGAAAATCAAAGCTCACCCCATCCCTGACACATGAGGGAACGACACTAACTAGGCCACAAGAAATTGTGGACTGTTTCCTAGAACACTTCAGCAATCTACCGTTTCCACCCGCTGCTGACATGCAACAGTCACTACCCACAGTTCCCAGCACTTTCAGGCTATCTGAGATTGACGAAGAAATGGTACTTAAGCAATTGTCTACCCTGGATGAGAGGAAAGCTACTGGTCCAGACATGATATCTGCAAGGATCCTTAAAATGGTGGCCCCAGCTATAGTTCATGGCCTTACTAACCTATTTAATGCAAGTATAAGATTGGGGCAGTTTCCAACAGAGTGGAAAGAGGCGAATGTAACCCCAGTACCTAAGATGGGGACTAAACATGATGTTACTAACTATCGCCCAATTTCTGTGATCCCTGTATTAGCTAAGGTTTTTGAATCCCTCATACACCTTCAGTTATATGACTATCTAGAGGCACATAAATTGTTACATGAGGTACAAGCTGGTTTTCGACCAAACCATTCTACACAAGATGTCCTGCTGAGAACTGTCGATGACTGGAAGGCCTCAATAGATAAAGGTGACATTGTTGGGACCATTATGATTGACTTAAGCAAGGCATTTGATTCGATTGACCATGGCCTACTTCTAAAGAAGCTCAATGCATATGGTGTTAATGGAAGCGAGCTAGCCTGGTTTACTAATTATCTGCAAGACCGGAAGTTCAGGGTAGTAATGGAGGGAGTGAGGTCCGAGTGGTCCAATGTAACGAGAGGAGTCCCACAGGGGTCCATTTTGGGACCACTCCTGTTTACCCTATTTGTTAATGACCTGCCCAATGCTGTGGAGAAATGTACAGTTAATCTCTTTGCTGATGATACATCCATCTACACCTCAGACAGCGATCCCAAACGTGTTAGCAACATATTAGAAGAAGATCTTGGTCGAGTAGCAAAATGGATAGTGGCAAATGGACTTAAAATGAATGTTGCTAAGACCCAATTGATGGTGCTCAGTAAGAAGAGTGATAAGAGACGAGCCAATGATGTAGTAGTTCGGTCTGGAGAACAGGCACTAACCAAACAAGAAACAGTGAAATACTTAGGAGTCCAGATCGACAGAGATTTGAACTGGCAGCAGACACCCATGTACTGTACTGTATTGTCTTGTACCAGGACCTGCATGAAAATCTACCGTATGAAGTAGATGCAGCACTCCTGTTGTCAAATAAAATATCTATCTATCTATCATGCCGGCCGAATACTAATTTCTCACCCTACCGATTTTTGACTGAATTGTCTGTAAACCTGCCTGGAAATGGTTTTTGTAGAGTTCGATTTATACAAGCAAGTCAACCAATATAATAAATTACTAGCAGGGCGCCCGCCTTCGGCGGGCTTCTGCTATGGCGAGTCGCACAACAGCGAGTCGGCCCCAGCCAGTTTTGACGTATGTGAGCTGGTAGCAACGGAAGGTAGCTGCTATAATGACGGCCGAGTTTTAAAGTAGTCTCACGGATCGCGGGGTCAGACCCATTCCGGTATTGCGCAAGTGCCCGAGAAAGCCTCTGGTAGTGCTTCTTGTTCAGTGCAGGATGCTTACAAAAGCAGCAGCGTTCCATCTCCACCGTGCGTATGGAACGCCATCAGTATCAAGTCAGAGAAGAGTAACACTTCGAATCTCGCACGATAAGGAGGCGTCGATCGATAATCGAAGTTGGGAGCCTCCACAACTTCCGCATAGGCTAACTCCCAGACCCTATTCTTCGGGCGGGCAAGTTACGCAAGACCGGAAGAAAAAGGTCTGTCCCCGCGAGACTAAAGTAAGTTTGGCTCTGGGCCCATGAAACATGAGAACGTAGCCGTAAGTTTAAAGTCGATCGTTGAACGGCAGCGAATCAAACCGTCCGACAACCAGAAGTCAAGGCAGCGATAATTAATAAAATGGCCGTCAGCCGCGAACGAAACTCCGGAAATAGAAGGATATCTCTTCAAGAACTGCAAGACGGGCGATTTCAACCCGTGGAGGACACTCACGGAGCCCCACTTTAAATCCCTGAGAGTTTAGTGGCGTTCTGTGCTGTAGTTTTGCCCGAATCACGAACGAACAGACAAACGAACTGAATCTATATGTATAAAGAGGCATGAGCAGAACGGTTGTCCGCGAAGTGCCCCCGCGAGCGGCCACCAATTGAGACCAAACTTTCCTAGATTATGGACGCCACACCGGGTCTCGTTATATATATAGAGATAGATAGATACCAAAGTAACTAGACAGATGTTCAACATCGTGGGGGCGAGCCTGAGCGAGTGGAAGCATGGTGTGAAGCACATGCCGTGCAATAGCAGAGAACAGTGAAGATGGCTGGCTAGCTAGTCAGGCACATGTATTCAATTCAATCATTATTAGAGTGCACCGCACCAAATGGTGCTAGGACACAAACGGTCCAATGTAGCATGAACACAAGCATAAAGACTAGTTCAACAGAGGGAAAAAAGAACAGAGCTAGGGATGTGGATCAAAAAGCATGTTACTTAGTAAGCACTTACACACCGAAATGGGCACGCCACATAGAGCTAAGGTGTTTTAGAATACTAGGATTAGTGCATGATAAAGACAGTATAATGGCAGTCTGTTCACTATGACTCTGCTCCTTAAATCTGTCACAACGGTTGACTTCTGTCATCAAAGGCTGCCTGAGGTGGTCCCAGGCAGGGCACCGTATCAGCCAATGACATGTTTTCCACCTCTTGACACTGGCAGTCCTTGCATACTCTCTCCTCCCTGTCCACTCCTTGCCACCTTCCAACCTCTATCTGAAATGGTGCTATTCCCCCTCTCAACTTCACCAACATTGACCTCTCTTTCTTCCTTTTCACCACTGCACAGCTCGACTCACATTCAAGGTTTACAATTTCTTTCATCATCCTCAGCTTTGGTCTCTCCTCCACTTCCTTCATCAGCACACTCTTCACCTTCCTCCATGCAGCACTAGACAACATAGCTCCAATCTCTGAATCAGTAAGGTCTGCAATTGCATCTCCTCCCACACTCTGCCACCCAAAGTCACCCACACACTTAGCCATGTTTCCTATCCAGACCCCTTTGCCACACTCCACTGCCTGTCTCACTATCTTCTTCAGTATCCTCCCCTCATACAATTAACCTACTAGTCAACACATTCAACCAAAACTTCACACAGCGCATCTTTGCCTCCCACACAACTGGTAGTGACTGGATTTCCAGCAATAAGGACGCCTTGGGGTGAAGTGTGCCCACTCCAAAGAACATTCTGAGAGCACACAGCTGGACTTGCTCAATAGATTCCAAGTGTCTACTGCAGCCCCATACCTCTGCTCCATACATCATGGTTGACTCCACTAAAGATTCCATTAGCTTCCTGAAAACCGCAACTGTAACCTCACCCATCTCTGCCTGACATCTCTGAAAACAAGCACCCAGAGCTCTTCTCCCTGCCTCTGCTTTGTCCTCCACCATCTCTTTCAGCTCCAGAAACCCATCCACAACACATCCTAAGTACTTGTATGAAGAGACCATTGGAATTGTCTCTCCATCCAACTTATATGTCACATTGCATCTTTCTGCCTTCTTCTTGCGAATATGCATGATCCCAGACTTAGCCATGTTAATCTTCACTACCCATTCATTACACCATTCCACCAGTACATCCAAACTCTTCTTAAAACCCAATGCATCTGAGGCCACCAAGCGTCATCTGCAATCAGCAGACCAGGAATGGTCTCACTGCCACATTCCACTCCACACTTCTCCTCCTTCAACTTCTTCACAGCACCGTTGATGGATAACGAGAAAAGCAGTGGGGATAAGACACATCCCTGTCGTAGACCAGAGTTCACCTCAAAATCTCCACTGATCTGACCTTCCACTTTCACTCTGCACACACTTCCTTCATACAGAGCCTGTATAAACTGCAGACACCTGCCCTTCACACCCACACTCTGCAGACAAGACCACAGCTTCTCCCGGTTCACCTTGTCATAGGCCTTAGCAAAGTCAATGAATGCTACTAGCATACCATCAGGTTTCCTCACCACCTCTGTTTGACCTAATAACACCAGAGACAGTAGTTGGTCCCTGCATCCCCTCCCTTTACGAAAACCACCCTGTTCTGCTATTAGACCTTTCTCTTCAGCTATACAAGACAGTCTGTTTCAAGTATCTTGCATAACACCTTGCTGACTAGGGAGGTCAAAGAAATGCCCCGGAAAGTGTTCACACACTCCCCTTGTTTGCTTCTTAGGTACTGGAACAACAATACTCTCTCTCCACAAAGAAGGCACAATGCCATGCTCCCAACACATATCAAACAGAGCCACCCATACGTCAAACAGCCTCTCTGTTAGCAGCATGTCCATCTCTACACCGTCACTCCCAGGGGCTGCATTCTTCTTCACTTCATTTAGGGCCCACAATACTTCCTCTCTTGAGATTAGTTCACAAAGATGCTGACTACACTCTAACCCATTGTCCTCTGTGTTCACCTGTGTGCAACTTGTCTCCTGCCCCTCTTCATCATCACCACCCAGGACCTTTGCAAATGACTCTGCCATACACTCAATGCTTATTCAGAGTAGCTGTCACTTCTGGTTCCACTCCACAATCACCCTGCATTCAACGGTGTAGGTATGGTGCAACTCTCTTTGCATGCAGGTAGGGGCCGTACATCTAGATCACCTGTGGTGTGGGCATATATGTAGAGCCCTCTTAACAGGGAGTCAGAGTGGCAGCGAAATATGATTCAGATAGAGGGAGTTGCTCCATGACCAAGCCAATCTTGCCTACAGCTACAATTTCTTGAACCAAGTATTTTTTGGGGGGAGGGGCTACAGCCCCCTAGCCTCCCTGTTCTGCCACCTAGCCCATATCACAGTGAACTTTGCAACATGATAGCCTATCAAAACAGAAGTAATACATCTTGCACCCACCCACCACAGCCTACCCTAGGCTGCCCACCCAGCCACATCCCACAATGTGCTACACATCCTGCCATGCATTCAAGGCATCATCGTCATTCATTCATTTGTTGACACTATTGTTTGGAAGCCTTTCAAGTAGACCAGCCATTGTACATGTGCAATTTGCATTACATAAAAAGTCAAGAAACAAGGGTATGTAAAAATGTTTCCTCTAAAAACAAGGGCAAATGTAGGGATGGTGCAGTATGTCACAAGGGCATAGCAAACCACCTGGCGGAAAAACTGTAGGAACAAGGAGGAGGGCCGGTCCATGCAAAGAGGGGGGCCAGCCGGTACATGCAAAACCAAGGTCATTAACATTTGCTGACTTTGAATACATTTGCACCATCCCTACATCTGGCAACATTTTGCGGCATTTGCGGTCTTGATACCATCCTCTACTTCTCCACCTGCATATGGATGTGCAATTGTGAGTGTACAATAACAAGGCCTGCCACATACGGCTAAAATTGCATTTCCATCCCAGCTATGCATCTTCCCATGTACATACTAGGGCATACATTAAAATGCAACCAGCCTTGCTTGAATGTATATTGCTAGCTATTTCAGCAAAGTACAGTCCATGAGCATAACTCGGCCAGGGCAAGTACATTTTGGGCAATAGAACTGTAATCTGCTTTCAGTGGCTGTCAGAAAGAAGGGATAGCAAGCCAGACGAAGCACTGGATGGCAGCTTGGCAATCGACACCTACATATTTGGAGCTGCGCAGGGAAGCCCGTCCGTGCTATGCTAACAGTACTCGTTATCGCTTCACCGAGTGAACAGTGGGAAGTGTTCCCGGCCACGCGGGGCAAATGACGTCAGTCAATATGGCGGAATCGCCAACAGGCGTGTAGCCCTCGCTGGAGCAATGAGCGACGTTAACAACAATCTGAACGCAGCGTGAAGCGATGAAGTGGAGTGTTGAACAGTTTCGTGGCCGATGGTGGCCAAGTAGAGCGTTTTGTTGTGAGCGGCAATCACCAAGCTGCATGCATACACCCATGTACATGACTAAAGCACTGATGAGGAAGGCTGTACAGCTATATAGCAATTGCAGTCTGATGTAAACCATGGCGCATGCATGTACAGGTGCATTCTGATATGCTGTAAGACACTAGCTACCTGGATGTACGTATATGGAGTATGAAGTTCACAAGCATTGGCAGTGAATAGTGTGGGCATGAAAGTGGGTGTGTTGGTTTACAGGCAGCGATGTAATGTACAGTTGTAACGCTTCACACCTATGTTCCGGGTGGTGAATTGAGCCTCAACCTGGGCGAACCAGACTTGGGGATCTGCTGGCCAGAAGGGCGGTATCTTCACGGAGACGGCGGAGACAACGGGTTAAGCGGGCGGTTGCTGAACTGCTGCTGCTTGTGGGTCAGCCATGTCAGGGTCACCAATGTAACGCTTCACGCCTCAAATACTTGGACCGATCACACCGAACTCCGTTATTAGCAACAACATACACAGATATACGTGCAAACAGAAAAAGGAACAATGGGACTAAAGCTATTGTACAGGCACGTGAAGTGTGTGCAAGCATGCTAACCGGAAATGAGACTGTGTACAGGAAATGATAATAATATGATGGTAATATGAGGCAATATGATGCATTACAGGAAAAGCCAACAGTGTGCATTACACTACACAGCTATGGTAAGTATTGACACTGCAGTTGAGCTTAGTGGTTTGCCGGGGTCTCATGGCAGAGCGAGATAGCTGCATAAGAACCCAAAGAATAAGGAGCCTGCAACTGACACTTTAATGGAATCACGTAATGATTTGGAAGAGTCCTAGAATCTAGGAGGTCCTATAGATTCTACAGCACGTGCAGCAAAGGTGATTGAGTAGCAAGCAATTTGCAGGGCTAAACCTGGTGGAAATTTTAAGGGAAGATGGAGCACAGCAAAGCAGAGAGATGGACGAATTGTAAGGTTGTACCTGAAGGTGTAAAAAGGAAGCTGAATAGCCGGAATGGGTGTGCAGTAGTAGGTGGCGTAGCAAAATGTTGCCAAATGTAGGGATGGTGCAAATGTATTCAAAGTCAGCGAATGTTAATGACCTCGGTTTTGCATGTACCGGCTGGCCCCCCTCTTTGCATGGACCGGCCCTCCTCCTTGTTCCTATGGTTTTTCCGCCAGGTGGTTTGCTATGCCCTTGAGACACACTGCACCATCCCTACATCTGCCCTTGTTTTTGGAGGAAACATTTTTACATACCTATACATATAGCGTGCACTCCAATGGTGGCGGTGCAGGTTCTGACCGGCTGTAACTTGCACTGGTGGTCTTTTTCTTCAGCCATTGAGCGCATTTACTTTCTGGCACATCGTGGTGCAAATGGTGCGTGCACTGGCCCGGGCCACTGTAACTTGCACTGGTTGTCTTTTTCTATGACCAACTACCGCAGATACTCACCTGGCACATGTGGTGGTGGCTACTGTAACTTGCACTGGTGGTCTTTTTCTGTGACCAATTTGCGCAGATACTCTACTGGCACAGGTGGTGGTGGCTGCGATATTGTAATTTGCACTGTGTGGTGGTGGTGGCAGTCATTTTCATCTAGGAATGCATGTGGTGGTCGTAATATTGTAACTTGCACTGTGTGGTGGTGGTAGTAGTAGGTGGTAGCAGCGCCTGATGTGGTGGTCTGTTTTCTTGCAGCTCTAGCACATAATATACTACTCATTGCAACTTCCACTGTGGTGGTGGTGATGGTGGTTGTATTTATCTATTGGTGGTATAGTAGCTGGATATTGTGGCTGCATGGATAGTTGTGAGCAAGTGTACATGTGGGTGCTGCTCTGCTCCAGTATAGCGGCAAATGCCTACAAATTGGTGGTAAAATGTGATTGTTCAAAACATCGCCTCCATTTTGTGACTAATTAAGCAATCCTGCTAATGACATGAGCAAATGGCCATCTAACTATGTCCACTTAGTATCACGACTTAGTGGGGCCGGGTTGGTGGGATATGCAATGAACCTCACTTTTCTCGGCCATTTTGCGACTAATTAAGAAATCCTGCTAATGATATGAACAGTTGGATTATCTGGCTAGGTCCACCAAGTGTCAGGACTGAGCGGGCTTGGCTGGTTGAATGAATCATACACCTCGCATATGTTGGCCATTTTGAGACTAATTAAGAAATCCTGCTAATAACATAGGAAGGTGGACCACTTGGACGTGTCCACCAAGTTTCACATCTCAACGAGCCCAGTTGCATTATTATACAAGATACCACTATGCATCAATATAAATGTGCCATACATTAAGTGTTCTATGTGCATTTATATTAGCATTTTGCAGGCTGCTTGTAGAATGAAGACTTAATTAAAAATTCCGTCTCATTGAAAAGTCTTAAAATCTCCCATACTTCAAAGCCATACCTAGCACATGTTCATGAGGGCTGCCAATCCCCCTGGGAGTTATTTATTTATTTATAATTATATTTATATTATTTACTTTAGATTAGTGGTGTATATTGTAACTTGCACTGTATTCATGTGTTTTTCTAGATTTAGAACCAAAGGAAATAGACACTAAACTAATATAAGGTATACCTTAACCTTTTGACTCCACTCATTGCACCGACCATGACCCAAATTCAAATTGCTATATAATGGATAGTAATAGGATACAAATGAGCCATGTGGTTGTGCTAGCTCGATTTACGACAAAACTGTACAAACACTTGTGAAAGTGAGCCCAATTTGAGTCCCCCTTCCCTCCCACTGCAATGGCAGTGGGAGCTGTAGTTCATTCAGAAGATCACCTGCGGCCTAAAGTGGTGTTGCTGCTTGTTGGCTTTCACTCCAATCTGCAACTCCTGCTTCTTCTGCACACGCTTGTGGAATACCTCCCAGCGTGCACGCCTCCCCTCCACCTCCTGCACAGAAGAACCCTGGTACCCAATAGCTCGATAGCCAGTCACCACGCGGCTCACATCAGCTCTTTGTGGCACCAGTGAGTGTGCATGGCTCGGAGTCAGGTTCTGCTTGTAGTAGCGCTGGAAAGAGCGGTGCCCAACTGTGGTGCCGGAAGGCAGTACCAGCTCCATATTGTCATTCACCAGCAAGCTGCTGTCAGGCCCCTCCACGCCCATCTCTGCCCCTGTCTCCTTGCAGTCAGGGTAACTGGAGCGGTAGTCATAATAGTCGGCATATTCAAGTGCAGAGTCACCCTCAAAGTGGAGCTGCGTGTGTCCCTTGTCTATCATGTGTTTCTGCACAGCCTCCAGTGAGTGAAAGGCCTTCCCCTTGGTGTTGCAGTGGACACACACAAACCCGACACCAACCTTCTCTCCCAAATACCGAATGAGTCCCTTCAGGTCTACAACATACTCTGCATCTGGAAGGAAGAAGCTGTGTGCAAGAGACATGTGCTGCAGGTTGGTCTCAAGGTCGGTGCTCTCATGACGACAGAACAGGCACGCTGTCACTTCCAGAGGCTGTGGTTCATAGTCTTCCCATTCACCGTCATTGTCGGTGGATGTGGGTAGGGCAGTGTGCCCCGCCCCTTCTGCGGGTGGAGGGGTGACAAGCAACATGTCTGCCTCTTTGTTGCAGACCGCTGAGGTGTCTCTTGAGTGCTCCATGATGTCATCTGTGTTGGCCAGGTTCATGGCCCTATCTATTTCCTGCTCCAGTTGCTCAGAAGGAGCCCTTCTGCTGCGTTCATCTGCCACTTCCCTGTGCTTCTTGGAGCGAAGATGGCTCTGGTAGGCGTTGTCCGTGGAGAAGTGCTTCCTGCAGAGCTCACAATGACTGTGCCGCTTGCCAGGTCGGCTCTGCGCCTCAGCCATGGCTCTGTGGGATAGGACACGTTCTTGAAAGTTCTCCGCAGATACAGGTGGCATCTCTGCCACCTTTCGCTTGAGGTTGTATCGATGCCAGTCGCTCTTGTAGTGCCCACGCTGTGTCTCTGCATCACGAAACACTACGCGACACGAAATGCATGTAAACCCAGGAGGTTGGTCGTCGCTGCGAACGTCGGTGGCCATCTTCCTGTAGTCTCCTTCCCAAACCAAATGGAAGTGGAAGTGGGAGCAGGGACCGAGCGCACGCACGCGGCCATCCGCCATGGGGAAGAAAACGAAGCTAGGAAAGCGCAGGAAAGACCGGTTCTACCACCTGGCAAAGGAGACTGGGTACCGCGCCCGGTCGGCCTTCAAGTTGATCCAGTTGAATCGAAAGTACCAGTTCCTGCAGGAGTCTCGTGTGGTTGTGGACTTGTGCGCTGCTCCCGGAGGTTGGCTGCAGGTGGCTAGCAACTTCACTCCACTGTCCAGCGTCATTATTGGCGTAGACCTCGTCCACATCAAACCCATCTCGAACGTGGTGACCCTGCAAGAGGACATTACCACGGACAAGTGCAGACAGGTTCGTACTCCTGAAAGGAGACCAGTATAATAACATAGCAGCTACACTGTATCAGTGCAGTTTACCTCTATAATGCAACCAACTCTCTAAAACAGCCAGCCTCCCTGCCCCCAAATAGCACTAACATAGCACTAAACATTGCAGTCTACCTCTATAATGCAGCCACCTCTCTAAAACAGCCAGCCTCCCTGCCCCCAAATAGCACTAACATAGCACTAAACATTGCAGTCTACCTCTATAATGCAGCCACCTCTCTAAAACAGCCAGCCTCCCTGCGCCCAAATAGCACTAACTTAGCACTAAACATTGCAGTCTACCTCTGTAATGCAACCACCTCTCTAAACAGGCCCGTTACACCTTCACACAGCTGCAGGTGGTGTCACTGCACCCCGCCCTCCCCTGCAGGCCCTGCAGCGCGAGCTGAAGACCTGGAAGGCAGACTGTGTGCTCCACGATGGTGCACCCAACGTGGGGTCCTCCTGGGTGCAAGATGCTTATGCTCAGGCTGTCCTCACACTGAGTGCTATCAAACTGGCCTGCACCCTGCTCAGGGAGGGAGGATGGTTTGTCACCAAGGTAACCATCACCATGGCATCACATTGACACTCACAGTTTGATGCATCTAAAATCCAACTTGTCCAATGTGGTGAATATGTGCGTGTGCACGTGTGTGTGTGTTTAGGATGCCACTGCCGTCTGGTTGGTTGCCAATTTCCCCCTCCCTCCCCTCCCCCAGGTGTTTCGTTCCAAGGACTACCAATCCCTGATATGGGTGTTGCAGCAGTTCTTTAAGAAGGTCCACTCCACTAAGCCACAAGCCTCTCGGGTGGAATCGGCTGAGATATTTGTAGTGTGCAAAGTATGTACACACTACGGACCATTGAGTGTAGCAGCAGAGTATGGTATGAAATTGCCTCACCTCGCTCTGCCCTCCCCTCTCCTCCCCCTCCCTTCCCCTCTCTCGTAGGGTTTCTTGGCTCCGGACAAGGTGGACCCAAAACTGTTGGACCCGAAGCATGTCTTCAGTGAAATAGACACTGAAGAGCCCAAGAAAGGCCAATCTCTGCAGCAACTAGAGATGAGCAAGGTGTGGGGTGAGGGGTGGTGCGTGTGTCTGTGGGGGTGGTGCGTGTGTCTGTGGGGGTGGGGTGAGTGTCTATGGGGGTGGGGTGGGTGTCTGTGGGGGTGGGGTGGGGTATTATATGCATGTTATTTGTACAGTGCCACCTTTCTGTACTGGGGATGGCTTGGAACAGATTTGAGTGTCCTGACATGTCATTGTGTGGCACACCTTTCACTCCTTTGTTGTTGTTGTCATGTGCCTACAGAGGACCAAGAAGAAGGCAGCTGCCACTGGCTACGAGGAGGGGGCCTCGGTGGTGTACAAGAAGGTCCCTGTCGTTGACTTTGTCATGAGCAAGGATTGCCTCTCTGTTCTGGCTTCGGCCAGCTGCCTCACATTTGACAAACAGAGTAGTGTGTTCCAGAAGCATCCCCTCACCTCCGATGAGGTACTCTTGTCATGTGAGGACATTCGTGTCCTGGGCCAGCGCGAACTGAAGGCACTGTTGGCCTGGAGGAGAAAGATGAGGGAATTTCTTAAGGAAGTTGGCCAGGGAAGTGAGGAGGATGGTGAGGGTGAAGGTGGGAGTGACAGAAAGGAGGAGGTGGGTCTGAGCGACTCACTGGAGGGAGTGGATCAGACGATAGAGACCCTACGGCAAGAAGAACTGGCAGATTCAAAGCGGTATGCTTACCAGTAATGCACCATCCCTGCAGTGCACACAACCGTGTTTGCTATGGCTATAGCAGCTCCTGTCAGTGGGGAATGAGTGTTGTGTGTGTTGTCTGTACCTTGCTTCAGGAGACGCAAGCGATTGAGGAAGAAGCTGCAGAAGGGGAAGGAGAAGCTTGCTCTTCGCCTGGCAGCCACAGAGGGGAACCAGATCGGGTTGGATCGTGACTTTGAGCTATTCCAGATGGCAACGATTAAGTCTAAACAACACCTCAATGACATGGAAGATGCTGACATGGATGGAGCTGGGACCAGCAGTGGTAGTGAGGGCGAGGAGGAAGTGAGTGAATCAGACTCGAGTGAAGGTGACAGTGAGGAGTGCAGTGACAGCAGTGAGGATGGTGCCGGGGATGGCACAGTGGAGGAAGGCCTTGCGGACAGCATGGAGTCAGATGGGTCAGGCAGCCAGAGTGAGCAAGAGGGTAGTGAGGCAGGAGTTGAAGGGGAGGAGGAGGAAAATCCTCTGGTGGTTCAGTTCCCCGAGGAACATGAGGCAGCCTCCATGTCCCGTCAGGCTCATTTGTGGTTCAGTCGTGAGGTGTTTGCGGGTTTGGAAGGCGAAGAGGATGAGGATGAGGAGGTGCAGCATATGCTGGAGCGGTTCAGGAGCAGGGGTGGAGTCATCGTGGGGGACGAGAGGTGTGTGGAGGAGAAAGCAGCACATGTACCAGTGGCCACTGAACGGAGTGGAGCCAACGGGGTCACTGATCACCATAGTAACGATGAAGACAAGATGGCTGCTGAGAGTGACAGTGGTTCTGACTATGATTCACTGGAGATGCAGCATGGTGAGCAAGGAGATGACCTCGAGGTGGTGCCTTCCACTGAGGGAAGGAGAAAGAGAAGTCTTGATCCAGAGGGATTGGCCCTAGGTTCGCTACTGGTGTCCTCCAAGAAGACAAGAGAGGAGCTCATTGACAGCTCATTCAACCGGTGGACACACGATGATGAGGGTCTACCTGAGTGGTTTTTGGAAGATGAGTCCAAACATTGCCAGAAGCACCTCCCTATTACGAAGGAGATGGTCCAACAGTACAGGCAACAGCTCCGGGAGATTAATGCTCGCCCCATCAAGAAGATAGCAGAGGCCAAGATGCGCAAAAAGAAACGTCTGCTGCGCAAAATGGAGAAGGCGAAGAAGCGAGCTGAGGTCATCACTGATGCTGACAATGTGTCGGAGAAGGAGAAAGCAGAACAGCTGAAAGCACTGTACAAGAAGGCTGGCCTGTCAAAGAAGAGCAAGCAAGTACAGTATGTGGTGGCAAAGAAAGGAGCTCGTGGGAAGAGGGTGCCCCGGCCGGCTGGTGTGTCTGGCCCATACAAAGTTGTGGATCGTCGGCAGAAGAAGGACAACAGATCTAAAGCAGCCAAGAGATCACGAGTTGCCAAACGCAAGGGCAGAAGAAAACATTAATGTACCCAAAGGCACTCTAGCCTATTCTACTTAGGTTGGAGTATACGTCTTTGTGAAATTCCATACAACCGCTTGTTTTTATATTTCAATTGCACGTATTATCATGTACTAAGTGGAAATACACGTAGGGAAATCCCCCTTCAGAGTCACCCACGTGGGCTGTTCACTTGTGGAAAATGGTAAGGCTAAAGGAATCCTCTTCCTGTCGCGTCTGAACTGTTTTGGTAGCCGCTATGAGAGGGTTGCTTTACATTATATGATTAAACTTTTGTGTTAAAGGCGAAGAGAACGAAGAAAGTAGGAGTTGTCGGCAAATATGGTACGCGTTACGGTGCCTCCTTGAGGAAGATGGTCAAGAAGATTGAGATCCAACAACACAGCAAATACACCTGCTGGTTCTGCGGCGAAGTGAGTCAATTGTCATTGAAGTGCGCATTTAGCCCTTAAGCCAACTTCACTCGATTTTGGGCTGGGCGCATGTGCGTTGGTAGTCAGCGAGAGATTGTATGAGACATGATCCGTTATGGCGTGTTTTGCTGTTGTCATGCGCAATTGATGTTGATCTTTCCTTGGCCCAATGTGTGTGTGTGTGTGCGTATGTCTATGTGATGTACAGGAGAAGCTGAAGCGCACATGTGTTGGCATTTGGACATGCAAAGGATGTAAGAAGACAATCGCGGGAGGAGCATATGTCCCAAAGTGAGCTAGAACTGCAGCACACTGAGTCCAACATACAGGAAATCACTGTACATTTTGTGGATATGTACTAAGGGACCATTCCTTAGCTAGCTGATGAGTGTCTGAGGAGTGTGTGTCCCTCTGGCTGTGTCCCACTGTTTGAGTGAGCTTCGTGCATGTGTGTGTATGTATGTATGCTTGTGACTGTGTTTTACTTCCAAAGGCAGGCCTCTTTGCACTAGCTAAGCTCTTAGGACCATAGTGATCCTCTCCTTCTCTCCTCGCAGCACAACATCAGGAACGACTGTGAGGAGTGCCATCAGACGCTTAAGGGAAATGGCAGAAATTTAAATGGAAGAGAACAATTGACTACCTCCATCTGTGTCTCATTTTGCTGTATCCTTATTAAATGGTCTGCGGTACACATTGATTAAATTGTGCACCCCTAGTACACAGGCTGTTTTGGGGTTGGATGAGGTGCCTGCATGCACATGGAATTGTACTTGACACTGTGTGAACGTATTTCATGCGTGGGCGGGCTGGTCTGTTATTGCGTAATTTGTACAAGGTCTAGAATTTAAATGGCTGCCTCTGTCGATCGCGAACGATTTACCCAGGAACGACTGGAGCATTACTATAATAAGTTGAAGGGGAAGCTTTCTCCTTGGAAGGATGTCGTGCACTTCATTCAGGACGTGCTAACATGGAAACAGCCGCCTTTTTCTCTCCTTTTGTTTGTAGCTGTTCACTGGATTTTCTAGTAAGCTCGGCTTAGTCACGTGAGCTATGTGCGGAATGTGATGCTGTGTGCCCCAAATCATGTATCTATGCTTGAAAACATGCTTCCATGTGCTGTGTGTCTCCCACTACAGTCAGTATGTCGTGGCTCGGGAGGGAGTAGTGTCTTTGTTCTTCAAGCTCTGTCTGGTGGGGGTGGTGTGTGACATGATAGTGCGAATGGCTACTGCCAAAAAGGATGGGCAAGAAGCATCCTCTCGGAGGCGTGGCCTGCGGGGTGTGACCGACGCAGTACGCGAAAGAGTGGGAAGGAAATCGGCTAATGTTACCTTTGACCAAGCGGTGATGGATTCCCATTGTCCGAGGCCTCAGGGTGACACCCTCCCATTTGCACAAGTGTGCCTGAAGCTGGCACAGGTCAGCCTCTGGGGTGAGATGACATGGCTGGCCTTGCTGGTCCAATGGGGGAAGTCCCGTTCCTCTGTCATCTCCATGGCGATTGGAGTTGGAGTGTTTCTCGTTGTTGTATCCAAGGTATTACCAGGAGTGGTCCTGACCTATCTCCTAGGTGAGCTGTTACAGACATGAGTGACTTACTAGCAGTGTAGGCCGACTCCTGTAACAGCTCCGGGCATGATGTAGCTGAGTCCCTAACTATCACTGGTGTGTGTGTGTGTGTGTGTGTGTGTGTGTGTGTGTGTGTGTGTGCGTGCGTGCGTGTGTGCGTGTGTGCGAGGTCTTTGTCCATTCCTCAGCCTCGCCCCTCACCTCTCAACCCTCACCCCTCACCCCTCATCCTCACCCCTCATCCTCACCCCTCACCCCTCATCCTCACCCCTCACCCCTCATCCTCACCCCTCACCCCTCACCCCTCACTCCTCACTATGCTGTGTCCTGCAGTGATGATACTACTGGTGTGCCCATATGTGGAATGCTACCACATCTTGGACCTGTTGGTTGCTAGGATACAACCTTGGCTGCAGCGGGTGGATTGGACACGATTGAAGGCCATTGGTAAGGTCTTCCTTGTACTGTGTATCACTGTTCATGTGTGATTACTCGATGGTGCCTCTGATTGGTTCTTGGTGCAGTGTTCCCTGAAGAGAGACAAGCAGACTATGATTTTGCGTTGGGTGAGAACATGACTTCTGATGCTTTTGCACAAGCAGTGAGAGGACCAAAGGGAGCTGGCCCTGCCCGGCAGCCACGCCTCCATGCAGATAGGCCAAGTGATGCTCCCTCCAGTGCTGGGCAGCCGGTGGCCAATCAGCCCTTACCAGAAGATGGGGGGTCTTCACTTATACAAGGTAAACACATTGACATGTCATTTGGAGAGGGTGGAAAAGTGCATCAATTGCTATGTACACTTTCTTCCTATGGGATGATTGCAGCGGTGGATCTAGGGGGGGATCCAGGGGTGCAAAAGAAGCATCATTTTACTGGTCTTTTGTAGGTTGTGAGGCAGATTTTAGACTGGAAGTATGTAGTTGTGGCAGCAATACTTCATGGTCACTGTGAGCATCTAACTACGTTAGAGCCCCCTCATTTGAAGATCCTAGATCTGCCACTGGATTGTTTTCAAAAGTACTTTCTGTAGAGTCTATTTAGAGCAAATAGCTCTTTTGGCTAGCTTTAAAAAAAGGCACATCTTCATCCACTGTCTGATGCAGGTCCAGCTCATGTCTCACCTGATGCCTCTCTGGCAGATTTAGACCCTCAGTACGATTCCCTTCTGGTTGACCTGGCCCCCAAACTGGAGTATATGCCATCCATAAGCTACTCAGAGATGGGCACCATTGATGAAGGGAGCGGGAGTGATGTGGAGAGGCTACCAGAGCTAGACGAATATGACTACTACAACCCTTCCACCCCAGCCGGAGGGGCAGGTGGAATGCCTGTGCAGGCACGTAAGAAGAAAAGGAGACTGCCTCTGCCAAAGTTGAGGAGGAGGGGAGGAAGAAGATCGCAGGATGCAGCAACTGAGGGGAATCCCCTGGAAACTCCCTCTCAGTTTGCATACCACACTTCCTCAAGTGGAAGTAACCCAATGACCACGCCCAGTGCCCCTCCCATGCCACACCACAGCACCCCCATGGACCCCTCTGCCCCTCCCAGCTATGAGGAAGCTGTAAGCATGGACCAGACCACGGCCTACTCGGACTATTACAGACAACAAGCCCGGCAGCCATTTTGATGAATTGTGCAACTGTGTGTGTGCGTTCATTCCTGGCTACCTCCACAACCCCAACTAGTTGTAGCTTGTCTCACTTATAGTGTGTGGGCATGTTGTGCTGTCCTGTACAAATGAATTACAGTGGAACCCCGCTAAATGACTACCTCTATAAAACGACCATGCACCTTAAAAATAAGACCGCTTTGGTTTAGTCCCAAATCCATGTATACATGAATTAGGGCTCTCAAAATGAAGTCCACTTTTCATGGCCCATGCAGATGGTGGTCTTATTTCTGCATGAGGTTCCACTGAAATGTGTTCCAACGAACAGCAGTACTCGTGTACACAGTCTCTGAGATGCCGACAGTCATTGACTCGCTGCTCCCATGACAGTCACTGTTGCTCACTACAGACATTATTGCTAATCACCTAATCACTTTGAAACATGACAATACATGGAATAAAAATCTGTTCTGTGATACAACCAACATGCAGCAGGACCTGTACAAGAGGTGGGTGGGTAGGTGATGGGCAGTGGTGGTGGTGGCAGTGCAGCTCAAGTGATGAAGTATTCATGGCGCAAGGCGTCATCTGCTGACAGTCTGTGCTTTGGGTCACACACCAGGTGGCGCTGCACGGCGAAGGGGGGAGGAGGGGAGGTCAATGGATCAAGGTGCAAAGGAGAGAACACGAGGTCGGACACTCACCCGCAGCAGGTCAAGTCCTGCTTCATCCAACATGGGAACAATGGTCTCCAAAGTGGAAGGTGTAAAAGGGGGAAACTCCTGCAATTATTACAGGGGTGTGACCACAATAAATGTAATATACAAGAACAAGAAATTCTGTTGCAGACCAAAGCAAACAACAAACCTTATACTCGGGCAATTTTGTAATCCCAGGCCATGTCTTCTCTGTTGGGGTGCCGGTTACACGGAAGATCTTCTTCAGCTGGTCATCAACATCACTGCCAGGAAAGAGGTGCTTACCAGCGTTGGCCAGTTCTGGAGAGAAATGATTGATTGCAAGTCATGTGACCATCACATGGTCACTGTGCTATGTCATACACCCATCATGTGACTCACCAGCAAAGATACATCCAGCAGACCACATGTCAATGGAGGTGGTGTAGACTTGAGCCCCCATGAGGACGTCAGGGGGGCGGTACCAGAGGGTGACCACCTCTGCTGAGTAGCTGCGAACTGGAATGCCAAACGCGCGTGCCAGTCCAAAATCAGCAAGCTTCAGCACCCCATTCTGTGCAGGGACAACGGAGAGAGGGAGGTTGGCTTAGAGGTGTCAGTACAGTATTAGTGTGTGTGTAGTGGTATAATTCCCCTAGGCGGGGGGAGGGAGGAGGAAGAGGGGATCCGTACCTTGTTGATGAGTATGTTCTGTGGCTTGAGATCTCGGTGGAGTATCCTGTGATGGTGGCAGAAGCTCAGACCCTCCAGCAGCTGACGGTAGAAGGACTGGAGAAGAAAGGGTCACAGTCACTTTACGGGCAGGACATGGCAAACCAATGTGTTGAGGAACATACCTGTACTGTCTCGGTGTTTATCTTCCCACGGCAGGTATCAAAAAACCGTTTCAAATCCTTCACAGAACATCAGGTAGAAGGGTCAAGTTAAGTTGCTTTCCGACACGCGCACGCACGCACGCACGCACACACACACACACACACCAACCTGTTCACAGTATTCAAAGACCATAGTCAGTTTCAACCGATGGTGGAGCACGTCTGAAAGTCTAATAAGAAGTGGAAACAGCAAAACGCTACGAATACGTGAAGGACTGTTGGTGTGAAGGAGGCAATACAGGATTGAAGGGGGCGACACTCATATCTTCGCACTCTATATCACTTCTCACCGCACAATATTTTGGTGTTTGAGTTCCTTCAAGAGGCATATTTCCCTCAACGCGGCGCTGGGCACGCCTTCGTCGTCTTCATCCAATCGAACCACCTTCAGGGCGACTACTTCACCACTATCGCGATCCTTGGCTTTGTACACTGAACCATAAGTACCTGCGCATCAAAGGAAGAAGGGAGCACGATTTGACAAGTGTGTGCCGAAGATCGTCCACTTGAAACTCCTGGAAAATGCTTACCTTCTCCTATCTTTTCGAGACGTTCGTATCTCTCCATTTTGTTAGCACGTGATAATCCTAGAGGCGCACGTGACTGCCTCCTCTTCCGGCTCCTCTAGTACGTGCGACCACACAATTTAAGCGCCCCATAGCGATACTCCGTAACCAAGCTGCACGCCTCCAATGTTAGGCAGTGTGGCCTCATTTCACCATTCAATGTGTCATGTTGCAATGAATCAATGTGCATTCAAATGATTGAGATTGTTAGCTGTAGCTTAGATAGCTAGCTAGCTATGTAAATTATTAAAAAAAGTGCTGTTCACTGTATAGGGCTGTTATAGCGAAGAGTGGAGTGAGGAGAATTCTGGCAGTCTGCATATGCCATCTGTTGACTAGATGAGGAGTAAAAGATTACATAATCATTTGATGTACCACCCACCACTATTGTTGCTAGGGGCAACACCAATACCCCAGTGTCACGGTTGTAATAGCCAAGTGGGACGGAAGCCGGTTCACTGAACTCAGGCTCCACTGCGTTTGGTGGCCAATTTTCCACGCGCACACTCAAATTGGAAGAGCAGACAAATGGTAGACAGGCAGTGACATCAGTCTCACAGTACATTCCAGAAGAAACAGCCTCTGGTTCGTCTGCTCCTCTGCTTTGGGCTGTGCTGACCTCTCCACTGCTGTGGCTTGCCACATAGATATTCACATCTGATGGATCACAGTGAGGCACCGTGATTTTCAGAAAGCAGAAGGGTGGATTTCGGATTGAGAGGGAGGAGATGTTGATGGAGGTTGGGGCTGGGAGAGGCAGGCTGGCTGCATTGCCTGTGGGGGATGGTGCCTTGAATGCAACGTACCTGCTCGCGTGGGCTCCAATGCTGAGACTGGCTTCTTGACAACTAGTGCGGTTGGAGAAGGTGAACGGAGAGGTCATGTCCATTTCAAAGACAAATGACTCTGGAGTGTAGGTTAGCCTAGTTGAGTCAGTAGCTGAGATAGCAACAAGAGGGAGAGTTCCATTCCTCGGGCATGGCACAGACAGACAAGCTGGTGTTGTGCTGGTTGTCATGGTGATTAGTGCCCCACCGAATACCATGGCCGACACATGTACTCCCTCCTTCTCCTTCCCTTCACTGCTGAATGCCCTCACACCAACAAAGCACGCAGGAACACCAGTCCCAACCAAAAAGTACTCCGGAAGTTCTGTCATCATTTCAGATGATGACATTAATACTGTCCTGTCTGGCTCTAACCGCATCTGACCTGTTTGACGTCTCCTTCTTCTTGACAGTTGAAGCTCATCTACCATTTCTGACGTACAAGGCTTGTAGCCCTGGTCCCCTGATGGACAGAACACTTTCATATCGCTACCAATGTGCTCCATGTAAATGGACTGGAAGGTGAAGTTGGCTATGCCCCTCAGCATCTCTGAGGCACTGTGGAGCTGACCTGCAGAGTACACATACAAGCGCAAACGAAACTGCCCTCTAGCAAACACAACCTCGTCCTCTGCAGAGGTCATGGTGAAGTTTACTGGGCTACCAGTGACAGAGCTGGTGCGAGGCCCTTCAGAGGAGGGTATTTCCGTGACAACCAGCAGCGAGGATAGTGTGCTCTGTAGAGAGGCTGAGCAGTGGATCTCAATAACAACAGCAAATCCAGCCTCCAAGAACGACTGTTCAAATGTTTCAGGAAGACTTAAGACACTCTCTGCACCGTCTTCACCTGTAAGTTTCCTGTTGTGCATTGCCACTATAGTCCTTGAAGTGTCCACCGTCACCAGCACTGAAGTGATAGTACTGTTAGGGATATCCAACACTGTGACCCACTCTGGGGTCAGTGTGATGTTGATGACGTACATCCTCTGCAGCCCAGGGTCAAGCTCCACTGGCAGGGATATGCTGCGGTAGCCCCCTGCACTGATCGCCAGCTCTACAGTGTTCACTGTGACGTTAAGCTTGAAGGAAAACAACCCATCTTTATTGGTAAGAGTGACTCTCCCGTCCATGCTAAGATACACACGTGCCATTGGGACTGGCTCACCAGACAGCCCCTTGACCCTCCCAACCAGCTCAAAGGTGACCCCAGGACAGGGCTGGCAGGTGCAGCTCTCAGCAGACAGCTGACTGTACACCAATTCATCCATGTGCAGCATGGTCTGTACGTCAGTCCCGCTGCATGAAATGAGGATGGGAGTCACTTGGTCTGGCTGGTGACAGTAAGGTACATCACTGTGGTTTCCATCACCATCACATCGGGCAAGAGAGCAGTGCCCGTAATTAAGCTTCATCACTTCTTCATCAGTTGCGTTCATCTGCACACAGCCACGAAGCAATAATGCTGTTGATTGGAGGAGGCTACTTGAGTATTGTAACTCTGCAGGTGTACACAAGAGCATGCATGGAGCCATAATTATTGAAACAAACAAACATATAAACAATATAGTATAGCCAGAAGTTTGGTGAGAATATATCTAATTGGGAGTTCTGAGAACGCCATTTCTAATCATCAAATTCTATAAATTGAATAATTCCAGAAAATGTCGAGTAATTCATCAAAATAAACTTTCATCAAATTTCCGGCCATCCAGTGAAAGGAATTACTATGACACTAATACTGTACAATTGTGTTTAGGCCACTTTTGATGATATATTACTCAAGTTCATGCAATCAATCGCTAGCTACCGCGCAAGGCTTGTTAAAGTAGAGAGCAGTGTAAACACATGCACGGAGACAACAGCGACTGCACTAAACGACAGCTAAGGAATAGCGCGGTTGACTTACGATTTGCAATGTCGAGTTGCCCACGCTGTGGCGGCACCATATCCTGAGCCAGGAGGATTCCTGTGCATGATTAAGCAGACGTAGTGATGGTGAAGCAGAGGCACATGAAGCGATACATATAATTTGACGTCTGTGCGTGCATGCTTACTGGCGTCCTCCCGATGATGTCGCTGAGGGTAGTACAGGAGGAGGATGAGTATAGCCAATATCGAACCCACGAAGGCCACGCTAACAAGGGTACTTAGCGTAAGTAGGAGGAAGTTGGTCGGCTTGCGAATCCACCGTCCTAGCCAGCGGGTGTCGGTGCACATCATTCAGCGCGGAAAAGAATGATCGTTGGCGCGCAAAAAGCTGAATGATCACGTGATACCTACAGGATTGACCAATCAGATTACATGTATACACTAGCCGGCCAAGCAAAACCAGATCAATTTGTGTCTTAGCTCACGTGTGTGTGTGAGCAATGTGCAAGAGGCACTTCACCCCAAGGGACTGTTATACAGCAATGCAACTTGCGAGCAATACATGTGTTGGACACTAATTAAGATGGTCTATGTACCATGGTGACATGAATGAAAGACAACATTCAGAACTACACGTGATAAGGAAAGAAGGGGGAAAGGGGAAAATGACAGTGAACTGGACCAGCACCGGTAGCCTCCAGATCTTTAGCTGACCCTTTAGCAGCCGGGTCACTGGTCACCGCCAACATTTGCACAACAGCTGCTAAAGGGCCGGCTAAAGATCTGGAGGTTGCATGCCGGTGCTGGTCCGGTTCACTGCCATCTTTCCCTACCCCCTTCTTTCCTTACCATGTGTAGTTCCGAACGTTGTCTTTCATGTGTTGGACACATTGCCATGCAACCATCAAAACTGAACCAACCAACAATCTCCGATCCCCTTGCATGCACTATATGAAGCTACTCTTCATTGATCACATGCAATCCAGTTGGTCAGCATGCATCTTTCCAAGGCAGAGCAATGTATGTCATTCCTCAGCCGTGTGCAGTGACCAACCAAACACGTGTCCATTGCAATTACAGAGCAGATACAAATGAAATACAAATTGAACAGTTGTCAACTTCAAAACACACAAACTGAACACAAATACAAGAAATGCAATATTCCATGCATACTACAAATGGTGTAGTTGAAGTGGTGTGCAGTGTGTGCGTGTGTATGTATGTATGTGTGTGTGTGTGTGTCTGTGTGTGCAACTGTTTGTGTGTGCATGTGTGTGTGTGTGTTGATGAGTCATAATTGTCAATCAATGAACTAGTGAGCGTTTGGTCATACTATTGTACTGGAACTGACGTTGCCATGGCTACAGGGAAGGAGAGAATGGGACATAAATGAAACGTGTTTCTACAATAATTATTGTAAAAATTGTAACAAAAGCAAGACCCATTCAAAGTTCTAATTTGGAATTGGAGAGCTGTATAATTATACATAAACTGAAACCCATTTTCACCTTCTACTATCATCTTGAACCGAGAGTGAGGACATAGCTGCCAATGTCTCCATGTCTCCTCCATACTGAGCTTGGAAGTGAGACAGAGGAATGAGGTTCTTGGTCATGTGAAGACGTTTCCAAGTCGGCACTGCACACAAGAGACAACAGACAGTGAAAGTGCGTGTGGTGTGTGTTTGTAATACGTGCATAGTCTTGCATAGTTAGACCACAATTTGGCTCAGACTCCACCCTCCCACAATAAGAGGGTGTTGGTCTTTAGACTGCCTTTGAGTCTGAGGAAAATGGTGGTCTGGCTACGTGAGGGACACCAACTTACGAAGGTAGGCGATTGTCTTCTGAATGGACTCTACAGCGGCAGGGTTGGGAGAGTTCTTCAAAGCAGTTTCCTCCAGGGCTGGGATCTGAAGGGCGGGCAACACAGCTTCTCGTGACACAATGAACACAAAGGATCGCAGTGCTGTGTCACCCCAAACAAGTCAAGGATACACCACACAAGCTGCCCAGCTTACATCTTCTCCCAGCAAAGCCATCATACAAGCCTCAGCAGAGGCACAAAGGCTACGTAGCTCGTACCTACAGCAAAGAGAGAAAGCAGAGAACTGAAGTACAGCTGAACACACGATGCATTAAATTAAACTCATTATCACGCATACACAATTTAAGCCATAACCATAACAATTATACATCAGACAGCCACCAACAAAGACAAGCTACACACACACACACTCTCACTACCCTACCAATGATACAGCGTACCTCCCTTAGTCACTTACCCGCCCTCCAGTGCCATCACGACTTTCCCATTGCAGACAGTCATGAGGAGGCGTGTCAGGTGGGCGTAGCACTCAGGGGACACACTGTACCCGCCTAAAGTGGGAGGATGCCCCTCCGTTGCGTTGAAACCCGCAGAGACAAGGACGATATCGGGCTGGAAGTCAACAGCCAGTGGAAGCACAACAGACCTGCAGTGGTCGAGGAAGAAACAGCAACACATCCAGTGCACTCTGGTCAGGAGACAACACGCCGTACACTTGTGCAAGGACTGCTTCTGACATTACAGCATAAACACTGTGTCTAGCGCTACACACACTCCATACATGGTAGCACACACAACCACTACACAGCTTGAAGGGAACACAGCCTCCCATATAAGGCACACTCTCAGATGTACAACACACTGACCGATCTCCACGGCAACGGGTTAGCAACCAAATCAGTTAACATCCTAAAATTACATTCACCCAGGCAAGCCGAAATAGTGTGGAATTTATATAACTGTGAACTACTGGCTACCAGCAGAACTAACCTGAAAGCTGCCAAGTACTCTGCGTCACCGCAACATGAAGGAAAATGGCTCCCATTCTGTATCCGCTGTCCGGAGAAAGCTATGTTCACATTGTAGCCAGCGCCAGCTCCATTACCAATCTGCAGATACAGTCACATGATAATCACATGACAGTCACATGACACCAAGATAGTGATGGGCTAGCAAGATTGACTGCAGCTAGCAGAGTCACAGTACAACACTATCAGTGAGTCACATGACTAGCATGTGACTACCAACCTCTTCTGGACGCCCAGTTCCAGGGAAGAACTGCCCATCGTCGAAACGATGGACCGACACCACAAGGACCGATGGGTTGTCGTAGAACACCTGCTGGGTCCCACTGCCGTGGTGTATGTCCCAGTCCACAATCATGACCTTGTTCACATTGGGTTTGTTCAACAGGGCCTTAGCAGCCAAGGCAATGTTGTTGAAGTAGCAGAATCCCCTATAGGCGGAGAGGGAGGGGAGGGAGGAGGGGGAAGGATGGAGAGGGAAGGGGGGAGAGACAGAGAGGGAGGAGGGATAGGGACGGAGAGGGAGGAGGAGGTGAGTATGGACTGATGCCGGTGTGCCCTTTAACAAAGCAGTGCTAGAATACACACCACGAGACAAACACACAAGTACGTAGATCTGAATGAACTGGTCCCTCCCACTACCCCTACCTTCCTCGTATGAACAGGTCCCTCCCACTACCCCAAGCTTCCTCATATGAACGGGTCCCTCCCACTTCCCCTACCTTCCTCATATGAACAGGTCCCTCCCACTTCCCCTACCTTCCTCATATGAACAGGTCCCTCCCACTTCCCCTACCTTCCTCATATGAACAGGTCCCTCCCACTTCCCCTACCTTCCTCATATGAACAGGTCCCTCCCACTTCCCCTACCTTCCTCATATGAACAGGTCCCTCCCACTCCCCCTACCTTCCTCATATAATTATGTCAGACTTACATAGCTTGGTTGTGCATGGCGTGGTGGCCTGGTGGCCTGACAACAGCAAAACCATTCTGCAAAGGATGACAGTGAGCAGGTCATGTGACAGTCATGTGCTGGTCATGTGACCACACACACACACAACTGCTGTGCAGTTACCTTCACTCTTCCAGCAGCGACCTCCTCAGCTAGCTCAATGACACATCCAGCAGCCTATGGTGTTGGGAGAGGGAGTGGAGAGGGGGGAAGATGGAGAGGGTGGACAGGAAGTAGGGAGAAAGAGGGAAGATGGGAATGGAATGGTCACTAGAAGCAGAGAAGCACTGGTTGGAAAGTGTTGATTAGCACACCATTTTGGCAGCTTGTGATGTCACATCGTTCCAATATGTGTCAGCGTCAATCTGGGGTGGGAAAGAGAAGGGGCTGTGAAGTACCTACCCATCTGTGTGTGTGTGTGTGTGTGTGTGTGTGTGTGTTTGTGTGTGTGTGTGTGAGCTTACTCCAATCCCTCCACACTGTAGTTTCTTGAACATCCCTGACGGAGTTTCCACAGCTACACATGAAAGGAGATAGGAATACACCATCAATATCTTCCAACAATACAACACTACACGCACGCACACACACACACGCACACACACACACACTCACACACACACACACACACACACACACACACACACACACACACACACACACACACACACGCACACACACACGCACATACACACACAAACTCCAACATGAAGGCACTATGAGGCTGAACTGTTCACACTACTCCCATGCTGGTACAGCTGGAGACTGTTGCTCGCATGTATACTTCACCTGGAAACTCACCTCTCTTGTCAGTGGCAGTCTTCCTTGAAGAAGAACGACCGTACATCTGAACATGCTGTTGGCTGCAGCAACAAAATGAAACCAGTCAGTGACTCAGCAACGCAGCCACAATTCCCACTCTCCCCACTCCCCTCCCCCTCTCCTCTCCCCCTCCCCTCCCTCTCCCACCACATCTCCCTTCTCTACCCTTCCCCGCTCTCCCACCCTCCCCCTCTCCTCTCCCCCTCCCCCCACCCTCCCCCTCTCCTCTCCCCCTCCCCCCACCCTCCCCCTCTCCTCTCCCCTCTCCCCTTCCCCCGCCCTCTCCCACCACACACCTATGCACGGCCAGCAATTCCTGAGGTTGAGCCTTCCGAGCCCTCAACCGTTGACACTTTTCCACCACCTTCCGCTCATACAAGCGAGACCAGACGCTCTGCAGTCGGCCAGGGTGCTCTGGATGGGGCCCACCACAGTTGCAGGCATGTTTCTGCATGATGGTGTCATAGATCAGACCAGTGGAGCCACCGCCGCCGCCAACCACCAAGTGATCTCCTCCAATGCTGCCGGTGAGAGATGTCCCTACGGAGCTGTTGGAGCCGATGCTGGTTTGACTGAGTCTGCCCACCAGTTGAGGATGGATCCTAGGGCCACCGGCAGAAGACTGGCTGGGGGTACGAATGAGGGGATTCGTGGAGAGAGGGCCTTCTTCACAAGTTGGCTGTGGTGATGTCACTGATGTTACCGTGGCGACCACTGCTGGAGTCAAATCTGGCTTTGATCCAAAGGAACCGCTCTGGGTGATGGCAGTGTTGTGCGGACGGACAATCTCACTCTGGTTGACTCGTTTGAGCCGTGGCTTGTTGGTGCCAGGGAGCTGCAGCTGGGACTGGACCGTAGAGAAGTACTGCTGTCTTCGTTGAAGGTCCATCTGCTGAAGGAGGAGTTCCTGCTGCTGTTTCTGGACCTGCTTCAGCTGTTCTGCATGCATCTGCTGCAGGAGGCGCTGTTGGTTGTCAAGCTGATTCTGCGCCTGCAGGTGAAGCTGGGAGAGCTGTCGTAGCTGGTCCTCAAAGTGCTTCTTCTCCGTGAACTGGTGCTGCAGCAGCCGCTGTTGCTGCTCGAGGAAGTTCTGGTATATCTGCTGCTGTTGGCCGACTAACTTCTGCTGAGCCAATTGGTAGTCCTGGATCACCTTGTCCATGCCTTGGGAGTTGATGGATGGATTCATCAGAGGCTGCGATAGCGACTGAGTGAGCGGCAACTTCAGCCCCATCGACTCGGTGCTGGACCCTGTGCTTGTTGAAGGGGAAGCAACGTTGGCTGCTGTCTGTGAGCTGAGGGGGGATGCCCCCAGGAGATTCCCTCCCATGGCAGGCAGCGCAGTTCCTCCCGCTAGAGTAGCCATGGCTGTTCCTCCCATGCCAGAAAGAGGAAACTGAGGCTGGGGGAGGAGCATTCCACCCATGGTGTTGCCAAGGGGTGAGGGTGTCAATTGTGGGAAGAGCAGCGGCATCTGTGGAGACTAGGGGAGACGGAGACAGGAAAATTGCAGCACTTGATCACCTGCTGATGTAGTGCCAACTCGTCTCAAATGCACTACACATGAACACACCACCTCTCACCTCTCCCTGCCCCCACCCACCTCTCACCCCACACTCCCCCTCACCCCACCCTCCCCATCCAACACACCTGCCCGGTCTGCTGCATCTGTGACATCAGTTCCAACTGCTTCTTTGCCAGCTCCTGCATCTGTTCCGAGACTGTTGCTCCCCCCATCAATGGGTTGGCCACTCCAGGGAACAGCATCGGCATCATCATGGGCATGCCAGATGCAGCGCCCAGTTGAGGAGACTGGAGGAGGGCAGGGAGGGGAGGGGAGGAGAGGGGGGAGGGGAGAGGAGGAGAGGGGGAGAGGAGGAGAGGAGAGGAAGGGGAGGGGAGAGGAGGAGAGGGGGGAGAGGAGAGGGGAGGAGAGGAAGGGGAGGGGAGGGGAGACAAGGAGAGGAAGGGGAGGGGAGGAGAGGGAGGGGAAGGGGGGCACATTTTCTAACTCTGTCACTCTTTCTACCATCTTCTCATCCCCTCCCCCTCCCTCTCTCAAGTGTGTGATCTCACCATGAAGTTCAGTCCACCCATACCAGCCGTGAGGGAACTTGTGCTGCTCCCGCTCTGTGTGCGTGAGACCAACTGGGGCTGGCGCGTATCAGAGGGAGTGTCCTAAGGAGTGGGGAGAAGCCTTAAATTACCACATACTTACCATCTTCAAAGTAGCACGCTGGCTGGCTATTCAAACAAACTATGCAACCAAAACTGCCATTCCAACACCATACAATGCCACTCTGATAAACTTGTGCTTTGGTGCGCGTGCGTGTGTGTGCGCGTGCGTGTGTGTGCACGTGTGTCTGCCCCCACCTCTCCAGATTCCATTGGATCGGGGTTGCTTTCAGTTGGGGTACTGCTCCTAGCAGCTGCCACCTCCATTGAGCCTGTAGTTCAAAGGGTTAATACAAAGAACGCCAGCTGATTACAACACAAAGGGTTAACCAACCATGCAGTGAAGTCCCTTTGATGATAGGCAAGACACCACCCACATGGCTATCCCCTGGCCTGCAATGCAGCCACACTAAATGTATTAGCGCTTAAAATGCAATAACTGTGGAGGGGACCATGTTGAATTCAATTAGCAAAGACATAATTACATTAAACACCAACTGCCCCAGAGGCACTGGCCAGCAGAGAAGGCATCCCAGCGCACCATCCACTCCACATAATTGAATTAGATTGTTGGGTAAGCCTGTTGACATGGTCCACACACACACATACACACTCACCCACTCACACACACCCACACACCTACAACACCAATTAGAGGAGGAACTTCCATAAACTTCCCTTTGGTGTTGTTCCTATTCTAGCTTAGTGGGTGGGTGAGGGAGGGGAAGCCATGGGGAGTGCAGTCACCTTGACATCAGCCAGGTCATTCGATGGAAAACAGCTCTGCACTGTGTGCTTGGCTGGTCCCAGACACCTTACTGCTCCACGCCACACTACAGACACTGCGACTGGGTGTCTGTGGGCCAAATACCTCACCTTCACCTTGCTCGCCTTTGGAATGCCGTCTATTGACGGTCTTCTTTATCTGCAGTGGGGACCCTTGAACAAGTTCACGTGGCAGGTGAGCCTTCCAGGAAGATGAAGGATCTGAGACTGTACGGGGGAGGGAAAATGAGGGAAAGGGATGTGATATCACACACAGACAAGCTCTCAGTGCATCCTGTACGCTCACAAGTCTTGCGCAGACTGGGGTGCTGCTGGAGAAGTGTGAATTGAAGGGATGGCTGCCCAGCCAAGCTTCCAAGGTGAACTGGAGAAGGTACGAAGACCAAAGAGGGGGGAGGGAACAAGAGAAGGGAGGGGAGGGAAGATGTAATACAACCCTTGCACACATAGTTTAACCCAGCTGCCTCACTTTCCCCAACCCAACACTCCAGACATTGTCAGAAAGCTTGACCTGTTCACTGGCAAATGCCATTACTGTCACACCAGCTGCAGCTACTCTCTAATAGGCAAGTATCATATTTCCACTAAACAGTGGGGCTACTTCTCAATGGCCTTGGCATTTTAATAGTAACTGAAGATAGTAGAAGGTAAGGAGAAAGGAAGGAAGTCTAACAGAGGGATGCCGATTGAAACACACACCAGAGAGTTACATATCAATTTGATGGCATTTATCTGAAAAGGCCGCGATATGTACCATGTGTCTAGAGCATGTTCATGTCGAGTGATCATTGGGAGTATAAGACAGGGTGGGGCTGGTGAATACTGGCACAGTGAGCAGGAGGGGGTGCCAATGCCACACACGTCCCACTTAGACGATACATCCCAATGGATCAGCAACATCAGTTCATGCCTCATGGCAGTGGAGTTACACTGGTTTGTAAAACATGTACTCTGTCAGTGGATAAGACACCTGGTGGCATTGGTAGGGAGCTGTATTACTACACCACACACAGACAGACACACAGACACACCACACACACACACACACACACACACACACACACAGACACACAGTGCTGACAAGGCAGTAACTACTTGTGTGGCTTCCCTGATCAAAGGCCCTGTATCTTGTTAAAGTCTGGGGCTGGGAAGCCTACACACCTTACAGGCTGGCACTCATAAACACATTCACACACATTGCCCACACACTCACACTCACACTTAGATGCACATACATATGTACACACACACACACACACACACGCACACACACACACACACACACACACACACACACACACACACACACACACACACACACACATTCATAATGCTAAACACACACTTGTAATGTATTACGAAAGCCAAGACTAGGCTACGTGGAGCACATTAGTAGGGTAAACCGGCAACAAAACCGGTGGCCCCACTGGCAGTGGAGACGCACCTGCCTCATCTCCCAGTCATATGGCCTCTCGGTGCAATAGGGGTACTCATCAACGGACACACACACACACACATGCACACACGCACACGCACACGCACACACACACACACACACACACACACACACGCACGTACACACACACACACACACACGTACACACACACACACGTACACACACACAGCCCACCAGCTGCATGCCATGCACAGCGGGCCACAGTCCGCACTACAGAGGCTTCCCACAATGTATACACATCCACATTCCTCCCACCCACACCAGGTATGAATGTCATTGAGGCCCACCCCAAGGGACACGGCTCCACCCCCAAGGGACTCAGCTTATGCTAGGTCAGTGGAATGATTACACAGGCTCACCAACGAATTAACCACAGGGTGGAAACCTGCAGCCTCCAGGCAACTATGAAAAACTGACGGGCAAGACATAAACACAGTGCAACCAGGAGCCCATATGCACGTACACACACACACACACACACACACGCATGCGCACACACACACACGCACACGCACACGTCCAACAGCCACATCCACTATAGGCTGTTTTTGAAGGGCACAGAACCCTTCTTGCTCCTCAAAGAACTCTCCGGACACGATTTACACTTCACAGGAACTCTCTCACAGACAGTTGTATCACACTATCACTTCTCTGAGAAGTCCCAAAATTGCATTCAACAGAAATGACAAGTGTACACACTGTACTTTCACATGGATGAATATATCATGGAAACTGCTGAGTGAGGCAACAGATCTGACACAAACAACTCAAAAACTGAGTACCTGACAGCTGGCTCCTCAACGGGTGAAATATTGTGTATGGGTAGAACAGGTGGACCATTGTGTATGGGTAGAACAGGTGGACCATTGTGTATGGGTAGAACAGGTGGACCATTGTGTATGGGTAGAACAGGTGGAACATTGTGTATGGGTAGAACATGCCGTATATAATGGGTTCACATTGGTGGCACAGGGTGGAGGGGGCGTGGCACTGTAGGAGGGGGCGTGGCACCGTAGGTGGAGGGGACATGGCACTGTAGGTGGAGGGGGCGTGGCACTGTAGGTGGAGGGGCGTGGCACTGTAGGTGGAGGGGCCATGCTGCTGTGAGCTAGATGGCTCATACTTGCTCTGCTGTCAGTTTGGATTGTGGCGAGCTTCTTATCGCACAGTAAATGGTACAACAGTGTGTGTGCGTGCACACGCACCATATCCCCACTGCCAGTATATGGGTAGCAGAATAGGTCAGAAACTGTTTGCCCAAAGTGTGATGACCTCCCTGCCCACAAGTGCCCACATCACTTGCACTGGCATCCACTTAAACATTCAACTCACACACCATACCCCCCAGGCTTACCAGGAGCGGAAAACCATTACGCAATCTGTGCTCTCCAGCAGCCAATACACAGCATCACACCCACTCCACCCACCGGGGTGCCAATGTATTGTACCTCCTTCACATGCACCCTCTGTTGCCATGACAACACAGCCTAGTATTTGCATGCCTTCAAGTGCACCATGGCAATTAAAGGGTTAATTGTACTGTTAGTGGCGCGAACCCAAAACATGTGTCACAGGAGAGATCTGAGATGAGTCCCGTGACACTTACCAGCCACTTGTTACAGCATGCGTACATGGTGGAATTAACTTTAGTACACATACAGTATCGGTACTCACACATGTTGTCCTTCCTTCTTCCCACTCATACGTACACACACACACACACACATGCGCACACACACACATACACACACACGTACACACACACACACGCGCGCGCACACACACATACGTACACACACACACACATACCTGGCTGAGAATCAGTGGTGTCTACTTCAGTACCGCTGTCAACGTCATCCATGTTATCTAAGAGAGGAAGAAACATTAAATGACGGTAACCACGACAACCAACAACAAAGCATACCAAACGGATGGTGAGGCATCTCTCTTTAGTGGCACCCTTGGCCACATCACACACACCTACACATGCACGAACAAACCGATCCAGGTCTTCAGCGTGCTAAGCAACAAACATTAACACAACAATAGCTGAAATGGAACACACGCCAGTCCCTCTGCGATGGAACACTTCACTAGTGAAGCATCATCGTAGGAGAAAATCAATTGAGAATAGAAATTGGTCTTGACCACACACACAAGTGTGATATGAGAGAGTCACTGTCCCCAGAGTGCAACTGAGGCAACCATCGCTCATTGATTGGGCCAAATTGAAATGGGAAACAAGAAACACAAGCGACAAGAGCCAAAAGCCTGTGCCAAAAAGTATACAACATTCTACAGGTACTTTTTCTTCTTGAAGGACACTTACTGACTTGTGATAAACACTGCTGAGAACTGCACACAGCCGCCCCAACATTTAAGCAACAAAACTAAAAATGGTCTCTTAACCAAGGCCATTTCAAACCCACCCCCACCACCCCCACACAACAAACACAGTGGTCTGAATGTGTCACCACACCAGATAATCACCAAAGAAGGGTCCCTCTTGGGTTAATTGCCCACGGGGTGAGAGGGGAGAGGCCGATCCTCCACTTATCAGAGGCTACAACAAGGAGTATTGAAACCATAGAGTGGCCATCTCCCTGAGCGCACACACCCCAAAGTGGTTCAGGGCTGACACACACACACACACACACACACACACACACACACACACACACACACACACACATACACACACACACAGTGTACAGTAGTACCTCCTCGTGGCAAGAGCAGTGGGCTGCTCACACTAGCACCAACCATCCAGAGCCACGGACAGCGGAAAGCTAACCATGTAATCCAATACCGGGCGAAATATGCCGATGAGAGAGGGGACACCCATCCTCCCACTACACCCATCCCATCTGAGGTACACACCCACTCCTCAACCACACAGCACACACAAAGCACATTGTCTTCCTAGACTTCCTCATGTTTTGAACAAGTCACTGGTAAAGTGGTAAGGTCACAGCAATCAGTTCCTCCATTGAACCAGCACCACAATGGCAGGTGGGGCAGGCTAAGTGGACACCCACCCATGGCCTTCTCAATGCAATTGTACACGCACTCAAGTGCGGAACTCGACTGCGGCATGCGTGCACGCACACACCACACATACACACCACGCACACACCACACATACACACCATGCGCACGCACACACCACACGCACACACGATCCATGATGATGGATGGAGCAAGGATAGCGGCACAGAGGGTGAATGTCTGCTGAACTATGTGCACTGTCAAGTGTTCAGTACAACAGAAATATGCGCTCAGAGCATACCAGGAGGCCACCACTAATAAAAAGGATACCTCCACAACTGCACAGTGGAGACAGAAATGCACAAATTTCACCAAAATTAAATGCAGTTGGAACTTCTCTTTGGAAGTGTCGACAACAATAACATTTGGCTGGTTGTAATTACACTTCTATCTAATGAGGTGGAGACTCCTTTAACTAAAGAGAGGTCTGGTCGACTGCATTGCTGTGTGTGTGTGTGTGTGCGTGCTGAAGCCATGGCTCAGGACACAGTGCCCTGGGGAGCACGCTGAACCACAACCTCTAAGCTGTAGTATCACTGCCACTTGGCAGGCACTTCGGACAGCAGCGCGCGCAACAAACAACTCGCGACGTCACTCGTCCTTAGGGTTACTTGGTTCAGCACTGCGCACCTGCGAGAACTCCGTCTGAAGGGGATGTTACCGCTACCAGGACGGGTCGTGGCGTAGTACCTGCTGCACCCACACTTGGTGACAGGCACTACCCCGCCCTCCATAGGACGGACTCGCGGACGACGCACCATGGTCAAGCGAACTGTACCTGGCATGGCCACTATATCCGGTACAACGGCGACAGTTCGGCACAACTAAAGTACACAGTCCTAGTTCAGGGCTACTTCCACGAACGCAAAGAGCACGCCTCAGGCGTCGCAGCGTGAAATGCACTCAACTCCTCGCAATGCTCTGTGGCTCGTCCGCACGGCGACTGGGCAGCACCAAGCCCTCAAATGGGCGCCCTTCTTGGCTGACTAGACCATTAAGCCTGAACCGCTTGGTACGGCATCAAGGTGTGTCACCCCTCACACCAAGTTCCTCTTTAGTTACTGGGCTACAAAATCGTCTGCCCCCTAGCCGAGAACTCACCTTGATCTGCCATGCCCGGGGGACCTGTTCCGCTTGTGGCTGGAGTCGGCGCAATCTTCCAGCGTGAAGCGTCCGAGTCTGTCCGCGCGCAGGATGGCCGCGACCGTCTTCTGCCCACACAGACACACAGCGCGTACTGAGAGATTGATTTTGCGTGGGCGATAGCATACCGGAAGTAGACGGATCACGCCCACGTCGCCTCAACCGCAACGCTTTACTCGACTTCAACGCATGTGGGGTAATCGGGAATAGAAAACTGGACGGCAGAAGGTTAATCACCGTTTGAAGACGCCTCGAGTATTTAGTAGTTGTCATAAGGACTATGTGCTTGAAATTGGCTAATGACACAGCATGCAGCAGTTATGATGGACATTTGGTCACCCAACTTCACTTATGGACTGTACTTCCCATGCTGCAGTACGCTGTAGCCAAATATATGGCTACACTTGAGGGGTTCATTGAAACCAGCAAGGGTATAACACACACACACACACACACACACACACACACTGGCGCACCTGGTTGTCACACAATACACTAAAGCAAAATAATGGGGGGACTTGAATTTGAACATATATGGCACATCGCATTGATGCTCCAGTCACGTGTGACTGCATGGTCCCCCCTCGATGCATTCATCAATATTTTCATCAATATTCTATCAACTGCGTCATGATGGGCAACAATGGGCATACAGCACAGTCGCAATAAGACTGAATACAAATAATTAATGGGTCAGCAGTGCAGTAACCATAAGTACAATGCCATCTCCTGATGTGAGCAAATCTACAATGGAGTAAGTTATCGTTCATGAGTCGTCCGGCAATAAGGGTGAAGTACGGGAAGCACTGCAGTAAATACTCTATTGGCAATATGCATACAGGATAGATTTGTGTTTGCAAGATAATGATAGAATGACTGGACCCAAGAAGGTCACGGTCAGTTGTGACCTTTCTGTTGTGCCTCCGGAGGTGGATCGGCCAGCATCACCTTCATTAGCACTCGCGACACCTCCATACCGTGCAGTGCTGTTATCGCTGCCTCTGCCGCTGATCTTGTGGTGAATTTTGCGTATCCATAATTCTTTCCTCGCACCAGCCAGACATCAGTCAGCACACCAAAGCGGCCAAATATTTCTCGTAGGTTTTGCTCTGCAGGTGGATGAGGGTGGCAGATGAAGAAGACTCGACTATCAAAATCTGAACTAAAGGAGTGACGGCGTTGGGTGTTGGGCATGGGACGCACAGGGGAGAGGGAGCGTATCGGAGACCTCACCGGCGAGATGGGAGCAGAAGCGTACTGGTGGGCAGCAAACATGGGCTCCGCTGTTGGACTAGGTGGTCCTATTCGCGGAGCCGGGAGAGGGTCTTCAGCATACTTCACTATTAGCTGCTGGCCGGGTGGATATTCAAAGCCATTCAGTTTCTCCTTAGCATACACTGCTGCTTGCAGCGAACTGAAAGTGACAAATGCATAGCCCTTTGATTCTCCTGTGATCGGGTTCATCTTGAGGTCACACATCTCCATCCCCGGGACGAGATCAAACAAACGGGCGAGCTGCTCCTGAGTCACTGATGACGACACAATCACAAACAACCGAACCCCCTCGGGAGCGTCAAGGGGGTCGATGTATGGAAGATCCTGCACGCTGTGCACCAGGCTGGGACCATCTGTCATTGGAGGCACTCCAAACGGGTCACGAGGGGGTGGCATGTGACCGTTGTTCCCTGGCGCAAAATCACGAGCAAACTTGGCCGCCTTTGGCTCAGCCAAGATGGCTTTCAGGCTCTTGTCACAGTTCTCCATCGCAAGGGCAGCCGTCGATGCTTTTGTGAACTTGACATACCCGAAACCTTTGTTCTCGCCTGTCTGCCTATCCCTTACAACACTGCAGTATTCAAGATCCCCAAAGTGATCAAATTTCCTCTTCAAATCATCCTCACTGGAATCTTTGGGGCATACAACAAATAGCCTAGTGCGCGTGCTCTCCTCTGTGTAGTCCATTTTCACTGGTGCATTCTTGGCTGATGCTATTAGCACCTAAAGTAAGTGAACAATGATGCATAGTCACAGAAGTGGACAAACCTCAGGGGAGCAATGTCAGTCAATCTCCCTCCCCCCCCACACACACGAGACGCTGGACTGTGTAGGAACAACCCACACAATAGTACACATACAACAAATCATCACTTGAGAGTAAACGTCAGTGAATCCTACTCCTTCACTGACACAAAGAAGTGAATGGCTAAGTTAGCAAACTCCTCCAAAATGGCCGCAGCACGTGTGCAGACGAAGGAGCAGATTGGGCTTACACCTGCCTAAACACATGAACAATACTTCACTGCAGACAAGCAGACTGAAGCAGTCTGCAAATCCTGTACACTTGAGTGGTTTTACGGAACATCAAATTATTTTAACACAGAGGGACACTTGTCTAGTATAAATGGATTGACAATCAGGGCAACACTTCATGTATCCAGGGCAACCATGCCTTTGGACAAAATAGAGATGCAGCAACTCAGTGGAGGTAGACCTTGACCTGACTAATATAAATACAGAAGATACACGCTACTTCGCCGTCAGACACCTCTTCCAGGTATGTATCGTTAGGAATCAAGTAAGGTCTATGAACATAACTTGGCCTACATACATCCACGTGGTTCAGGGTGCCCCCCCCTCCCCCCAATCTCTGTAGCAGCGACAGCAGTGATGTATAAGAAGCACAACATGCCTCAAAATGACTGTAACAATGCAAGGTACACGGATAATGTCATTGAACACAGGAAGCTTCTCATGCACAGATAAGTTGGTAGACTTTAACACATTCCTGGGCCTGACTGACCTGCACACACACCAACCAACCATATCAGACTAGCTTATAGTCCAGCCAGCTGGACTCACATACGACGCAAACGCCAGGGGCGGCAAGGAAAAATGTACGTGGGTCCAGCAACAGTGGCTTGGATTGTGCAATCCGTAAAACATGGCGCTTGACATCGACAACCTCTCCAACTAAAGTTAAGACGCCCAAGCTTCAGAAAATGCGATAGACTTACAAAGCCCCCGGTACACGACATCATATTCTCAGAACCTGCGACGACGGTCCATCTCCATTCACCCGTGCTATACATCACCACAAGCTATGAATATTGAGATTTTGGTCTAAACGATCTCCTTGGTCAAACATTGTGCAAACCAAAGTCAATGTTGCTGGACCCACGGTTTTCCTTCCCGCCCGCGGCGCTTCGGCACTTTCGCCGTATATGGGTCCAAAGCTGGCTGGACTAGCTATCCCACATCCTGCTGAGGCTCTGCTTGAGCAATACGGAATTGGTAGTTCAGGGTATCTAGTCCCAATTGGGATTAGTACTCCACACCCACTAATACCAGTACATTAACATAAGCTTCCATTGATTGATGCCGTCACATACTGAGAATGCGATGTTCCCAAAAACTGTGTTTGCATGATGATGTGCCAAGTGCACTCGACAATTGGGAAAAGAAACCCTGAAACTACTGCAACATCAGTGATATAGGCACAGGTCACATGACTATCATGTGATGGGCACGGCTCACATGTCTATTGTGTGACAGGCACAGGTCACATGTCTATTGTGTGACAGGCACAGGTCACATGACTATCAAGTGACGGCCACAGCTCACATGTCTATTGTGTGACAGGCACAGTTCACATGACTATCAAGTGACAGCCACAGCTCACATGTCTATTGTGTGACAGGCACAGGTCACATGACTATTGTGTGACGGGCACAGGTCACATGACTATCATGTGACAGCCACAGCTCACATGTCTATTGTGTGACGGGCACAGGTCACATGACTACCATGTGATGGGCACGGGTTGCTCATGAAAGTCACAATTAAGAAGTTACACGACGTTATTGACAATCGTGTACATATACATATGTACATTGAACTTGTGCCATTTGATAATTAAAGGGGACTAGATACACTGCCAACTTTGTAAACATGACAGTCGAATCCGACATTTCCTTTCACACAAAGAGGTGAGATGGTGAAGTTTGCAAACACCTCTAAAATGACTGGGACAGGTGGCTGGCACTTGGGTTACAGCCCAGGGTGTCCACTAACTGCCATAACTAGATCTCTGGCCAGAACAGTGGTAGCAATCTCACCAGAGCCCACACTCTGTAATCTACATAATTGAATCTCTCCTATCTAATGAATGCACCAAACACTGCCTGTCATCCAATCAAGCCAGGATGTCTCCATAGTAACACATGTGACCCATCATACCACAAATGCAGAACACACTACATTCTGTACTACCCACACACACACACACACACACGCACACGCACACACACGCACGCACACACACACACACACACGCACCCACGCACACACACACACACACACGCACACACACACACACACACACACACACACACACACACACGCACACACCCACACCCACTTGCACGTACACCCACCCACCCACACACACTTGCACGCACACACACACACACACACACACACACACACACACACACACACACACACACACACACGCACACACGCACGCACACACGCACACACACACGCACGCACGCAAGGCACACACTCACACACAACGAATCCCATTGATAGTGCTAAGAACCATCAAAACTCACTTTGATCGGTTTCTGCTCCTCTCCGATGGTCTTGCCGTCCAAGCTCTCGATGGCCAGGGCCGCCGAAGATGCCTTGTCGTACTTGACGTAGCAGATCCCCTTGCTTTCCTTGGTCATGCGATCCTTCACCATCCAGACGTCTTCAACGGTGCCATACGCCTCAAAGGCCTTCCTGACCTCCTCCTCCCTGTGATTCTTACTACATACAACGAACACGCGTGAGAATGGCGGATAGTCGGCGTTTATTCGCTCGCCCATGGCTACCTTCCTGTAGGTCGGAGGCAGAGCGGGAGCAGTGTTGTTAGGTCAGGGACTAGTTGTACGCGAGTGTCTCTGACCTCAACTAACCGAGTACTGACCTTGAAATGACAACTCAGAACAACTGGTCAATGGGCAAAGTGATCATTGGCCGTCCAGAGAGGACGGACAGAGAACCTCAACGCAAAACCAGGCCGACAAGTACCACAAAGGGGATGCGGCCATCTAAGAGCTGCGATGACGTAATGCAAGAACAATTGCGCAATGTGCAATGGAAGGAGATATAAGGTCAAGATACAAACTACACAAGTTGAAGGTAAATTTTAATTAAAACCACGCACATGCATGCTCTACGCTTGATAGCCGGTTTCATGCGGTCCAGAGATGCTACCACCCATTAGTCAAGCTGTGGTCCTTGGAACAGGAGTGTCAGCAAGAGGTGTGAGCCCTGACTGTGGTTCAAAAGCACCCTGCTTCCATCCAGACAGGGTCCAACGGGGAGGGCTACTGCCTGAAGCACTGGTCCACACCATCTGTGCATCACTGGTGGGAGGTGGGGTGTCACTGGCTTGTCTGGGTGCCATTCCTGCAGGGTTCATCCCACTGGTGTCAGCGTGAGTCATGGAGGAACTTGCGAACTTTCCAACCAGCTGTCCCTTCTCTTGAGGCTCCTGTCCACTGGAGTGGGTGGGGCCAGCTACTAGTGAGTTGTTCCCAGGGGTGACATCAGGAATTACCTTAAAATGTCCTCCAGTCGCATTAGACCCATTGAGAAAGGCACCAATGCTGTTCTTCTCCAGTATACCTTGAAGACGAGAGTTGTTGGTTCGATAGAATTCCCTCTGTGAAGATAGCTCAATTATCCTCTGTTCCATTCTTCGGTTTTCTTCCTGCAAGCTAACCAGTTCAGCCAACACGCTGGCAGCTGAAGGCAATGACAGGAAAGGAGGCTGGATCAGTACACGATGTGGTATACGTCATTGCATTAGATACATCATAAACCTGGTCATCAAGGTGCGCACACACACACACACACACACACACACACACACACACACACACACACACACACACACACACACACACACACGCAAACACACCATTGCTGTGTTGCTTTGCAGCATCCTGTGTGAGGAAGGTCATGGTCTCTTCCCACTGACGTTTTAGCAGCTCTTCCAGTGTGGTGGGCAGGGGGAGGGGAGGGTTGAGGTCGGGGGAGGACACCTTCATAGACTTGGGCCGCATTCGACGTTGAGCAGGACTGGAGTGAGGGGGATGGGTGAGTGAGGAGTGAGGGGGATGGGTGAGTGAGGAGTGAGGAGGATGGGTGAGTGAGGAGTGAGGGGGATGGGTGAGTGAGGAGTGAGGGGGATGAGTAATTGAGGAGTGAGGAGTGAGGGGGATGGGTGAGTGAGGAGTGAGGGGATGGGTGAGTGAGGAGTGAGGGGGATGGGTGAGTGAGGAGTGAGGGAGATGAATGATTGAAGAGTGAGGGGGATGGGTGAGTGAGGAGTGAGGAGTTGGAGTGAGGGGGATGGGTGAGTGAGGAGGATGGGCGGGGGTGAATAGAGGCGTGTGCAAGTGAGGGATGTGATAGGGTGTGGGTGAGGAGTGAGGGGGGGCAAGTCATGAGTGAGTAGACAGCAAGTGGCGAGAAGTTAGTAATAGATGCGAGAGATGAGCACTGGCAATACACGGGAACAATGCTGCAGTCTCTACTGAGGCTGACCAAGAATCAAATCAATCCTTTTGCAATTTTTCCTTACTTCCTCAATTCACGAAGTGGACAGTGGGGGAAATCAAGCAAGCAGGGTGTGATCAGAGGGACCAGACCTGAACTGGAACTAACATTACTGGTTACGGAGGAACGCACAGGCACCAACTTCACATCATAGCTCCTTCTACCGAAGCAAACACACTTCCAGTGTTGGAACAACTGCTGCACACGAACGCTGATACACTTCCTAATTCCTCTTTGTCTGTGCAACGGTGTTCCACACACACCCTTAGGCAGTGTACACCACCTCGTGACAAGTGCAGCTATGGCAGAGCAGTTCTGCACACCTTTTTGTGGACCAGACACATGCACACACGCATGCACGCACGCACACACGCACGCACACACGCACGCACACCTTCCATTCCGCTGTACTCCATTAGCTCTCACAGGCCGATTGCCCCGCCCCCCTCTCATTGCAGCCCCTCCCCTCCCCTTGAGTGCTGAGGTAGCCTGTACCCTCCTCTTCCCAGCAGATGGTGGACTAGAGAGGTTTGCTGTGCCCTTCACAAGCAGAAAGAGTGCATACACTGATATACTGTAGATCAAGATATAACCTTCACTTGAGCACATTGACAATACGATCACCCCACAGGCTACAGCCACCCCACAGGCTACAGCCACCCCACAAGCTACAGCCACCCCACAGGCTACAGCCACCCCACAAGCTACAGCCACCACACAGGCTACAGCCACCACACAGGCTACAGCCACCCCACAGGCTACAGCCACCCCACAGGCTACAACCACCCCACAGGCTACAGCCACCCCACAGGCTACAGCCACCCCACAGGCTACAGCCACCCCACAGGCTACAGCCACCCCACAGGCTACAGCCACCCCACAGGCTACAGCCACCCCACAGGCTACAGCCACCCCACAAGCTACAGCCACCCCACAGGCTACAGCCACCCCACAGGCTACAGCCACCCCACAGGCTACAGCCACCCCACAAGCTACAGCCACCCCACAGGCTACAGCCACCCCACAGGCTACAACCACCCCACAGGCTACAGCCACCCCACAGGCTACAGCCACCCCACAGGCTACAGCCACCCCACAGGCTACAGCCACCCTACAGGCTACAGCCACCCCACAGGCTACAGCCACCCCACAGGCTACAGCCACCCCACAGGCTACAGCCACCCCACAGGCTACAGCCACCCCACAAGCTACAGCCACCCCACAGGCTACAGCCACCCCACAAGCTACAGCCACCCCACAGGCTACAGCCACCCCACAGGCTACAGCCACCCCACAGGCTACAGCCACCCCACAGGCTACAGCCACCCCACAGGCTACAGCCACCCCACAGGCTACAGCCACCCCACAGGCTACAGCCACCCCACAGGCTACAGCCACCCCACAGGCTACAGCCACCCCACAAGCTACAGCCACCCCACAGGCTACAGCCACCCCACAAGCTACAGCCACCCCACAGGCTACAGCCACCCCACAGGCTACAGCCACCCCACAGGCTACAGCCACCCCACAGGCTACAGCCACCCCACAGGCTACAGCCACCCCACAAGCTACAGCCACCCCACAGGCTACAGCCACCCCACAGGCTACAGCCACCCCACAGGCTACAGCCACCCCACAGGCTACAGCCACCCCACAGGCTACAGCCACCCCACAGGCTACAGCCACCCCACAGGCTACAGCCACCCCACAGGCTACAGCCACCCCACAAGCTACAGCCACCCCACAAGCTACAGCCACCCCACAAGCTACAGCCACCCCACAGGCTACAGCCACCCCACAGGCTACAGCCACCCCACAAGCTACAGCCACCCCACAGGCTACAGCCACCCCACAAGCTACAGCCACCCCACAGGCTACAGCCACCCCACAGGCTACAGCCACCCCACAAGCTACAGCCACCCCACAGGCTACAGCCACCCCACAGGCTACAGCCACCCCACAGGCTACAGCCACCCCACAAGCTACAGCCACCCCACAAGCTATAGCCACTCCACAAGCTACAGCCACCCTACAGGCTACAGCCACCCCACAAGCTACAAACACCCCACAGGCTACAGCCACCCCACAAGCTACAGCCACCCCACAGGCTACAGCCACCCCACAGGCTACAGCCACCCCACAAGCTACAAACACCCCACAGGCTACAGCCACCCCACAAGCTACAGCCACCCTACAGGCTACAGCCACCCCACAGGCTACAAACACCCCACAGGCTACAGCCACCCCACAGGCTACAAACACCCCACAGGCTACAGCCACCCCACAGGCTACAAACACCCACTTGCTCCTTCAGTCCTTTGGGGGTGCCCTTCTCTGATGGTGGAACCTGTTTCTCATCTGTGTTGATTGCAGGACCTCCATCTAGAAGAGGACACCAGGAAGGGAAGAGGAGGAGAAGGAAGAGGGAGGGAGGGCAGGTAAGGGAAAGGATGAATAGGAGAGTGATGTAAAGAGTTGGAGACAGCATGAACAATGGGATAGTGGGCTACTTCAGCATGGTATGGGTACAATGTTACCATGGCAACACCTACCTGGTGCGGCATTGCTCTCTGGTGAAGCCACCGAAGAGATGCTAGGAAAGAAAGGCTGAGTCGTGGCCTCCACAGTGTTTGTGTGGTCCATGTCCTCCCCCTCCTCTTTGATTGAGGGCGGCACCGTGTCCATAACGTCACTGGCATCATTGTCAGAAGAACTACTGTCCTCGCTACTAGAGTCGCTGCTGCTATTGCTGCTTTTCTCCTCAGTGTCGACAGCACTCGGAGAAGGAGGCTTTGCATTCATTGGAGCTTCCTCACTGTTAGCCGCACCCTCTAATGGAGTCACAGCTGTGTTGTCTAGTGTCGCTTCATCCATTGAGAGAAATGATGTATCACCGCTTTCAGGTTCTTCAGCAATAGGCTGGCACTGCTGAACAGTTGGTTTGGCTGTCTCACCTTCATCTGTTCCCTTACCGCAGCCAAGCTGGCTGGGAGGCACTTCCGATGCATCGCTTCCTTCACTTGAAGATGATAGCTTCCTCCCTCTTGCCCGGCGTTTGACGGTGGGATGTTTTACTGGTTTACCGACAGGTTCGATTGCTTCAGATTTCACGCTAAGAGCAGGGTGGACGCTCCCACCGTGGCCTGCCCCGCTCACTCCACTTGGTCCAGGAGCATCGATGGAGGTGGATCGTGCTCGAGAACTGGCCCCTCGGGAGGACCTCAACGTGGCACCTGACTCACGTCTACCCTTCTACAGTGGAAGAGGAGGCACTGCTGACAGAAGCCATAGCGTGAAGTGAACGTGTTTACTCAATCTCAACACAGAGTAGTCTGTTCCTTGTCCTGCCTTCATTTCTCATTGCTTAAGTCTTGCAGAGTTATTCAGTATAAAATGGAGGCAGGATAAGGGCCTGGAGACATTAGACTAATCCAGGTAGTATCCCTCCTTAACACTGTACGTCACAGGCAATTTATCATGGAACTAACTTGCCTCTCTCCATCACACTTGTAACAGCGTGCTTCACAATTCAAACTCCCTCCTAGGCATCCTCTCTCCCCCTCCCCTCCCCTCCCCTTCCTTCCCCTCCTTTCCCTCCCTCCCCTCCCCTCCCCTCCCCTCCTTTTCCTCCCTATCCTCCCTATCCTCCCATCCCACAACCATCCTCTCCTTCCCTTCCCCTCCCTTCCCCTTCTGTCCCCCTCACACTAACCAGCTTCCTCCAGTGTGGTTCACAGTATCCACAATACACCAAACAAGAGGAGTCCTGAGGGTCGTCTTCTTCACATAACAGACCTGTCTTTTGTCCACTGCAGAGGGAGGGAAGGACAGGAGGGGAGGAGGGAGGGAAGGGAAGGAGGAGGGGAGAAGGGAAGGAGGGAGGGAAGGACAGGAGGGGAGGAGGAGGGGGAGGGGAGAGGAGGGGAGGAGGGAGGGAAGGGAAGGAGGAGGGGGAGGGGAGAGGAGGGGAGAGGAGGGGAGGAGGGAGGGAAGGGAAGGAGGAGGGGAGGAGGGAGGGAAGGAATGGAGGAGGGGGAGGGGAGAAGGGGAGGAGGGAGGGAAGGACAGGAGGGGAGGAGGAGGGGGAGGGGAGAGGAGGTGAGGAGGGAGGGAAGGGAAGGAGGAGGGGTGGGGGAAGTGTTACGCCACAAGTTCAACAAGGAGTGGTAAGCTAGCTAATGTGCCACAATTCAGTAAAGTGGACACAAATCTGATGTGCAGTAACCATTTCTACACTGGTCACTTTATAATGCTGTCACCTCTCCAAGGCAGCCAGCCCCTAGCCCCACATAGAACTAACATTGCAATCTACCTCTGCAATGCAGTCACCTGGCCCTCTCTAGAACAAAGCAGTCTACCTCTGTAAGCAGCCACCTCTCTATAAAGGCCAGCTAGCCCACAGGTGGGCATCATACACTGCACTCTATACCACAACGAGTACCAACTGCTTCAGTAGGAGTCGGGCACAAGACCACCAGCAGGTACACAACAGCGGCAGCCATCTTGAACATGGAATAGGCTCACCAGGTGACGTGAAATTGGAGCCGGCACGCCTGCTTGTGGCATGGCATACAGGCGCCAACAGCTGCAAAGGCCTCCAGTCCTCGTTCCTCACAGATGTAACACGTCTGCAGGGAGGACATCAAAGGAGCGGTGAGTAAACAACTTTCACAGGGGTAAACACATAAGACAAATAGAATGAGCAAATATAATGCAAGTACATGATAAACAAGCAGGCAGGCGGGAGAAAAACAACTTTCACACACACATTTAATAAGGGAATACATAATTTATACATAAGGAACTAGTGCCAAATGTATCGTACACACCTACACAAAGTAAACAACTTTATTATATACAAATAAGACTGTTTGTTTATTTTGTTTATTTGTCATCCAGGCTCTAACTATAGAGGTTGCAAAGAATGACCCATCTCCTGTACACATGTCATCCACAGATTGAATCACCCATTTCCCTCCAATTCTCATGTTTTTCTTGCACTTCCATTTTCTCCTTTAGTTTACTGCCATTTCAAAAATGTTAATCCGACCTTTTCTGGCTGTTGGATGATTTGATAAGCTGTCAGTCAACGTTTGAACGAAACACCACAATGTCACCATAGCTACTCTCCATTACTACTCTAGCCAGTGCACAAGCTGCCAAAATGTATTGGTCAAGGGAAGCTGGCTGCTTTTCAGACAGGTGACTGCAATGCAGTGACCACTATAGACAGGCCCAACTGCTAGGAACAGGATAAACACACACAGTCCGTGCGATGGGTGACCACTCGGTCTGCATAACTGCACTCTATAGCTTCACCCACGAACAAGTCCACGGGACAAATTTGCATTCTGCCGCACACAATGTACCATCGCGGCAGTGGACAGAAAGCTGGTTACAACATTCTGAACAGCTTATTGTGTGTGTGCATGGAGTTGGAGCGCACACAGCCTGACCTTTGAAAGCCTGTCGCGGGGCACATGAGAGGTCACGATTGGCTCCATTGTCAATGTGTTGCCGAATGACACCTCTGGGATGTACAGGGCGCATACCACATGGGCCCAGCCGCCGCCGTCAGTTCGCTTGTAAGCACCGTCACGCTGAGGACACAGCTCACATTTCTGGAGGAGGAGCGGGGAAGGAAGGACTGCATGATTTTGTAAAACTTTGGATACTCTAAGCAACCTCTGTATAACTTTGGATACCTACATGTACAGACACACAGCTGCTACATCTACTCTAACATTGGATATTCTTGTATAACTTTGGATACTTTGTATACTCGAAACAAGCACACAGACAATTGGTAATGGCAAGACTGGGGGACAGTTTCACCAACAACAGTAGCAAAATGTTCAGAATCCTAACTTTGTTAATCTGCTTCCACTGCTAGCTACCTTTAGTGCAGCTACACTTGGATATGTAATTGTCATGACGAAAACAAAAGCATTTTTTCGCAAAATATTCTTAGAAAACACAAACAACACAGTACTGTGAGTGGACAATACAATGCAATATTTTGAACACTCTTGGCAACTAATACAACACCTACACACACACACTAACCAATGTGAGTATTATGTCATAAGACGGATCTATTTAGTACAATCATGTAACAGTGTGGACATTGACAGGTGGCAACCGGTCCGGTCCAGACTCTATTCCACAAGTATTTATGATTGTGCAACAATAAGTTGTGATTGCACAACAATAAGTATGCGCTGAGTCAATCAGAAAACTACACCAGCAAAACTTGGTAATAGATTTCAGTCATTCAACCCAATCCAGGCCATTCATCCCACTGTCTGAATATTCCTATTTCACTGATGAGGCTTGTCTCGGCCAAGTCACAACAAAATGGCAGTTTGTCTACGTGAAACTACACGATGGCCTTGTGATAGGGCCAAAATGTAATCTATGGTCCTGTGGGCCCCTGGATAGGGCCAAAATGTAGTCTATAGTCCTGTGGGCCCCTGAATAGGGCCAAAATGTAGTCTATAGTCCTGTGGGCCCCTGGATAGGGCCAAAATGTACTCTATAGTCCTGTGGGCCCCTGGTTAGGGCCAAAATGTAGTCTATAGTCCTGTGGGCCCCTGAATAGGGCCAAAATGTAGTCTATAGTCCTGTGGGCCCCTGGATAGGGCCAAAATGTAGTCTATAGTCCTGTGGGCCCCTGGATAGGGCCAAAATGTAATCTATAGTCCTGTGGGCCCCTGGATAGGGCCAAATGTACTCTATAGTCATGTGGGTCCCTGGATAGGGCCAAAATGTACTCTATAGTCCTGTGGGCCCCTGGATAGGGCCAAAATGTACTCTATAGTCATGTGGGCCCCTGGATAGGGCCAAAATGTAGTCTATAGTCGTGTGGGCCCCTGAATAGGGCCAAAATGTAGTCTATAGTCCTGTGGGCCCCTGGATAGGGCCAAAATGTAGTCTATAGTCCTGTGGGCCCCTGGATAGGGCCAAAATATTTGAAACCAAGCTTGGGCATTGTAGTTGCTTGATTGACTCATCACGTAAGCACGTAGGGTTAGTGGGGTTAGGGGTAGGGTTAGAAGTCTTTAGTAAGTGGAGAATAGGGTCTGGAGAAGAGGAGACGTGGTGGCAGCAAGTGACAAGAGGATCACATGCGGCAGCAGCCACTGAGTGCTCAGTCTGCTGGTTGAGGATAGACGCACCACTTTAGCTGCTCTCTCTTGTGAGATACACTTACAACAGTACCACAGGCCGGAGGAGGAGAGGGTGACAATGCCATAGCAAGCTGGGGAGGGGAGGGAGGGGGGAGGGGACGGGGTGGGTGTATGTCCAAGCTACATTTAGGGTTATTGGAAGATGTGTGTAAATGTTGAAGAGAGATGTGTAGCGAGAGTGTGCTGCTACGGGCTGCAGCAAGTAGAGACTGAGATACTGCAGCGTAGGAAGGCCTCGGGTGAGTGTGTGTGTGTGTGTGTGTGTGTGTGTGTGTGTGTGTGTGTGCGTGTGTGTGTGTGCGCGTGCGTGCTGACAGTCCGTGGGTCGGTAGCCATTGAGTGAGCAGTGCAAAAGATGCAGAGAGATATGTGCACACACTGGACTACAGGTCTGCTTTAAACACCAGCCCAGAGCTTAGATGGTACACTGAATCTTGTCCGCTGAGAGGCTAACATGAACATGACCACATCTGACACATAACAACGTCCATACAACTAAACTGTGCTCCTCCCCCAGCCTCCCTCACAAAGTAAACAGGATAAATAAGGTTAGATTACTATAAACAAACAAGCTAATGTGTGCACATTGTCCCTGGGTGATTGTATGACAAGGGCTTTGGGAACACAAACGCAACTCCAAAATGGCCGCCCACCTTGATGGACGATAACTTTGCAGCCCTGGCCGTTACACGACACTAGCCTGTTATCCGGCTCGCTGTGAGTGCCACGACACACGCAGCACTCCTCTGTCATGGTCTTACTCGAAAACGGGGTCACAGCTAAATCGGTATGGACTCGTCCGTTCACTTATCCTTCACTACGCGAATCAATACTGCATTATTTTATAAATTAGATACCTACACATTGTTATTAGTATAAAAGGGCGTGGGGACCACAGTTAGCGCTCAGTCGTTCAGCGGCGCTGTAATGGAGATGTCGAGTTGGTGCTTTGTATTCGTCGTTGTAACTGCTCTTGCAGGTGAGTGCAGAGTGGCACTAGCCAATTCGATGAACGCAGGCAGGTAGATGTCGGGCATTAAGTATGGAATCTCTTCTTGTCGCTTCTAGCGCACTCGCCATCAGCAGCTCTTCGCTGCAAATGTGCGGTGGAGCATATACAGGTGGTGCCCTTTGGCGTGAACTCCACCGAGATGACGGTGACAGAGCTCCTGTCGGAGTGCAATGGATCGTCGTACTGCCACACTCCTGACAACGGTAGCTGCTACTACAGCGTTGAAGGAGAGCCCTGGAGCTATGGCTACACTGTCACCTTTGGCTGCTTCGGCTACCAAGAGTATCTTCACCAGTGTCCATGGGACAATAACAAAGATCTGTTCTGCTGCTACTTCAACGACTGCAATGGCATGGCCGGTGAGCAGTTACACAAACATATATAGCTAATAGTATGCAGCTCCGAACATTTCCCGGTGGGCGGTGCGATCAATTATACATTATATATGTTACTGAGTAGGTGCATCTTGGTTGCTAGTGCCACCCACACCATGCATGCTGCATAGTGTGCGCCTACACATGGGCATCTCTATCTGTTGCCATCCATTGCAATCCTGCAAACATGGCCATTGTGTGCAATATATCACGAGGCTGCAGTGTAGATATGTGTTTGCAGTACACTTGGAACCTAATCTAAGATGGTCACTGCACGTGTTAGACAGCCACCTCTCTAAAGCAGCCAGCCTCCCTGGCCCCAAATAGTGCGAAAGCATTGCAATCTACCTCTGTAGATCAGCCACCTCTCTATAAAGGTCAGTTAGAGCTGGCCAACAGGTGGCTGTCTTGAAGGAGCGTGTCTCCACCTTCTCTGACTTGCAGAATTGGGTGTCAGGATCAATCCAAAACGTTGCTGGTGTAGCAATGCCCGGTGCAAGGGAATAACATGTGCAGCGTCTTCCTGGCACGAGCAGCATTCTTGCTTCACACAAGTAAAAATGAAAAGCAGAGCCAACGGCTCAAAGTATATTAAAATTAGGAGAGGCTGCAGTTCAAACTGCCAAGAAGTCAGCAACCCCAAGACTGTTCAACACTGCTGCACCTCCATGCTGTGCAATGCAGGAGAGCTGAATATCAGCCACAACAACGTATCCATTTCATCAGTGGAAAGGATGGAGCTGAATAATGACACATTGCGTAAGCCTTTCAACTGGAGTGACATCGGAATTGAATTCCCTAGTACATCGGTACCAACAACTGGTGGAACAGGTGAATGTGAGTGCTCCATTCCTTCTCAGTCACAGGTGTTTCTCTATGTGAATATGCATGCAAGAAAGGTCCTCTAGCCGAACCTACAGATCAGTTGATGTGCATGCATTGCAGACACAATGTCTCTACGCTGCAATAGGTGACATCATCAATTGCTCCCATCTCTTCATATGCAGATATAGACCCATCATTCCCCACCAATACCACGTCAAGTCCATCAACGCAGGCACCCTCCACTGCACAAACAAACAACTCACATACAAACTGGTTAGGAAGTCCATTCACTGTAGCTATCTGTATCATCTTCATTGCTCTACATATCTTTGTCATGTAGTCAATTGCATGCTACAGTTCCCCAATTGGCATGTCTTTATGCAAACACACACACATCAAATTAATACACCATTGTATTAGACACAGCTAGGCAGGTGTCACCTCATGTATACACTTTTTATCTACCATTTTACCTCCATTTACTGCCCCTTTTGATTTCACTGTGATCAACTCATTTTCCAATTAACTATTTAATTAATCATTGTCTACTTCACCTGTATAACATGTGAATGAAATAGCAATAATTGCAGTGATTGCATGTGATACACTATATACATATATATGGGGGGGGGGGCTGAGGTGACACTGACACATCATTGTACATGCATGCATGGCAGTGTGCACATCATTCATTGCATGTACATACATGATATGCAATGTGTATACGTACTTCATTGTCTGCACATGTGTTCACTTTGCATGCATGCACAATTGTAATGTATAGGCAGAGTGCATGTGTGTACATCATTGCATGTGTGCACATCATTGCATGTACGTACAGTCAGTGTGCATAAAATTATACACAGCACAAAACACAATACCTAGTACTCTCATAAAGGACATTCCAAATTCAGGACACCTCTCTAATGAGGACACTCATTTGGGCCTTTCCCAAACTTTCTGAAACTGTCTAAATTTGAGAGGTGCCACTGAACACTCAAATACAACACAAGTTGCATGACTCCATAGGGCTCAACTTGTTCTGTCATCATACTACATGGGTGGTTACAGGAAGCACACATTGTATATACAAACAGCCTGTGGTAGGGGCAGTTCTCTGCATGCCCAAATTGGTCTCCAACCAGGAGCACTACATGGGTGGTTACAGGAAACACACATTGTATATACAAACAGCCTGTGGTAGGGGCAGTTCTCTGCATGCCCAAATTGGTCTCCAGCCAGGAGCACTCATGCATTGATATCAATGATTATTTGTGCTTATAGGAATGTGTTAATAGTGGAAGGCTCCACCCCATTTCTTCCTTATCTGCTTGTGTGTGCACATCCTTCACTGCTCCTGAATGTATCAACATGCAGCATCATGCAAGTGGGAGGAGAATAGGGGGTGGAAGGGGGTGGGGCGAGGGGTGGAGTTTCTGGGATGATCACACACACATACACACACACACACACACACACACGCACACACACGCATGCACACACACGCATGCACGCACGCACGCACGCACACACACACGTGTCTGTACTACACAGCCTTAACTAGACTGTGCAACAGCCATTTACAGTTGCCATGACAACAGTGTAAATTGGATGTGTACATTCCATGGATTGGACCATGATTAAAGAGAAGGGTGCAAATGTATGCTTGCACAGTGAACATAAGATATGTTACCTAACAGACACAATGCTAGTTTATGTGTTTAATTTTTCCATACAGGTTATCCACAACCTTTCCCATCCCAGTGACTGTCTCCAGTGCTCCCTTGTAAGCCTCGTCTTCCTCTCCCTCCTCAAATACAACCAGAACACCAAGACCTTGATCAAGAATGCCACAAAACTGCTTGTCAAGGATCATTTTTGATAGCTTTCTCTCTACATCCTCCTAAAGAGAGAACAGCAGAACAGATGATGCTCCACCCCCCACACATCGCTCACACGTGCAGCAAGACACACATCCTTTCACATCCGAGCACTGCTTTGCAGAAATACAGGGGTAGAGTGCAAGATCTACATAACATAGAGTGCAGCTCCCGGCAGCCATTCTTCTTAAAGGGGCAGAGCAACTCAGAAATTTTGCTTGCCTCATGCAATAAATGTCAAGCCACGCAAGGTGTGTAGGGTGAGGCAGAGAGAGAGAGGCACACACAAGATACCACCAAAACAGCAGCACGTCTAGCACATTTGTGTTACAGGAGGGCGTACCTGAGGCAACTTGATCAAGCGGGCGATGTGGGACACCTACAGGAGCAGGCAGGAGAAAACACGCCACTCAAAAGCCTAACCAACTTTAAAGTTACACTGAACGTAGCCATGACAAATGCCCAGTGCGTGCAGATCACGCAAATCACATCAGATGATGGAAGTGCGATACCATGGCAACAGATAACAGTTCTGTCCTCTCACATCCCCCACTGGCAGACTGGACAACGAATATCACGCTTTGCTGTGCAGCTGAGACTCGAGCGAGGCTGAAGTAGCCAGCCTCCCTGACACAAACATCAGATGCATAGCGGAACGTATCTATAGTGATCACATCAGCTACTGTCTATACCAGCCAGCTCCCCCTGGTCCAAAATGTAGTATTTGAACCTCTGCAACACAGCCACCTCCCTGCGGCAGCAAAGTCCGTAGGTCACACTGTTGATTGGTCTGATTAGACAGGTTCCACTGTACATCACTTTAAAGGCGTTCCCTTTAGCTGAGGCTAACCAAACGCTTCCAATGAACAACGCACGTTAGTACAACTTGTGAAGGATGTTTACTGACGGAGCAAACAGGTTTCAGGCCATACAACTGTGACTGCTATTAAAGTGTGCAAAGTGTGCAGCTGCACTAATCAATGTGAATGGTCCGACAACAATTTCAACTGGAAGCTGACTCAGCCCACACACTGGTCCAAAATCTTTCATCTGACACGAGATGGGAGCACCGGGCAACAGTGTAACTCCACAGTTCTTGCCATTAATTAACAATATGCAGTTAATCACGTGAGTTTGGTATTGGAATGGTGGATTCACATGTGCAACAGCAGCTGAACTGTCTGTTACTGTGTAGGGGTTGAGAGACTGTGCAAGTCATCTCATTGGCAGGTTCAGTGTGGTTGCCTAGTTACTGATACAGGTGCTGTTTACTGCCTCGTGAATATAATTAGACACACTCCACTGCCATGGGTCAACATCTGCATGTTTCTATTCACCAATTATGGTTAGAAGGTATGTCAGCAATAATCCAACAACATCCACCAACCACAGCTTTGTCCCAGCCTGTTTGTTCTGCCAGAAGACCATCAAGGGAGGAACCAATACATTGAGTACAAGTTTGTGACCCCCATTAGTGATGTTCACCTGTACGTGTGCGCTTATGCACAAAGACTCTCCCATCACTGCACATGTACGTGCACACCCACCCACACCCACACACTGTCCCATGCACCCCCACGCACCTCCACCCTGGAATACGGCTCTATAAGGCGGCAGAGGTTCTGCTCCAGAAGATTGTCCTTCAGTGCTGCAATGTGAGACTGGGGGGAAGGGAGAACAATCAGTGAGCACTTGGTCTTACTGACACACACCGGACCACACACCGTAGAGGACACCCAACGGCTCAAACAAAAGTGCACTCTGTGCGTTAGTTTCACACAAGTACACACACTACACTTGGAGTAGTCCATTACATAAGGAGCTTCAATTACATTAAACCAACAGATGCACAGGCCATGTTACACTGTGCCAACAGTGCACAGAGTGTTGTTACCTTCACATAGTTATGACCAACAAGCTGATCGAGCAGCAAGATCCACGTAAACAACCCCCCACACCACACGCACACTTCCTCACTGTAGTCATGGTTAAAATACAGCATTTGAACATGGTTCAAAGAGGAGGCGTGATACAGCTTAGAACAATTAACTCATGACATCGTCCAATTATTCAATACTGGGCTGCAAATAGTATTAACTGATAGGATTAGCATGAGTGTGGGTTTCTGAAAATTGTGCACTCTCAGTGTGCGTGTTTACTGGTGAGTATGTCTTCATGCCCGGCGGAACAGGCCAGGCTTCCCAGGGCATGGCCTGACCAGATTTTAGGTCTGCCCATGCTTTTCTATAGCTAAGGTACTTCCTGGCCTGTGCAAGTGGCCGTCTGGGTTAAATCTTGTTCTGATTTGGCCTGACCACCTATAGAGTGCTTCCTCCGGGCCTGATCTTCCAATGAGGGATGTGACAGTCACGAGGGATGTGACAGTCACGAGGGATGTGACAGAAGCTCATGACACTGCAGTGTGCGGACTCAGGCATTCAGTGAGTAGACGAAGTGAGGGCTTCTCAGCTGGCTCAGGCATCAGAAAGGGTTGGTTCTCTAATACCAGCTTCACAACAGGGTTGAAAACCTTGCCGACGTTTCGACCAGATGCTTCTTCGCCCTGAAGAAGACCAGAGCATCTGGTCGAAACGTCGGCAAGGTTTTCAACCCTGTTGTGAAGCTGGTATTAGAGAACCAACCCTTTCCAGTGAGTAGACGTGCGGCAGCAATCAAGGTACAGTAGAACAATGGGAACATAAAGGTCTTCAGCATCTTCCTTCTCGGTCAAAACGTCATGTTCAAATTGTGTGAGCGTGGGCGGAGATGGCTATGTACATTAAGATTGCTGAACTCCAGATGGAGCTGTCAATCTAGTCCAATGAAAAGGGAGATGTTTGCATGCCTGTGTATGTGTATGTGTGGTGTGATAGAGACTCAATCTTGGTAGACATCGACAACTTTCATGGTTTAAACTCTTCACTGTATCACATTTACTGCCACTTATCTGCTCATTATGTCGCTGAGAGCAGATGAATGAGCAACGGGGCACAATTTGCATGTGATGGTGAGTCTCACCATTATAATGGGGTCGTCCTCAATGTCAGTACTGTACTCGACAAGAACCTGTCAAAGGATAAAGAGAGCTGCGTAATGTAACAAGCGGCACATGACAGAGGTGTGAATGACCAACCTTCTCAAACTCATGGACTGATCTGTTCTGACTGGCCTTACCGATGCTCTGCATCGCTTCAAGCTGAAATGGGATAGGGAAGTAGTCACATGCTACAAAACAGGCCACATGCACAATGTATCATTACTGCTCTCACTGCTCTCACTCACCACACCCACACCTCCACACCTTCACACCTTCACACCTTCACACCTTCACACCTCCCCCTTCCTGAGATGGAGCATGCCCACCTGTCTTCCAGTGTATCTCAGAGCCAATTTTCCACTGATAATTGACTGGATTTCTTCAGGACTGCACAACAACAACAACAACAACAACAACAACAACATAATAGTCTACACAATAATAAGTAGCACTTGCATGCACACACATACACACACACACCACACACACACACACACACACACACACACACACACACACACACACACACACACACACACACAACCATACCTATTCAACATAATCTTGCTCAGAAGCATGTACTTGAGAGCAACAATAGCCCTCGGGTGATCAACAGAGTCGTAGCCCTACACAAAGGAACACAATATCTGTTACACATATACACACGTGCATGCACACGCATACACACACACACACACGCACACACACATGCACACACACACACACACACACACACACACACACACACACACACACACACACACACACACGCATGCACGCACGCACACACAGAGAGAGAGTGAGAGAGAGAAGAGGCATGTTGAACTTAGGAGGAGCCAGCTCACCTCAAAGGCCTCGTAGAAGTAAGAGAATGCTGTCTTGAAGTCTTTCTCCTTGGCATGAATGATACCTATGCATGGAGGAGAGAGGCATTAATTGTGTCCACCAGTGGACATGGAGTGCTGTGCAGCCACATGTGTCTCCAACAATCACAGAGCAGGACAGCGTGATCGTTTAAAAATGCAAACATGCAATGTCGTTTGGCATTGGGAACGAATATTTAATGAGCTGAAGTCTCCTCTAGCGCTGCGCTGTCCTCTACTGCAGTGTGGTTGGTTCAGAATCATCTACTGCAGAAACTCCTTACAAAGGACCCTGAATTCAGGACACCTCTCTAATGAGGACAGTGCCTACTGTCCCAGCTACATAGAGATGTGTACAAAACTACCTCTGAAATAAGGACACCTCTCTCATGAGGACAGTGCCTACTGTCTCAGCTACATAGAGATGTGTACAAAACTACCTCTGAAATAAGGACACCTCTCTAATGAGGACGCTTGGCCTGCCCAAAAACTGCCCCCAAAGTTCGCAAATGGAGAGGTGTCACATTGCAGTAGCACTAGTCCATATTGTAGCAATGACCCTCTACCGCATCGCACACTGAGCCAGCTGTCAGGGGATGTCCCTACCTGACTGCAGATCTAGCGCAGCTTGAAGCTTTGGCGGGCAGTAAATGCCATTGGCTGTTGTCTTGGCAGCCGTCAGAGAGGCCCTGTGTGTAAGGAATTGCATAACATAGTTATGTGTTCGTACACAGTGTGCTCTGCAAATGTAGTTGATATGTGACTACACGTCGACAACACGTCAAATAATTGTTACCGCTTGCACTGGCTCTCAATGGACTATTCTGTACACCTTGTATACAGCCTATCTGAATGGTTGGCAAATGGCAAGTGGTAAATGGCATGACATCATTAGTGTGTGTTGTCTTAGTGCAATCGTCTTGAGTGACGCATGCGACTAAAATGACGCAGATGAGGTCACAATAAATGACTTTGCACAATGATGTCACCCCATTTGCCTGTTACCACCATTCTGAAATTGACTGCACCCCCCCCCCCCCTCCCCCCTAGCTCCCTTCACCTGGCCTTGGTGATGTTGCCAATCTTGTGGTAGGCTCTGCTCTCCAAGAGCTGCACCTCGACCAGGAGGGCCTTGTCGTCCACTTTCTTCAGCTCCTTCAGAAGGGCACCCCCTGCAGCACAGCAAGACACAGGCTTGTACACGACTACCGCAGTAGCTCATTGTGTCACAGTAGCTTAGTGTAGTTGCTGTCAGTTCGGAACTGAGGCCACCACACACACGGCACTGTCATGCAATCACTATAGTGCAATTTGGCCTGACTTTGTCACTCTCACAAACGATCAGTGCAATTTGTGTCAGTGAGTATGTTTGGATGGCAGTTCATTTGTGCACAGAAGTTGACTTGTGACTGTGTTATGTTGTATCACCATGCCAATGGTAGCTATGGATACACAAACATGGCGCATTGTATACAGGGCCTAGTATTGAAGGCATACAGACCCGCGACACCTCTCTATTCTGGACACCTTTGGGACAGGCACAAGTGTCCTGATTACAAAGGTGTCCTTCTGTCTGTCAGGCTGTCCCCTTACAAAGAGGTTCCTCTGTGTGCTGCTACCGTGGCCCACTTACCAATGTCAAGAGCATCAGTGCATGCCTCTGTTTCAACATGGAGGGCCATTAATCTGGTCTGTAGGTTAGAGGGAGGGGGAGGGGGGAGAGGGAGGGAGAAGGAGAGGAAGGAGAGGGAGGGGAGGAAGAAGGGAGGAGGGAAGCAGCAGTAACGACCACCTATTGGTTTGTAGCAATCATCCATCACTATCAATTTATCTGGGCCCCACCTCCAGAGCTTGACGAAGGAATGTCCTCTTTTCAACCTTGGCCCACTCGATGCATTCCTGACAGAGCTTCACCTACACACACACATGCAAATGACAAGTCACAACAAAGATGATACACGTCACAGCGAGGAGCCTGATAACACCAATGGAATGAATGCCTACAATATCACGTAGTAGTGTTCTGAGCACCTTCAAAGTAGCCCTGGCTGAATGTTTCCCAGTTACAAAAAGTGTAAATTGTATGGTTCATTTCATTTCATTTCATTTCATTTCATTTCACTATTATACTGGAACTCCACTTAGTCATAATAGACTACTTTACAGGGAGCACAGTAAAAGAAAAGAAACATACACTAAAGAATAATATAATCACAGTACAGGTTCAATCATGTAAATAACTATGTAATAGCAATAATATGTGGGTGTGCACAGCATGTGTGTGTGTGCTTGTGTGTGTGCTCACACAGTCCCACCTCCATCCCTGTAGATGCCTCCATGTCAAGAAAGTAGTCAACCAGTTCCCGCACCAGTTTGGCTGCCTTGGCCTTGGAGAAGAGGCCGAGGTGCCTCCGTGAGACTCGCACCAGATCACCCAGTTCTATCAAGAGGAAGAACACACACATGCACACATTGCAGGGAGGTGGAGGGGGCACAGTGGTAGCCTGGCCAGACAAGACAATCACAGCACCACTACATGCACACTGGTCGGGCGATAGAGACCGATTCGTGCCTGAAGTCCAACCTAGCCAGACTACCACATCCTGTTCTACAGATAAAATTGATGTAACAGTCTAACCTTTCGCTTTCTTCGCCTTGGACAGCATCTTCCCCAGTACCTGGATGGAAAGTTCCTTCAGTCTGGCTCCTTCTGCATCGCCCTGTTCCATGGGCGCGTTCACTGTTGGTGCGTAGTGTGTAGAGGAAGAGTTTTCTGAAATAAACTTAAGCAACCTCGTTATACAGATACAGAGCAACGATGCGCAAGATACCTATGGTCATGAGCTTCTCTGTCGCCTTATCGGGAGCTCCAGCGATCAGCGCTTCTGCTTCTTCGAATAGTTCGCCGAGGGTAGTAGACGCCATTTTACTAATATCACGTGACGACAACGGTGCAGCATGAATACTAATGAGGGTATACAAAAATTACATGATGCGTGTATTCAGAAAGATCAAAAACACACTACGGTGTTAGGCGTCCGACTTGGGGAGGTACAGCTCTTTCAGCGCTCTCAACTCTCCAATGAGAGCTTGGTTCTGGCTTTCCAGTATTGCCACCCGGTTCTCAAGGCACCTCACATACTCCTTCTTCTTGCGACGACACTCGCGAGCAGCCTCTCTGCAAATGTGGAATGGAGAGGGGACATGAAATGACATAGCAAGAAATGGACACACAGTCTGTCATATTTCACAATCCTCATGATGATAGGACATCTTCACATTCTGTTAGCAAGTCTTTGAAGCACTAACATGGCACCTTCAGCAATAACATTCACACTTACACAGTGGTGCTACCAAACACCTGCACCACTACACATGTGCACACAGTGGCATATCAATCAATCAATCAATGATATTAGAGTTCATCACGCCCACACAGGCACTAGGACACAATGTGGTCCAAAGTAGCACTTAACTACATGAGTCATGAACACATAATATAGTTATTGTTACTCATGAGGATTAACAATGGAGTTATAAATTGACACATACATAAAAATAGCTACATGTGACCAAATATACACACCTGTTAACACACATATACACACCTGTTCTTCTTCAGTCTGGTATCCCTCTTTTTCACAGCCTCCTCGGCCAGTTGCTCTGTTGACATGCTCGCGTTCCTCGACGGAGGTGGTGAGTCCAGAGAGTTGCCAGGGGAGCTTATCATCCCGCTTGTGTTGCCGAGGGATGGAGCTGGGGAGGATGAGACGGGGATACCTCCAGCTCCTCCTGAGGCCCCACCCGTATTGCCGAGGAGAGCAGCAGACAAGAGGTTGTTTGAGAGTTGTGAGTTTGACCCGGCTAGGTCTGGTGGCAACGCAGGGAGAGGGAACGTAAGTAAGGGCATGGCCAGCAAAGGGCAACCATCAGCTCTCATGTTGTGTGTGCGTGTGCGTGTGTGTGTGCGTGTCTGTGTGAGAACTCACTGAGGAGCAGTTGCTGCTGGAGTTGTTGCTGGAGCTGGTGCTGTGCTGCTATCTGGGAGAGATTGGCCGAGATCCCTGGGTTGCCAGTCAGTGAGGTGAGAAGTGCCTGCTGAAGTTGGGCCTGGACGAAGATAGCACAACCATGTTGAAGAAAAGTAAACACTGTGTTGCTAGGTTACCAGTTGTACGCATCATGTGAAACTACACACACACACACACACACAAAGGACAACCAGGGGAATAATATAATAGACACACACTGTGACACACCACACGGTTCAGTGGAAGTTCCAAATGTGTACATACAGACCTTTTTGAATTGCTTGTCCACACCGTGGTACCAGTATCCGGTAAGTGCTTGCACGATATTTTACAGATTCATACACATACTTACAGTATAATTGCAACATCTAGTGTTGAATAAATTGCAAGCTGGAGATTTTATACAGCAATTCTGCTAATGTTTATGTATAATACTATGATTTCGACTCCGGTACCCGGTACCCGGTGTGGACAAGCAACCAAAAAAGGTCTGTACATGGCTCCATTCTTACACTTGGTGACGTTTGCAGTGTTGCGTGCAAGAGATTTTGGATCTGTGCCGTGTCGACTCCCTGTCCAGCAGCTGAGGCTGGTGGGAGGGTGGTGAGGGTGGTCACGCTTGGAGGAGGGGCAGAGCCTTGGGCTGTCTTTGAGAGCATGGGGTCAATCTCATCCAGGATCCTCCTGCATGGGGCAAACAGCACTCACCACCTATACACTGCCCCTCGCCTGCACTCCCACTATTGAACACGCACTCCATGTTCTCAGTGTAGAGTTACAAGTGCATACAACGCACAATGCTACGCAAAGGAAAGTGACGCAGAACAACATGCAGTTATGGACAATTGTGGACAGGCGCCCGCTCACTTGAACGACTCTCCTGGCTTGCCCTGGGCTGACTGGCCTGGAGCAGGCTGGGAGACAGGGACCGACACTTTGGGCGAAGAGGTAGACGGAACAGACGCTGGATTTGAGGTGTTCATCTTCGTGATGAGGTGCAGGGAGGCTAGAAAGACACAGAGAAAACACACGATGAAACTCCTCGGCCATCGTTGGTACCATCAGCAAAACCCCGCCCAAACGTAGGTCATCAGCAGACTTACTGTCAAGATGTGTTAGTATGTCGTTTCAAGCTGACGTCTTTACTCGTCCTAGGTCTCTGCCGGCTGCGTCAGCAAACCACAAAGTGACGTGTGGGTGGGGACGGAAGAGACGCGTTACGTTCACACGCCCTTCGTGAATCACGTGATGTATGGCGCCAATTATGATGAAGTTCAAAGATGGACGCGGTACAATGCGAGGTACAATGCCCGTCCACCCGCTCGACCTCACAATGGGAAGCTACCAGGACAGCACTTGCTCAGCTGGAGAGCCTACTGCATTGCAAGCTCTGGTCAGTGATGAAACGTTTCATAGCTATAGACATAGGCACAACAGTGCAGAACATTGTTCATAGTGTATTCCTATTACTTTGGCAATTTGCAGTAAGCGGAAGCTCCAAGAGCCGCACACAATCAGCAGTTGTGACCACCATTTTTGCAAGTGAGTCTGCTACCCAGAAATGTGTCCACAAGCTTGTACAGGTATCACAAATGAAATGCAACCATTGTTCTACATATCTGCTGCCTTTGGCCGGTGCGTGTACAACGCTCATGTTCTGCAGGGTCTGTGCGTATAACTCATTTGACAACTCACAGAAGAGCAGCTGCCCCGAGTGCAAGCTGCCTGCATGGAGGCGAGACGTGACACCCAACCACCAGTTGGCCAGCGTGGTTGACCTCATAGCCGAGATGTACCAAACCATCAAGGAACCTAGTCACATGGACGGCACGACACCATGCAGCTCCAACTTGAGAGCCAGCCCTCTCCTGCCTTCTGCCTCAAATGCTGATAAGGACGTGTTTCGCACACCAACTGTTACAAGAGACATCATTGAGCGCCACATTGCTGCGAGGCTATCCTCCACACCACGTAGTGTGGTTCCTGCTAACAAGGCGCTGCTGTCAGACAAGGACCTGATGGCGTTTGGCTCTTCAAACCTCTTGCACACCAACTCCCTGCCTAATGTAAAGTGTGAAGAAGTGGAGAGCAAGTTGATTGGGGTTGGGGCATGTCCACTTGTGTCTGTGGCGCAGGTAGAGAGAGAGAGTGACTCAGCAATGGATGAAAAGCCAAGGATCAAGCGAAGAAGGAGAGTTGTACGCAGACTTTGTGAAACCGAGAAAAAGCAGCATCTGCGTCCTGGGGCCAAGACTACAGTAGAGTTCCCGTACACACCAATATTCACAAAGACACGTAATTTCGCTCGACTAAACAACAAGGACAGGATCTCACGGCTTGGAGCTGTTTTCAGACCATCCAGTGGAGGAGGGGTGGGTAGCAAGGATGGCCTCCTGCAGGAGCAAGCCTCTGTGGAGAAGGAAGAACCCTCAATGGAACTTTCGGCAACAAAACAGAGTGTTTCCTTAGCTCCAGTCGGTGGTGTACAGACAAGGAGGGCATTAGCTGCCCAGGTAGGTCAGGTCCAGTGTGGTGCTGTGGGGGGGGCAGTGGTGCGCAGCTCAGTGTTGGTGAAGGCACTGAAGAGGAACCTCAAAGGGGAGACACAGCTTCACATTGCAGCCATCAAGGTGTGCTGAGGACTTGGGCTTGGGTAGAGCCACTGTTAGAACAGTACACTCAGGCTGTCGTGGGTGTACTAGAGTGCCGTGTTGGTGGCCTCTCTGTGCAGGGTGATGTGGAGGCTGTGCGCAAGCAGCTAGCTTGTGGAGTGGACCCCAATGTGAAGGACTTTGCTGGCTGGACTCCTTTGGTGAGTAGCCTACCATCAGAGTTATAAGGTGCACTTTGTATGTGTGGACTGAGAGCAGCTTAGAAGTACAGTCAGGGTCGAACGAATACTCTATTTCAAGTTCGAATATTCGTTGTTTCCAATAAACAAATATTTGAACATTTGTTCTACTTTGAGTGATTACCAAATAATTGTGGCGGTCTTCTGTGAAGCGATTACCAGAAGTGGGAGGAGAAAGACAGGTGAAGAGCAGAATGGGCGCATTTGACTTGACAAAAAGCATTTTCTGTTGTCTCTGCGTAATCCTTGAAAGTTAGGAGGTGTTTCATTCCATAGATATTGACTGATTCACAAGTGAAACAAATTTTATGTGGTTGGATACCATTCGTAATAAACCTACACAAAGTATTCAAATGAATGAAATTATCCTTCGAATATTCAACTACCGAACGAATATTTGAATATTTGATTATTCGTTTGCCCCTTATGTAGAAGCATACTGAGTGGAGCACAAGCAGTTTGCAAATCTCCTGTATTTATCTACATTTATCTACTCTTTCATGCATTCTGTTTGGCTGTTGTGTTCCTGCACATTCCTCCTTTTGTGTCTAACAGCATGAGGCCTGTAACCATGGTCACTATGGCATAGTGAAGGAGTTGCTAAGCAACGGTGCCTATGTGAACACCCCTGGTTACAACAACGAGTCTCCACTACATGATGCGGTGAGCAAGGATCACGTCAAAGTGGCTCACCTTCTCCTCGCACATGGTGCTAACACAGAACTGAGGTAGGTGTGACACACACACACACACACACACACACACACACACACACACACACACACACACACACACACACACACACACACACACACACGCACACACACACAGTTCATTACTCAGTGTTCCCATTAGTCCTTATAGCTTGTCTTGTACTCACTGTTACGTATGCTCCAATGGATCTTGCATGAAGTAAAGCTTAGATGAAACTTTGGATGATGTCTTTGTGCAGAAACAAGCAGGGAGGCAGGCCTTCAGACTATGCTGTGAGCAAGGAGATGCAGGCACTTTTTGTGGAGCCATCTCTCAACCTCTCTGCTCAAGCTTTGACTACAAAGATAAGATCGCCCCATGTAAGCAACCACTGTATTGTATGCATGGCTCATGATGGTAACCTGACCTGTTGGCCACCTTCCCCTTCCCCTCCTCTCCCCTCCGTTCCCCTCCCTCCCCTCTCCTCCCCTCCCCTCCCCTCCCCCCCTCCCTCCCCTCCCCTCCCCTCCCCCTCTAAAGGCATCTCCTCAACTCAATGGTGGTGACCCGATGTGTGTGACCATTGCCACATCCAGCCTAACGGAGCCTGAGAAAGATATGATCAGAAAGACAGCCAAATTGCTGCAGGCAGAAGTGGTCAATGACGTCTCACAGCAAGGTGAACGCCTTTACACTGTGGTGCAAAGATGAAACATTCTTCTTAATGTGTGGTTGGTACCAAGGATTACTCTTCCTCCTACCTCCCCTCCCTCCCTTCTCTCCTCCTTCCTCCCTTCGCTCTCCCCTTACTTCTCCTCTGCCTCCAGCCACCCACCTGGTTACATCAATCCACTCCCAAGGATGCTGTCGCAGGACAATGAAGTTCCTGCGTGCTGTGGCAAGGGGCATCTGGGTAGTGAGCCACTCGTGTGAGTGCATGTGTTAACTGTGTGCTGGATAAGTGTATGTGTAGTCAGTAGTGTGTGTGTGTGTGTGTGTGTGTGTGTGTGTGTGTGTGTGTGTGTGTGTGTGTGTGTGTGTGTGTGTGTGTGTGCATGTGTGTGTGTGTGTGTGTGTGTGTGTGTGTGTGTGTGTGAGGTGTGCTGTGCGTGATGCTAACACTATCACATGTAGGGATTGAGCAGTCATTCAAGGATGGATCCTGGGCTGACGAAAGTAACTTTGAAGTGAAGGGTGCCTCCACTTTGTCCAATGTCTATGTGACAGAAGCACCAAGGAGGGCCAGGGAGAACAGAGCCCTACTGGTGAGAGGGGCTGCCTGCACTCTTCCTCATTTATTGATTTGTTGTTTGCAAGGTTGTCATAGCAGCTATAGTCATGACAACACTTCAAATCATTCTAGTGTGTTTCATGTTTGTGTGACAAACTTGTTCTCCAATCATTTACGAGTATCTTTCCTTTGTTCAAATCTGCTCCAGAATCCAAGCTTATTTGACGGCTGTGACTTCTACTTTGTTGGACTTTCTGTCTCTTCCACTTCTCCCTCGCGAGATGAATTAGTTGGCCTTATCACCGCTGCAGGAGGGAGGATTCTAAGCCGAGAGCCCCGTGTGGAGCCAAAGGAAGAGGGAGAGGTGAAAGGAGGTCCACCAAGGCAATGCCCCTTCCATGGTGCCTTGAGCAGTGACCTTAAAGGCATAAATACATTTGTGTTGTACGATCCTTGCAGCTTGGAAGAGAGTTCAAAGCTTATTTCAAAGTGGAGGCATCACAGGACCACAGTCACTGTGCCCATTGCGTGGATACTTGACTGCCTTACTTATTTCGAACTTAAACCATTACCAAAACTGTAGACTAGATCAGCCTTTTGTATTGTTACTACGGTAGTGTCTTGTCATGATTATGTATTGTACACATTAATTGAGACCAATGATTATATTATGTGTGTGGTTTGAAGATTGTTACATCATCTCTTTCAAAATTTAAAATGGCCGCCATTAGAAGAACGCCCTTCGCCATGGTTCGCGTAGTGGGATCTTTGTCATCCTGGAGGTGAGCAAACAGTTTATACCCGACTTTCACAGGTACAGTGTATGTGCCAGGTTCTTAACTCGAAAAGATGAGGGGACGCGGGTTGAGCTTTCATCACATGACATCTGTGTGTGTTCGTTGCCTGTCAGTCTTGAAACGGATCAGGACTGTATTTCATGAGGGCGACGTAGGATTCCCAGCTGATCACCACACATGTGTGCACCATATGGGGAAATATAGATTTAGCCAAAGAATGGTGTCGTTTAGGTGATGATGCTTTCACTTGCGGTTATCCCGGACTTCTCTGTGTTTTGATGTGTGTAGGAAACGCTATGTCTGTCTGTCTTCTCTTTAAATGCCAATAGATGTATCAGTCGCACACAGAGACGCACCTTCATCCCTGGTCTAGCAGCCTCATCCTCCCCCACACGTAAAGTGTTCTCCGAACAGCACACCCTGGGCTACAGTCCTCAGCAGGTGTTTCATGTTGCAGAGAACATTAATGACTACAAGCTCTTCCTCCCTTGGTGTCTGGAGTCCCGTGTGCTGCGGAGGGAGGGACCAGACCGGCTTTATGCCAAGCTAGTGGTGGGGTTTGGTCCTCTGAGAGAGGAGTATACTTCGTGTGTGACAATGAGTGGACATCACTACTTGAAGGTGTGAATGTGTGTGGATGTATGTGTGAATGTAGAGGTTGTGTGTGGATGTATGTGTGAATGTAGAAGGTGTGTGTGGATGTATGTGTGGATGTATGTGTGGATGTATGTGTGAATGTAGAGGGTATGTGTGGATGTATGTGTGGATGTAGAAGGTGTGTGTGGATGTATGTGTGGATGTAGAGGGTGTGTAGATTTGGAATGTATTTAGTGCACAGAAGACATGTCTCATAAAAGTGTCCTGTGTCAGTGTTCAAAGCATACCTCACTGTGCATGTGTGGAACAACACACATTGCAACACAACTTGTATAATATCCAACTCTATCATATGCTCTCCCCCTCCCCCTCCCTCTCTCCCCTCCTCCCTCTCTTTCCCCCCCTCCCCTCCCCTCCCTTGCCCAGTCCGTTTGCAGTGATGGGAAGCTGTTTAGCAGCCTGCTGGCCGAGTGGAACTTTGAGGACGGCCCACCTCACCCATATGGTCCCACTTGCAACCTCAGCATCAAGGTTAGGAGGGGCAGAGCCTTGAGTAACCTAGGTAACATGGACAATGTCTGTGCTGGCCATGAAACTGGGTTTGTCATCTGTATAAGGTCCAAATTCTTACAGGTTCTCACAATTGGTGGCTTCTTCATTTGATTTTGCCTCCATTTTTGCATGAGACTGTGTCTGCCTGAGAGCCTCTAGCTTTCTGTGTGTGTAGATTGTGGGTGGGTTTGTATCTCAAGTGACTGCATTAACCGGTGTGAAAGTTCAACACAGTTTTGTTAACTGAGTTACTTAAGGGCAATGTGTCCCTTCTCCCTTGTCTGCTCTTGCGTTGGACCCTGTCTGTGTGGGGGTGTGTAGTCTGTGTGACTGGGTTTGGTGTTCTTCCAAGTTCACTGCATATTTGTTGGATGTCGACAAATGGTGCCCATTTTACTTGTCTGTTGCTACCCTATTACAAAGAGGGCAAGTGTTGCAGACAGCTGTCTGTGTGTAGTGTGTTTGGCATACTGTGTAGTCTGTGTGGCTGGGTTTGGTCCTTTTAAGGTCATTTTGTGGTTTACTGACCCATAGGTACTTGGCAGACTGGTTTCTGTGTGGGTGTGTGTGGTGGGTGGTGTGGGTGTGTGTGGTGGGTGGTGTGGGTAGTGTGTGTGTGTGTGTGTTCTGTGTGAGGATATGTGGGTGTGTGCATGTACACACACATGTGCATGTGTGTGTACATATGTGTGTGTGCACGACATATACGTGCCACTGTGCATATACGTATCTGAATTCCTTTGTGATAGTTCCCATTTCCACTTCACAGGTGGACTTTCAGTTCCAATCCGCTCTCCACTCAGCCCTGGCCCATATGTTCTATAATGAGGTGGTCAGGACCATGGTTTCTGCTTTCCAGAAGAGGTGTTACACACTTTATGGACCAGATTTCTTAAATCAGACTCAAAGGAGGAGAAAGAGAAGACAAGTAGATCACCAAGGAGCAAACTAATGCTGATGGCTCAGTAATATAACTGTGTATTTTATTTATTGTTATTTGTGTAAGTGTACAGGGTATTCCTGAACTGGAGAGATGAACCATTGTAAATATTGAAACATATCCTTTGTATGTCTGTGTGGCTCAGGTCATGAGTAATGTTGCAGAAGTGGTGAATGTCTCAGAAATGATGTGAATGTCAGTTATTGCAGCGCTCACTAAGGAGGTAATTGCTAATGTCAGTATGGCATTGAATGACCTATATAACATGAAAGGCCTTGCTGCTGTATGTGCGTTGTCATCTAACTCAGCTCTACACACAGCACAGCCTCCAGTGGTTTAACGTCAGTGGACGTGATGTGGAGTGGAACAAGCCCATGTTGTCGAGCAATGGCCTTTCATTCAGCTAGGCTGACTTCATCACAAACCATTGTACAGTGTGTGAACAAAGACTTGTGAATTACATTATTAATGAAAAACTTCCAAAGTTGAAAGAGAGTGACAAGGAAAGTTTATATACGGAAGTGGGGGCACTTGCCTCTCAGCCTAGTGTCTCCCAGACAACAAGCCATGCTGACGGATGTGGTTAAGCTTTAATGTGGGTCATTATTGTTCGCTTCAAAGGATGATGACGTATTAAACGTACACCGTGACGTAACGAGGCGCACTTATACCCGCGCGAAGGTGTGCGAACGGCGTATACCGTGGGACAGGTCTTCATCGACGCAACACCCCTTCAGCCACTGAAGGGCAGTAAGGTGATTCAGGTGTCTTGCCTGTCAGAGAGAGAGCAATTTGCTCCCAGTGAAGTTCTAACAGCGCTCAAAATAGCGACAATATTCGCCTCTGTGGTGACAATTTGTGGACGTTTTCGCCTGCTTTCAGTAGCAACCAGCCTTTACACCTTGCCAACAATTCTATTCTTCACCAATAAGAGCAGAGATGGGCCAGGGAGCGTCAACTAGTCCATTCCGGGTCAGATCCGCTTCCCGCCTCGATTCGCTTGCCTGCAGTACCATGGAGAAGAGATCGGTGAAGAGCCGTTTGGCAGATGATGTGAAGAGGCTGACGCACGCTGCTTCCAAGTGGAAGATCAACTTTCACAAGAGAAAGAGCTCCAACCCGGTCCTTGCCCGCTCAGCGTCCTTTGATGCTGGACTGCTGACGAAGGTGGCACCTGCACCCCCACCTGCACCCGTACCCGCCGCCAGCGACTTCACAACCTCGCAGTCTGAGCCCGCCAAGGAGGTAACTCCTCCCGTGACCCTTCTCCCCCACCGTCAAGCAAAGAAAGCTACCTTGTCTGACGCAATGCTGTCTCTTGGACACTTCGTTCACAGCTCAGCTGCCCATCTGCCCATCCGCCCCAGCGTGTCGGAGGTAGTTGGCTGGGTACGCCAGGTAGACCGCACCCTGCAACTCAACGGCTGGACGATCAACAGCTTCCTCATGGAGTCGCACATCGTCTTTACGTACGTCCTCCTGCAGGCTGCGTTTGAGCTGTTCGCACTGTCTTCCCTGGCGGACTTGAAGGAGCTGGTCTACCTCTGCTTGTACATTTCATACACGTACAATGCTAACGAAATCAGCTACCCCTTGAGGCCGTTCTTGGTGAAGTCAGACCGTGTTGCATTCTGGGACAAGTGCTTGCGGCTAAGCATGAGTACGACCACCCATATGCTGAGGCTAAACCAAGATGGCGACTACTACAAGGCTGCTATGGACACTCTGCTAGCAGAACAGGTCTCCTCGTGAACAGCTTACTTCGTTCTTTCTTTTTTTGTCACGAATTATTATCAACATCCCATCATTGTCACTAATCTGCACGCCTCAGTGTTTTAGAGGTTGGAAAAGAACAGATTTCCTGAGCAGCATGCAGTCATTTTATTATCACTCTATTTTGTGTTTTACGAGGCCGTATTGGCCCATGATGATTTGGTTTGCTCCGATCCTGTATTCATTCATTCAGTGGTGTTCATTTGTTGATTCAGTGATTTTAAGAAGTAGTTACATCGAGAAATTGTTACATCAGACATAGACAGATAACACAGAATAACAAAAGCTGCATTTGTAGGACTCCAGGCAGCTCTAGATGATCCATCAGAAGTCTTCCAAATGAGCGCTGTTCGCGGCCGACATAAGTAATTTCTAGTATACTATCCGTATACTAACTATACCTTGTCCTCCAAAATGGCCGCCGCTCCTGTGCGTAGTTGAATTTCCTGTGATACTCTGCCGTAGTCAACAATAGAGAGGGAACGATGTTCGCTAAAATGAAGCAGAAGAAGATGGATGACCCATCCAAGGCTAGGAAAGAGGCGGAAAAGGTACCACTTGTGCACACCCAACGAATTGGTGTTCAGATTCTCTTCTCAGGGGACTGATGTATAGCTAGCTACCTCGAATGAGAGGAGCCATGAACCATAGCATTTGGTTTTTGGTATGAGAACAAGGAAATGATGAAATAAAGTAGGAATGCATGACAGGTGGGATGCCATTGCCCCCTCAGTGAGACCTGTACTCTGTCCATGTGTAGCAAGTGCACAACATTAACCACACTGTGAATGAGAAGCCTAATGGCATGTAGCTGTGATTCTGATGCAGATGTGTACATGACACAAGAAGCATGGCTCCATCTAGCTACTTAACTGGTCCGTGTGGCAACTAGTTGATTCAGTGATTCTGGTCACTGGTGTGGTCCAGCATTGCTGTCTGATCAAATGCCATTTGCTCTCTAGTGGTTCTTTGTTTGTTCCTTTGCTGTTTGTTATCTTGTTTTATTGTTGTTTGTTATCTTGTTTTATTGTTGTTTGTTTTTCCATTGCTAGCCAACAGAGGGAGGCAAACCACAGGGGTCAAGTCCATCCGAGGTGACACCCTCACAGACAGAAACAACACCACCCTCCAAACCAGAGGCAACACCCTCAAAATCAGAAGTTACTCCCTCCAAACCTAAGCCAGCATCTTCCAAGGGCTTGCCAGTGCTTGCCAGCTTCAGTTCTCCTTCAGTGACCAGCAGCACAGAAGAAAGCAGCAGTGTGACTGCCCCAGGAGGCGTACCTCCAGTTGACAGGCCAGTGGCATCCGGTGGAGCAGGAAGCAATCCTCCAAACATGCATGTATCCTCCGAGAACAAGTTGGCAACAGAAGACATGAATTCTGTGGAGACAGCTGCTCCTACCAACTCTGAAGCAGGTGGAGGAGGTGGTCCAGATCAAAACACGCCGTCCAAAGAGCCAGAGGAGCCGAGCAGCCCGGGAGTGGGTTTGCAGCTGTTGGACTCAACGCGACAGCTGGGGTCACGCATGTTTGGTATGCTTCGAAACCGACTGCCTATGGGAGAGCCTGTTACTCCCACTGGTCACGGCCATCAGTCACACCCACCTGCCACGCCCACCAGTGAGGAGGGGGAGGAGCCGGCAACCCCAACCTCCAAGGTTAGGCCGTTACTTGAAGTTAACAACCAAATTAGTTGTGTGTGTGTGTGTGTGCATGTGTGCGTGCGTGTGTGCATGTGGATGGGTACATTCATGGAATCAAACACATTGGAATGACCTTGACTTGTGGTCGCAGTGTCTGTAGCGCGGAATAGTCCAAAT
>OZ025880.1:300000-347500 GCA_964019415.1 Ianthella basta
CTAGCTGAAGTGACGACAGCTTTGGAGACAAAAGCAGAAGAGAACAAAGCTCACATTGAGAGCACCCTTGCAGTTAGATACCAGGAGGAGGTGACAAGGATGACAGAGCAACTTGCAAAGATGCAGCAAGAAAAAGAAGAACTTGCCACAAATGCCACACAGCTTCAGAATAAACTGTACTCCCTGTTGAATGAGAATGCTGGGCAGAATGACATTCACACTGCTCTTCAAGAGCAGATTGGCACTCTTCGGGAGAAACTCGAATCTGTACAGCAAGATGGGGCATCAGCTAAGGAAGAATGTACGACTCTGAAGGCAGAACTAGCGGCTCTGTCCCAGCAGCTGGCTGATGTGAGGAAGGAAAAGGAGGATTCAGTCCAAAATTGTGTGCAGCTGGAGTCAAAGATGGCTGCCAGCCTAGTGGAACATGAAGAGAAGCTTCAGTTGCTGCAGGGCGAGCATAGCAACCAAATGGATCAAGTCAAACAAGAGTTTGAACAAGAAAGAGAGGACTCCCTAGCAAATTTGAAATGTAGTCACAAAGAGGAAGTGGAGAGACTGCTGGCAAGTCACGCTGACGAGCTGATTAACGTGCGGGAGAGTGAGAAGGCAGGGAAGGAGGCATTGGTAGAAGACCACAAGGCACAGCTTGCTGCCTTACAAGAGGAGAATGCATCCCAGTTGGCTGCAGAGCGGGAACAAGTACAAGAAGCTAAAGCACGTTTGGAGGAGAAAGAAAGCATGGTGGTTAGCCTGTCAGAGGAGAAGCTGGCAGCTGAGGAAGGAAGGAAGGAAGTGTTGACAGACCTGCAGCAGGTGAGAGAAGACCGTGAAGCTGTCATAAATCGCATGAAGGAGCTGCAAGAGGCTAAAGAGAGGGGAGACGAGGCAGCCAGGACAGGCTATGACACCCTAAAGGGAGTCCTGGAAAAGAATCAGAGTGAAAAGGAACAGATTATTGCAGCGTATGAAGGGAAGATGTCTAGCATCATGCAGGAGAAGGAAAGTGTTCATTCTGACCTGGCTGCCACTAGGTCTGAGAGTGAAGCCTTACAAGCTCAAGTAGCAGAACTTCAAAGGAAGGTGGCAGCTAGTGCAAGTGAGCTTGCAGCTGCCCAGGAGAGCCATGCTGCTGAAGTGGAACATGTGAAGTCACAATATGATGCTGAAATGCAGCACCTCAAAGAATCATCAGAGAGCAGTTTGGCGCGGAAAGAGGCTGAAGTATTGGCTCACAGCAAGGCTGAACAGGGGGAGGTGGTGGATCAACTGCGAGACAGCTACCAGAAGGAGCATGAGCAGCTCCGTCAGCAGCATGCAGAAGTACTTGAGAAGCTGAAGAAGCAAGCAAAAGCTCGGATTGAGTCTTTGAAGAAAACTCAGACAGAAGAACTCGCTCAACTTCAAGAAGCAAACAAACAGCAGTCAGAGAAGGATCAGAAGGAGATATCATCCTTGCAAGCCAAAATCTCTACCTGTGAGGAAAGGCTGAGGGTGGCAGAAGGCAGCTTGATGGATGCTACCAAAGGGAATGAGTCAGCCAACACAAGAGTCACTGTGCTGGAAGAAGAACTTGCAAAATGCAAGGAAGATCACAAAACTGTGGTTGCAGCAATGGAAAAGGAGAAGACAACTGGCATTGAAAGGGCCATGGAATCTGCCAAGGCAGAGACAGCAGCTGAACTTACCAAGAAGATTGAGTCTGAGCGTACAACATTGACTGAGCAGCTTGTGGCCAAGGAGAACGAAGTTGCTCGGCTTACTAAAGAGGTGTTAGAAGCAAGGAAATTGTTGGAGGTGACTGCAAAAGAGAAGGAAGCAGTAGAGTCCTCAATGCTTCAGAGTTCAGAGGCGGACAGAGTGAAGTCAAGAGAAGTGGAGAAGGCAGTGCAAGAGCTAAAATCTGAGGTGGCCACTTTAAAGGAGTCCATTGGCAACAAAGATAGCACAATTGACAACTTACAGAAAGAACTTACAGTAAAAGAAGAAGCATTGGAGAAGATGGCTGCTGAGTTGCAGAACACACAGGGTGAAGTAGAAGCCAGTCGCAAGGAGATTAAGAAGAAGGCAGAGAGCAAACTGGCCAGCATGAAGAAGCAGTTTACAGCACAGCTGGAAGACAGTGAGAGGAGGCTGGGAGAGGAGAGGGAAGCTTGGAAGAGTAAGGAACAGAGCCTGAGTGACACCATTGCAAAACTACAGGAAGCAAACCAAGCTGTACATGTCAAAGTGAAAGAACTGGAGGATTCATTGGCCGTAGCAAGCCAGGAGAAAGTAGCATTGGAGGCTTCTTTCCAGACCGCAAAAGGCAGAGAAAAGGAGATGGAAGAGTCACTCAGATTGACACAGGTTGAGTTAGAAAGTGCGAAGAGTGCTTGTGAGCAGCAGCTGACAGAGCTGAGTGCCAGAGAGAAGCAGCTGTCAGTTTTAGGGGACGAATGCTCACAACTGCAAGGTGCACAGAGTGATTTGAAAGAAAGGCTGAAGCAACAGGATGCTGAGTCAGCAACAAGAGCAGAGGAGGCTCACGACTCTCTACAGCAGGCTTTATTGGAACGGGATTCGCTTCAGCAAGCTGTTGAGGATTTGAGGGAGAAATTGGGGGAGGCTGAGGGGACAACGAAAGATGTTAAAGCAGAATTCAAGGAGAGATTCGATGAAGCTGAAGAGGATTGGAAGAGGAGGATGACCAAGGTGACACAGAAGGTGGAGGAGCAGAGACAGGAGCTCCTACTGCAACACCAAACAGAGCTGAAAGGATTAGAAGACCAGTTGAGAGCTGTCGAAGCTGAACACTCTGAGGCGCAGAAGAGTGTGAATGATCTCACAGTGAGTCTTACACAATCCCAGTCCCAATGCGATCAACTCCGGGAGGAGCTGGCCTCAGCAAGAGAAGGACATTTGAAGGAGATGGAGTATTTCCAGCAACAAGTGGAGGATGAGGCTGCTGGGAAGTACGAGGAACGGTTGGCACAGTTGAGTAGCCAGCTCCATGCCATAGACGTCGGCAAGGAGAGCGAGGAGTTGCAGGCCCAACTGGACCACCTCGCCCAGCAACATGAGGAAGAAATGAAACACCTCACAATGGAGCTCCGTTCAGCTCAGGAGGAAGGAGAGATACTGCGTGGTGCGGAGAAGGAGAGGAGGCAAGAGATTGAAGCCCTTGGGCAAGAACTGGTGCTACTCCGAGACCGTGCCAGCAGCAGTGAGGGCATGAACCGGAAGATGGAGCAAGTGATTGGCGATTACAAGAAAATGTTACGGTCAGTAGACGAGGAGAGGAGTAAGGTTGAAGAAGAGAAGAAATCAACTGAGGTGTGTGGTAGCGTTGAAGGAGACTTAGTGTTGGTGTACTTGTCATTCACTGTATATCTCCCTCACTCCAGGACAAGGCTGTGTCGTGGATGGGACAAGTGGAGTCTCTAAAGGAAGAGAATGCGGGCTATGAGGAGAAGGTATGGTTGGTGATGGCAGTACTGTAGTGGAGTTGTCGTCTTACAAGGTCATGACAGACACATGTCCCTAACCTTACCCGTTTCACTATAAGATCATTAAAGCTAATTCTGACCTCTGCTTATCTGATGCCTCACATAACGACACCTTGTTTGCAGTCAGATGTCTCATAGCGATGCCTTGTATACAGTGAAACATCTTGTACAATACCTTGTATGCAGCGAGACATTGGACGTCTCATTATGTCATCTTGTATACAATTGGACATCTCATGGCTGGGCCTGTTCTACTGTCAGTTGTTGTACCAACCACACTGTTGCCTGTGTTGAAGAGAGCTCCATGCACTGATTGGAGGGGAGGGTGCAGTGCTAATTGCTTTGTCTCCTTCTCATCCGTTCTTGTAGCTTCATGAACTTACTGAGCTTGTTGATGAGCTGCAGGAGAAGCTGAGCAAAGCGTATGATGTACAAGGCACTCCAAACCAGACACCCAACAGAGGTGTGTCTTGTTGTCCGTGTCCATGTGTGTGTGTGTGTATGCGTGTGTGTGCGTGTGTGTACATGGGTGTTGGAATATTGGATGTCCGTCATCAGCAATCTCTCTCTTCATTAGGTGTCCAATCACTTCCTGTGGACACGCCCTCCAAACATCTTACTATGGACGCTGAGCCCCATGGGGAAGAATTTGAGGTGAATACATGGTTGCCATGGCAATTAAAGCCATTTTGTTTCTCCTTCCACAATGTACCTACCCCCTTTCTTCATTGCAGTACTTTCGTAATGTCCTTTATCGCTACATGATGGGCAAGGGAGATAAGGTACGCATTGGCAGTGAAGTTAGCTGCTGTCTCTGTGTGGTACACTGCTGTGTAGTCTGTCAAAGACAGCCACTTGTGGACCACGTACGGTTGGCCTTTCTAGAGAGGTGGCTGCATTACAGAGATAGACTGCAAGTTTAAATCTGAACTGGTTGAAGTGTTAGTTATAGTTTAACGAAAGTGGCATTTTTAATTTAAATAATTGAATAAAATTTAGTGTGGAATCCTCGTTCCATGTTTTGTGTGCACTGGTCTAGTAGTAGGGTGGCTAACTGGAACGTCTCACACTTGTGAAGGTTAAGCTTTAGTTAGCTGAAGCAGCGCTAGCACTGACCAAGTGTGATGTCTGCTGTGCTACTGATGTCTTGTCCTTCTCCCTCACAGCACATGGCAAGGGCTCTGGCAGCACTTGCTCGGTTCTCTCCCGAGCAATCGGCCAACATCACCAAGAAGCATGCCTGAAAAGCACACGCACACACACACACATGTACCACATCTCTCTCACTGTATGACTGTATGCTTCGACCTTTTTCCAACTTCACAACTCCTCACCCATTAGTGTCCGTTTTGTATGTCCCTCTATGATGCAATATGCTACATATTGCACAGCTATTAGGGGCTGTATGAACACATAGGTGTAAGGTCTATCAAATTGCTACAGAGTTAATTAAGTTAATTAAGAATTGCATCATAATCAAAATCTATAGTACTGTATGAAATGTATTACTTTACCAATCAATGCCACATGGACACTTGTAATCAACAATTAACCATTCCTTTAATTAATGTGGGGGCGGGTGGGGTTCTGCGTAGTGGAAATTGTACATTGATACAATTAGCTAAGCTGTTTTTTCACTCGATAAAGATGTAGCTCTCCGAGCAGTCCACTGTCATCACTTTGTGCATAAGTGTCCTGAGCAGTTGTCAATGTCTCTAACCATGAGTCTATTGGAAGAACCTGGAGAGGAGGGGATCAAAGGAGAGGTGTAGGGAGGGGCTGGATCAAAGGGTATGTCAACTATCACATGTCCACACTATCACATCTTCCTGCAACACAAGTTTGCTAACCCAATAGATAACATGATACTCGCATGATCCCAGCAGATCACATGACACTCACATGACCCAGTAGATCACATGACACTCACATGACCCAGTAGATCACATGACACACATGATCCCAACAGATCACTAAACACTCACATGATCCCCAACAGATCACATGACACTCACATGACCCAGTTGCATGAGAGACTCCTCTATGCTGGGCTTAGTGACCACAAGGCAGCCCTCCTTCCTAATGCTCTGGTACAGCTTGTTCCATATCCTGTGAGAAGGCAATGTGCATACACATCACTCAGCAGTGAGACAGCCAACGTATTCGCAGTGACACCTCTCTATTCCAGACTCCTTTGTGTCCAGTGCCCGCACTTTGGGACAGACCCAAGTGTCCTGATTAGAGAGGTGTCTTCATTTTAGAGGTAGTTTGTACACATCTCTATGTAGCTGGGACAGTAGGCACTGTCCTCATTAGAGAGATGTCCTGAATGCAGGGTGTCCTTTTAAGGAGGTTCTACTAAAACATTTCATGAAGTGGGACTAACGGCCCTCTTCATATGGCAGCCATTTTTGCTAGTAATAATGATCAATTTCCTCACCTTACTTGTTCTTTGTTGTCATGGAAACACTCAAAGACATTGTTCATTACAATAACATCAGCACTGCCGAGTAGATCCGATTGGTTACAAATGTCATCATGAATTAGCTTAACTCTGTCAGCCATTTTAAACCTCCCCACCACCTCTTGTTGTAGGCAGTGAAAGAAATGGTTCATCTCTACTCCAATCAGATTGCTCGCTGCCGAATGCAAATAACCCTACAAATAGCAAACACAAATAAATGGCAAATGCATCACTTAAATTGAATGTAATATGGGAAACAGGGCAGACACTTAATGACAGTCCACACACCACATAGAGAACAGCTCCAAGCCGCGATCCAATGTCGAGCACGGTCTTCCCCGACAGCTCTGGTAGCAAGGAATGGTACACGTACTTCAACTGACCCACAGAGGAAGAATGCGAGATGAACTCTGGACAAGAAGAGAGTGTGTAACCAAAGTGGACAGCTGTGAATGCAGGTGTGAAATTTGACTTGACATTTTAGCCAGTTCTGTCATTTAAACAGTCCCCAGGACCCTACCCAACCCTCTCCAGTACTTAGGGGGACCATTAGACCCGATGTGCCATAACGTACAATTCCATCTGATAGTGAAGAAGCCAGCATACTAAACACACATCAGAGCACAACAAGCAAACATTCGATAGTAATAGCATCTGCACGGCATGTGAGGAAGCCGTCTAGAAGGCCTTAGGGTAACTTTAACCCTTTCTTTACTTGGACAATGTCCTGGTTGCCCAGGCTGTCCACCACAGCTACAAGTCTATAGGGCTCACACACACACAGAGACAAGACTGAATGGAGCAGGTAGAGTGCTCACCTAAGGGTTTTGTCTTTCTGGAACCACACTCGCTGCAATACCATCTCCCAATGTCCAGGGACTCACAGAGTTCGTCAATGTCTTCCTCCTCGGGGTAGAGGAAGGCATCTGTGTGGAGCACCGCACTCTCCAATGTGGAGGACTGCATGACCTGTGGAGGAGCCATTGTGAATGTGAGTAGAGGACACTATGCAAGTAGATACGTAGGTTGTATATAGCTATATACATGTGCTGGTGGATGTGGATGAATACATTTATAGGCACACATGCACACACACGCACACACACATTTGTCTATACTAGCCCAATAAGCTAGTATGCAGCCAAATACAGCGAGTCCGCCAGGACTTCCTACACTCCCACCGCACATCACGGGAGACTCACATCGTGCATGTTTGTGACCACTTCGCCAGGCGCAAGTCCTTCTTTCGGTACGCGTTTCTTCAAGAAATCTACAATTTCTGATAACAACCTATCACTCTTGGTCTCGGGACGGTCGTCCGGTTCTATCATGGATGTGTAATGTTCCTTCACCCACTGTAAGAAGGGCAGCTTCTCCTCCTGGCTTATGCTGCCCAAGAGGGACACAAACTTGCTCTGTGCTGCCTCCATTTTACCTCCGATTGCGCAACCGCATTCAGGGATTCCCCCGAATTTTATTTCCTGAACCTCTGCGATAGTGACGTCAGAGACACGCTCGTCCAGCCTGCTTTCGGTCATCATTTTATTGGCCATTAAAATGGCGACCGGATGTGGGCTGAGGGAAGGGACAGTAGGCGTGGTCTTTCAAAATGGCGGTTATGTTGAAGTTCGACCGAGTCTGGGAAGATAGAGAGATTCATTTTGATGTAGCTGACAGGTGTGGAACGATTTATTTAGCACTAATGCTGTAAACGATTGCTGCACTATAGTGCAAACCTTTGCTACTGCGTGCATGGCTCATAGTGTCAGCAGTTCTTGCAGCAACTGCTTTCTTTTCCGCGTCCATTCACACAGTGGTTTGAAGCCAAGGCCAGGCGAAGTGGTTATTGACAGGCTCGAGCAAGTGGAAGACACTAAGGGAAACAACGGAGAGAAAGGTGCTGGGCGGGTGCTTGCTACACACGTACAAGAGTAGTTCTGTTGCAGCTGCGGCTGTTGTATGTTATGCAGTGGTAGCCTGTGCAACCTGTGTGTGTGTGTGTGTGTGTGTGTGTGCGTGTGTGTGTGCGTGTGTGTGTGTGTGTGTGTGTGTGTGTGTGTGTGTGTGCGCGCGCGTGTGTGTGTGTGTGTGTGTGTGTGTGTGTGTGTGCGCGCGCGTGTGTGTGTGTGTGTGTGTGTGTGTGTGTGTGTGTGTGTGTGTGTGCGTGCGTGTGTGTGTGTGTGTGTGTATGCTGCACATACATATAACTCACTGTACACTTGCAGGAAGGCTGAAAGTTAGCAATCTCAGAATTATTTGGGAGTCAGCAGAGAAGACCAAAGTCAACCTGTGTGCGTGCCTTGTGTTTGATGTGATATGGCTGACTGCTTCTGTTAGCTAACGCTAGCCTTCTCCAAGGACCAATTGCCTTCTTTCAACGAATGAAGGCTGACAATGAGTGGGGTTTGGAGGGTGTCCAAATACACAGAAGGTCATGTGTCTCACATGGCAATTGGACCCCTCCCTCTTGCAGCCATTGGGTACAAATGTATCTTGAACATCTCCATCCGACGCACCAACTCCAAGCTAGCAGGACAGTCTGAGGCGATATACCTCCTCACAAAACACCAGGATACTCAGTACGAGTTCATCTTCACTTACCTGGTGAGGGGGAGGGGGAGGTGGGGGGAGTGTCCAAGCGTCTAGTGAATAAAGAGGAAGTGGTTTGAACTGTACTGGTTTGGACCATATGAAGTTTGGAAAGTGAGTGTTGAGGGCTGTCCTCCCCCTATAGGTGCCCGGCAGCCCGAGGCTGTTCTCCACTGTACAAGCAGTGTATCGCTCCTACCAGACCTCATGCAAGTATAGAGAGGTGAAACTGAGAGGAGCTCTTCTTGACAACAAACAGCTCGCCCTCCTGCCCCTGGAACAGATGTATGATCAGGTGATGGTCACATGACGGTCACATGACCAGCAGGTGTTCATTGCAAGGCTAGAAGGCTGGTAGGATGTATTCCTATAGATTCTACTCTGTGTGACCCTTTCCAGTGTTGGCTCGCACCACGCTGTGTGTCCCAATGTTGTCTGCTGTCACTGCAGGTACATGGTGTTTTTAACCTGAGCAACGACCAAGGTAGTCCGGGGACCCTTGTCATCACAAACGTGCGGGTGGTCTGGTTTGCAGACATGAATGAACTGTACAACATTAGCATACCCTACTTGCAAATGGTGAGTGGGGGAGGAGGACTTGGGAGAGATCGTGCAGTCTAGTGAAGGACTGTTTCAAGTGGGTTTACTTTGTAAGTGGCCTGCTTGCAACAGTCAGTAAACTTGTGTGTGGCTCCAAAGTGACTGAAATAGTTTTTGAAGTGGTCTGATTTGACAGGTGGTCTGAATTGGCAGTTAGTCTCTCTGAAGAAAGTCCCATTACACTATGTCTTAGAGTAAGGGTTAATTTGCATGTGGCATGAATGTATGGTGTGTGCCGTGTTGCCCCCAGAGAATAGTAGGAGTTACAGGTAGGTGGACTGGTGGGAGATAGGTGGGTGGGACAATGAGGACAGAGGAGGACAAAGAGGGACAGGTGATGGGGCTTCCTTTGCACAGCACAGTAGGGAGGATGCATGGAGAGCCTCGTGACACAGAATGTAATGCACGCCAGCCTATGCTACATGATTAGTAGTACCTTTCAAGGAGGGTACAGTGCCATGTCTACAGCCTCAAGGAGAGCTCTTCTGGGATCAAGAAGGGTTCTGTACCCTTCAAAACTGCTTAGAGAGAACACTGAGTGTGTGAATGAGCTGGATGGGGAACTTACACGTACATCCACATCTTTAACTGTCTCCTGTCTACAGAAAAGGGTAACAACAAAGGACTCCAAGTTTGGGTTGGCTATGGTACTGGAAACATCGGACGAAGTGAGTTAGAGTGACACTTGATTCTCTCTTCTGGTCAGTCATGTCTCTCTCCCCCCTGGGCATACCCACCTCAGAGTGGTGGCTATGTGCTGGGGTTCCACATGGACCCCACTGACAAACTCAAGGATACTGTCAAGGAGATTGGTAGCCTGAGGAGGGTGAGTGAATGTGTGTGCGTGTGTGTGTGTGCATGTGTGTGTGTGTGTGTGTGTGTGTGTGTGTGTGTGTGTGTGTGTGTGCGTGCATATGCCCATGTGTACGTCTGTCTTTCTAGGTGTTTCGCACTTCGCCCATATTTGGTGTTGAGTACGAGTTTGAAGGTGCCTCAGATTCCCTTGATCACCCTGCATCAGCGCAGCAGGGACAACTGGAGGAAGGCGATGAGGTCATTGATAAGGACCACAAATCGGATGCCTTTGCTCTCTACTGCCTGGATGGGCCGAAGGTGGGTGGGTGTGGCAGGTAGGCAAGTGGGTGTGGCAGGTAGGCAGGTGGGTGTGGCTGGTAGGCAGGTAGGTGTGGCAGGTAGGCAGGTGGGTGTGGCAGGTAGGCAGGTGGGTGTGGCAGGTAGGCAGGTGGGTGGGCAGGACTGCATTTTGCCTCCAGCAAGAAGCTACAACTGTTTTGCTTCCTCTACTTGTCTGTAGGCCTCTGACAGGGGACCAGTCTATAGCCAAGAGCTGGGCCTTGCTATTGAAAAGCTACCCAGTGGAATGACACTGACCGATCTCTGGTCTGTCGTGTGACTGTCATGTGACACTCCTCACTGTATGTACTGTCCACTTGTAACTGTGTCCACGTGTTATGTACAAAGCTATGTACAGTGTATACTATAATTATGTGTACATGATGTCATTGTATAATACACAACCTATGCATGCTTACTAATATAAAAGACAATGGTTTGGGGCTATATGGCCAGTGTGTAGATAGAACCGAAGGACATGCACACTATACACTCAGGTACCATCTATCTGCAAGTACTGGTGAATTGACAATGTGTCTGGTATACAAAGTCCACGTTGAGTGTGGAGAGGGAGCAAGCACACATGCCAGGCTCAATTTACAGGGGGGGGGGGGGTTAGTATCGTGTAGTTGACCCGCTTCTTGTCATTGTTAATGTCATGAGACTAGGTGATAGCTTTCCCTCCTAATCCTTCACCTCCAACCAAAAATGGCATACCAACGGCAGTAAAATGGCAAAGATGTGGCTTCACGTAAAAGTACATTTTTGCCACTTTTAACACAGCTGGTAAAGCACTATAGGCTGCATGTGAGTTTATCTCAGAGGACCTAAATCCTTTTATCCTCTCTAGATTTCCTTGGCGGGGTGTGAACCCAACCCCTTACAGGAGACATATATATTTGGTCACTACACCTCCCCCCCTTCCCCCTCCTAAGGTCTACATCCATCCACAGAATCATGTGTACACTTGTACCAATCACACACATTGCAGTGACATTAAACAGTATTTTCAAGGATGTGAACAGGAAGAAATGAAAGGAGACATGCACCAAGCCATGTTAATGCCATAATGGGGTGTTCAGCAGTGCTGTATCATCACTGGTGATTAATATTTGTTGATTCGAAACAGCCGGTAGCGATGAAACACTGGGAACTTGGGTACCACGGCAACCGCAAGTGCAACAAGGTTGATAATGAAGTGGCTGAAGTTGTATTCAGTGTAGAAACTGGCCAGAATGAACCTAATGGGGAATGGGAATTAGAACCACCTTCTAAACAAGCAGGATTACAAAGAGTCTATATTATATGTAGGGAAGGATGCATAAAGTGGGAATGGGAACAGGAGCCACTACAAACATGGGAATGGGAACAAGGTCCTCACTCCAACTGTACATTAAAGCTGCTACCAGTATACCCAACATGGAAATGGGGACAGAGAGTTATCAAACATGAATGGGAACATAGCCCCATACATTACTAGCCATTGCACAGCTTACAAAATGGCCGGCATCACAATCAAGAACTTTCGTGTCGCTGAAAGTGAGTCTTCTTCTGTCTCCATTTGCTCCCAGTGAGTGAGCTTGCCCGTTGCTCCTTGGTCAGCTGTGATGTAGGGTGTCCCCTTAACATAGTGGAATACAACATAGGACGCCTGAAGGGAAGACAAGCGGCAAGCAGCACATTCAAATTATCATAAAGATGGTATACGCAACACGGGCGGTCACTGAATGTTCTTCAAGCTGCTGTTCATGCCATGAACAAGCTTGAACTCACAAAGCTGTGTAAGACGTTTGTGAGCGTCCATACTGTGGAGACGCTAAGCAATGGGACTGTCATGAGGAAGAAGTGAAGCCCAAGGATGAGGAGTATGTAGGCCAGCCACGAGCCTTTGCTGTTGAGCCAAGACACATTCGTGGAATCGACGAATTCCGGTTCAGACGCCATTTTATGGGTGACGTAATGTTGCCCTTTGAACCATGACTGCAAAATGGCGGGGAGGCAAAAACGCACGCCAGCGCTCCAAGTCCTCAAAGCAGTTTGTAAGCACTCGTAAAGTGATCCTGTCCTATTCAAAACTGCTGTAGATTGTACCTCAGTAAAATGGTTCATGAGCTCAATAGACTGTACTATGTGGGGCTCTTTGCTGTATTAAACGTCCTGTTTCAGCTTTGCATTTACTCGTGTATGTGTTGCTTCTTTGGTAGATTTTTCTGTAAGGAGTATGCTGGGTCCAAGGAAAATGTAAGGGCACTCCAATGTGATCTATGTGCACGTATTTGTGTACGTGTGTGTGTGTCACAACTCGCATTGTCTTGTGCTAGGCTGAAGTGCTGTTTTAGTGATGACCCAAACGAAGAGCAGCTGTTCAATGATACCATGCAGCTGCTGAGGAAGCTGGTTGTTGAAGTAAGTGTCACTGAAGCCCACCTCAGCTCTCTCTGTGCTGTGTATCAGTGCGTTCTGCTTGACACAGCTTTCCCCCCTCTCCTTGCCTCCCATCCCTTCCTCCCTCCCTCTCTTTTTCTCTGTTTGCGTTGTGTGTAGCATCCAGTGTATGACCTCCTGTTTGACTTGTGCCACTCCCACCACGAGGTGTGGGGGTGTGGCACTACCACACTGGCAGTGCTATCCATTCTGTGGACTGAAGAGGCTTCTCGGCTGGTGGACCAGGTGGGACCCACACACAACACACTATTGCATGATTATATGCTTACTAACACACCTCACACACACACACACACATGTACGCACACACACACACACGTACACACACACACACACACACGTACACACACACACACACACACACACGTACGCACACACACACACACACACACACACACACACACACACACACACACACCTCACATACACCCACTCACCCATACTTGTCCTGTGTAGCCAGATTGCCATTCTGTAGACTCTGGAGAGGCAGTCTATAAAATGGCAAGCAACCCCTAACCCTAAGTTTGTTCCTAGTGACCACTACTGGTGTGTTTGTGTGGGGTGGATGTAAACTTGTGCCTATTCTACCTATCCAACTACCTATCCCACTGCTTGTCCTCTTCCTCAATAGGGTGTCCCTCTGCCCTGCATTGTCTTCTGGTTCAGGAAGTCCATTGAAACTTGTAAGGCCGTCTCCGCTAAAAACGCTTTTACTGTCAGCAACATTTTTGAACAGTTTGAAGCATACAGTGACCCCACCCTGCAGCAACTCCTAGCCACAGCTGTGAGCCCCATAGGGGCTATGGCTACAACAGGAACAAAGCCTCCTCCCTCCACATCATCACCATCTAGCACAAGGTCAAGCCACATCCCTTTCCAGCCAGGCAGGCCATTCAGACCAGTCTATAAGCCTCATCCCACTAGGAAGACGGCAGGTGTTAATCGGTACAGTAGATACGCCCTTCCCAGTGACAGTAAGGAAAGAGTCACTGGCACAAACATGTCTGTCTTGTTCACAGAACGTGACACACCTGCTGTAACAGTCTCAGGTAGACTTGCAGTGGGTGCCTCATTTGCAACCTTTCCCACTGCTGAGGGTGCTATGGCAACCGTATCCCATGGCAACTCTTTCAGTGAGGTGCTGCCAAGTATACCTTCTACCAGTAAATTAGGCACTTTCCTGAAAAATGCTCACCAGCTGTCAGAAGGTGGTCATACAATGAGTGTCAACTGCCCCGCCCCTGCCACATGCCCCACCCCTGCAAATTGCCCCGCCCCTGTGGGTGACCAGCCTTGCACTAAATGCAGACACTGCAGTGTGTTGGAGTACCTGGTCTCTGCTTTGTGTCCTGCCCAACATCGGAAGGCAAGGGAGTTGGTTGTCCAGTGCATGATGCTGCAGTGTTGTGGAGGGAAAGGAGCAGGAGGGCATGGGAAGTGAGTGTGCCAGTTCAGTGATGTGTGTGTGTGTGTGTGTGTATGTGTGTGTGTGTGTGTGTGTGTGTGTGTGTGTGTGTGTGTGTGTGTGTGTGTGTGTGTGTGTGCGCGCGCACGTGTGTGTGTTGTACGCATAATGTGACACGTAGCTGCAGCGCTTGTGAAATTGAAATTAGCAAACTGTAGTTCTGTATTCATTGTGTGTGTCTATGTAGATTTGACAGGTGCTGCATCCAAACAGAGAGGATCACGGGTCCTTCAGAGGAGCTTTCTATCATCCTCCCATGCGTGATGGTTGCACGTATCAGTTCTGATTTTGTTACTCTTGTACAAGAGCTGCATGACTGCTCACATCTTCGCTTGCTAACTCTGTCAGGTGACCTTGTGGCGGGGTACACACATAAAGGGATGAAAGTGACTCAAGGTGTGAGAGAGGTCACTTCAGTGAATAGCCATGGTTTGCGGGGGGAGATGGATCAGTGGATGGAGGAAGTTCTGGCTGTTTTGAAGAAGGTGCGTATGTCAGCATGTGTGGACACGTCGTATGTATATGGACCAATGGCTACAATAGTGTATTGCTAAGCTGTGGTTGATGGAGAGCTGATCAAGGAATGTTAGGTTTTGTGTGTGGGGGGGGAGGGGGGCATGTCAATAGTGTGTGTGAGTGGAGGTGAGTGGAGGTGCTTGTACTCCAGCATGTGTGCATGCACATGTGATGTGATAAGGTTGAGCTGATGAAGACATTTGTGGTCAACATGTCCTACTATACTTTATTTGCTAATCTCTTGCGTAGCCAACTGCCATTTTGCTCTGATTCTGGAGGTACGTAGAGCCAGAGCAAAATGGCGGTCAGTTATGTGAAGCTACGTACGTGCTTAATCGCTGCTACCAGTCTGCCCTCAAAGCACCTTCAAGTGTGGGGTGGAGATGACTATGTTTAGCTGTGTGTAGTTTAGGGACAGCACTCCAGCTATGAAGGGGATACCCTACAAGGGACACTGTACTGGAGACTGTAATATTGGGGATACCCTGCAAGTGAAGGAAGGAAGGAGACAGTATGATGGGAGATTAGATATCGCTGCTGCCTTGCTGGTGATTGTGTGGTAACAGATGCCTTTGTTCAATGATTGGATGTCGGCACGTACTCCTAAAGCCTTTCAGTGCATTTGCTTCTAATGGCAAAGACTCTGAAGAATGGATGGTCATCTGAACTCATTTCCTGTTGCTTGCATCTGGAAAAGTACCTTTTAAGTGCATGGTGCCATGTACCTCACGAACGTATGCTCTGATAGAGTGCATGCCAGAGGTGTGGACACTGGCCCTGCCCTCACTGTACAGTGTTGGTTGCCCTCAGAACTTGCAATGTCTCAAGTGTTTCTCAACTCTTGTCTAGTTGCCGTGGGACATTAGCACATTAGCACACGTGAAAGCCTTCCTCAATGGCATGTCAGCATGACAGTCTATCAGTGTACGTAATATAACACCAGCCTTCCACCTGACCTAGCAGTGTACGTAATATAACACCAGCCCTTCACCCGACCCAGTAATGTCTGCAATAGGGTACATTAGCTTGTGATTCCTTTTTCATGAGGTAACATTGAGAAGCTTGAGTATACTCCACTTGCAGAGCAGTGCGGTAGTAGCTATGCCGCTTTACTGGCTGTTGGAGGCCCCTCTCTGCCATGGTATGCTGTATCCCCTGTGTATGTAGGGGTGGCTCCACATGCTTGAGGGTTTGCCGGCCTGTCCCCTGGGGTACCGCACTGCATTCTTGTGGGCTGTTCCGCATCCTTTGGATTGAAACAGTACTTCCTAAATGGCTCACTGGGGCATGAAGGGGTCAATTTTTGTAGGAACAATTGGTAGCTATAATTATAGTGATTGGTGGTTTCAGCTCGGCAGCTGGCTGGCCGTGTGTGAATCTGATTGTCACCTCTGTAATTACAAACAGCCCATATATAGCTGCAGGATGTGTGTACAACTGACACATCAGCCATTTTGGTGATTTATACAGTTTCACTTGCCTTGAATCTATACAAAACACCACTGCAGGAGGGGTATTGTTATGTGTTTGTGTGTTGGTCAGTAAACAGTGCTTGTAGTGTCATGTGAGTCCCGCCCACGCAACACCACATGACTGCCTGCTCCTCTGTGTATGTTTACAGCTCTCAATAAGGCTATTGGCAGTCAAGGGCATCACATCTCATGACGTCATCATGACATGTCTATCACATGACATCATTGTCGTGGACCGGATTGGCATGGAGAAGCTGGTTCACCTCTCTGACGCCTCGGGAAGTGAAATTCTCTGCTACGCTCAGCACGCTGAGGAGGTAGGAGGACACATACAGCACTTTCAGGGCTTCCCATCCCCTTTGTGACGTGCACTGTGTATACACATACAAGCCACTGTGTTTGTACAATATTGAATGGTGGATTGTCACATGCAGTGGGTACCTCATATGTGACAGTGTCAGTCCTATGGTATAGAGTGTATGATAACCACCTGCCCAATGCTGTGTGTGTGTGTTGAAGAAGAATTAGCTAAACAAAGATTAAAGCTAATTAATCTTCCCTTAGCTTATCACACCAACAGAAGCCTTCCAACTGCCTCCATGATTGCTCATTTAATTAATTATGGTGATAACTTGACCTAATTTGGTGAGGCAGCCCCCCTGCACTCCCCTAGCTGTGGGAGAGGAAGTGACGGTTCTCTGCAATGCTGTGGGTAGCGGAGAATGAAATTATGCCTGAGAATTTGACATGTGTACACCGTGCCTGCGGAGAGGTCACACTGCCGTGATGCCCACTGTACAATAGGCTGGTGATGTGCTTTGTGTGTGTGCTCTGTAGAATGGAGTTGTTCAATTGTGTGGGCTGCAAAGGCTGTATGGGTGTTATTTAGCAGGCTGTATGGGTGTTATTTAGCAGGCTGTATGGGTGTTATTTAGCAGGCTGTATGGGTGTTATTTAACAGGCTGTATGGGTGTTATTTAACAGGCTGTATGGAGCTGTTTAGCTGCGTGGGCTGTACGGGGCTGTTTGGTGGGCTGTAACTGAAAGTGTGGCTAGTTAGACCAGGCAACTCCCGTTGTGTTGTATCCGATGTCTGTCCCCCAGTATGCTGCGTGCATAGTATAAGTCCATACACTTTCATTGTGGAACTGTAAATGCCGTTGAAAGTAATACAGACCACGTACTTAAGGCGGGAAGCTGATTGATGACTCCTTTTATGGATTGGTAAGTCATATGACTGCTTGTGTTCTGGAGAAACATGAGGTAATGATGAGGGAATGTGGTTGTTGTCTGTGGCTTCTTGTTGCTCTTTCATATCCACCCCCTCTCCCAGCACCCACACATTCACCCTCTCCCCTAGCACCCTCACATCTCACCCTCTCCCCTAGCACCCTCACATCTCACCCTCTCCCCTAGCACCCTCACATCTCACCCTCTCCCCTAGCACCCTCACATCTCACCTCCTCTAGCACCCTCACATCTCACCCTCTCATCTCATCCCCTCCCCTAGTACCCTCACATCTCACCCTCTCCCCTAGCACCTCACATCTCACCCTCTCACCTCACCCTCTCCCCTAGCACCCTCACATCTCACCCTCTCACCTCACCCTCTCCCCTAGCACCCTCACATCTCACCCTCTCACCTCACCCTCTCCCCTAGCACCCTCACATCTCACCCTCTCCCCTAGCACCCTCACATCTCACCCTTTCCCCTGCACTCTTACGCTTGCAGCATTGTGGTTTTTACAATGATAAACCAAATGGGGTACTGCGTGTTCCTCAGTGTGGAAGAGTGACCACACACAATGGACATATGCACATACATACATACTCACAGACGCACACTTCTCCTACTTCTTGCATGTGGAACAAATAGAACTTGACTGAGTGAATGCTTGTCTGCGTGGCACCCTTATGATGTGCCCGGTATCAAGTTGTGTGGTTAGTGTGACAGTGTGTGTCAACAGTAAAGGTCTGCTGAAGTGTATCCTTTATGGCCTTCCCCTGTGTGTGTGTGAATACCCTTATTAGGCAGTGCGCCTGTGGTCAGTGAAGTTTAAGAAGTGTTAGAAGCCTGCCTGTGATGTAATGTTGACACCATCACCTGTGGCAGCAGTTTTTCTACCATCACTCCCACTGCAATGTCTGTTCTATTACTCCCAGTATGTTTGGGGAGCACAACTGTAGACAGTTGCCTCTCTGCAACCCTTTCCACATGGGGATAACCGGGCCAATTCAATTCAGGACTGAGTTCAGCCTCACCACATTACTGGCTTCGGTGTGTGTGTGCGTGTGTGTGTGTGCGCGCGTGTAGTCATGTATGCTTCTGGTGTGTGTGGTGCACATGACCAGGTTGCAGAGTGTTCCTTTGTCTGTGGAAGGCTGTAATTGTTTTTACACCGACCCTTCTCTGTCAAACCAAGTGCATCCACCCAGACACTCAGTCACGCTTGCATGGATGACATGGCTCACAGGCTACTCCAATTCAGACCTGACTTAGTAAAAATTGTCCATGTGGTCATCGTGTAAGGAATCCAACACTCAACAGCAGATGGCCTCCTGACCCAAATAGCCCAGCCTTTTTACATGCTTCTCTGTGGTGCAGTCAGCGATCACCACCTCCTGTGTCAGGGTCACCAGGTGTTCTTATGTCTGCCCTGTGTGTAGCAAGGTGTTTACTGCCCAAAAAGGGAATTGGCGAAGGATGTTTGTAATAATACATTGTGACTTACATTAACTGACAGCGTGTGATTTGCCTGAGGAGTGTGCACTGTCTCGGGTACATTGTCTTTCAGTTTGTTGACCTCAGTGTGTCAGTGTGTTGTGGCAAAGCCATTGGAATGCAAACTTTCCTGTTGGAAGCTTTAGGGGTGCATGTGGTCTGGCTTGCTAGCCCCTCTGTTCCTCTCTGTAGCTTGTAGAGAGGATACAGGGGGATAGGCATGTGCGTGTGGCGGCATCCCCATTATGTAGCAGTAGATAAGGGACTAGTGGGGCATAGACCACTGTACATGGCAGTGGCAGTGGCTTTTTTCAATTTTTAGGGCAGTACTTGGTTTTGAGTCAAGATTGAGAGTGGGTGTTTCAATTAGTGCAGTTGTATGGACCTCCTTACTATTTTACTGCTGTCCATTGTGAAAGAAGAGTAGGGAGTGACCTATATTCGTTTAAGGTTTCCTTCAATTATCTCTGGTCGTCCCCTCTTCCTCCATTCTCCTAATTGCTAGGCCAGTGTTGGATGCATAAGAGGAGTTGAAATGATGACCACCTGTGGTTGGGAGAGACAAAGGGTGTGGAAAAAGAAGGCAGCAGAGAGGCACCATCTCTACCAGACAGTTCAGTACTGCAAGCTACTTTTGAAGGTAAGACCTTATGGTTTTGATAATGTACAGCTGCTGAGAACCTTGGACCAGATGTCCAGGAGCACCCTTTTAGTATAGAGGGGTCAAGTGGGCCACAATCAGTAATAATCCTTTAACGAGCCACTCTGTTAAGCTGATGAGTTGCTACTGTTCAGTAGTATTGAGAGTGTGTTGAGAACACATCTTCTTGGGCCAATTGAGTCAAACTGACAAGGAGACATGTTCCCCCTTTTGGCTGTTGCTTGCTCTTCAGCCACTGCGGTGGGTGGTCCCCTTCTCATCCCCACACAGCAGACGGCCAGGAGGAGACAGAGCACGTAGTCCGACTGACTCCCTAACAATGTTATCACAAACACAACTGCTGCTTGTTTCCTAATTCACTGAAAGATACACTAAGCCGTAGGGTGCACTCCCTCCCATCTCCTGTGAGGATGGCATCAAAGAGATGGTTAGTTTCCATCTGAGACATTTTTATGCGTAGGTACCCTCTTCTGTCTGGATGACATCGCACTGGAGTGACCACAGCATCCAAGTTTCCTGGAAAAGGCATGCTCTCACACCTCATGTCCGCCGACATCACACAGAATGTAGAGACCTTGTAGTTCTCATTGCCTACATGACCCTAAAATCCCTCTGAACTGCAATCTCTCTTTTCTCTTGTCACAATGACGTCAGACAGCCACAGCTCATTACTCAAAACTAACGTCCTGTGAAGGCAAGCTAGGTGCGTAGCCTTCACAACTGGTAGCCTGTGCGAAAGAACTGTGTAAAAATGGCATCACACACAGTTGTTGGGAACTAATCGACAGGCATATCCAAATGCTCTGCAACATTACTAGAAACATGGCTGCTATGGAAAGTAGTATGCCAGGGAGTTGAGTGTCAGCTAGTGTACATAGCAACTGATAGTAGTAGCCATGACGACAGTAGTCACACATCACCACACCACTTTCTGGAAATCAGTCTGGCTATATGCGAAAGACCATATAACGACAGAGAGTTGTGTTGTTCTACGGTGAATGTAATTAGGGAGCAACTGAACGGTGTTGGTGAGCAATGCTTACAGTACAGATAGCAGGCAGCCATGGGCGAGGAACTTGAATGCAAAGGTAAGGCCATCAGAACAGGAGGGGAGGACCCTCAACCCCTTAGGACACTTTCAAGGTGTTTGCATGAGTTGTACTGTCGTTTCAGGTTCTCTTGTGCCAATTGATCAATACTCTCTCTCTAAGCTCACTCTCGCGTGAACACAATGTTTGTAACATCACACTCTTGTGTCTGTGATGCTGTCAGTCTGCAATGGATACATGTGTGAATGTCCCACTCCATTTCCGCGACCTCATTCACGTGATTGAGAGCAGTGCAATAATGTCAATTGGAGCTAGAAACCCTACAATGACTGTGTAGTCAACCATTTCTGCATTACTCAAGCAGAGCCTGAGCAGGTTGGGGACTAGCCGGGTATGCTTCGGATGTGTGCACACCTCAGTCATTCCACATGCCAGGCAGTACCTCTGTGTACTAACATGGCAAGGTTTGTACGTGTTGGGCTGAGCATGGGATTTATTCAAAATGTTAACATAACACGTTTGTGTATTTTGGTATTGTTTGCACAGGAAGATATGAATTTTATCCTGGTCATCTTGGAGCCCTCCTCGGGCGTGTGTGCAAGTATCAACTAGCTACCCCTTTGGATGTGTTATTATTTGGGCTTCTACTGGGGAGCTGCTGGAGGGGAGGAGAGGGGGGAGGGGGAGGGAGGGGAGGAGGGATGGGGAGGGGAAGGGAGGGGAGGAGGGATGGGGAGGGGAGGAGGGATGGGGAGGAGGAGGGATGGGGAGGGGGAGGGAGGGGAGGAGGGATGGGAAAGGGGAGAAGAGAGGGGGATTCTACATCCCTGTGGTATCCACTTTCCACGGGCACAGTATTGTGTGTGTGTGTGTGTACCTCTCCTGTCAGTGCTATGTAGTGGTTCACATTTGTGTGTAAAGTGTAGAGTGGCAGATTTGTGACTCTTCTACTAAAATGAAAACCACCACGCCCACACATTTACTAGTGGACATCAGCAAATGCACTAGTGCAATCAGCACGTGTTGCAAGGGTACATGCCATGAGGGCAAGTAGTGTGTTGTGTTAGTTGGTGGAAGGATCGCACCGCAATCGCCATCATTGCCATGTTGCTGAAGGTGAGGGAGAATAGATAAAATGTGTGTAGGGGAGGGGGGGGGGGGAGGGGAGCACTTCGAGCACAAACAACAGAGGTGATAAAAGAACAACACCTTCACTAGTTGCTGTAAACCAACTTTTTTAACTGTTTGTGTATTGGAATTGGAACCAAGGAAAGTCCCAAACAAACAACAAGCCTCCCACCCAACTAAGGAGGCTGTGGCCCTGTACAGGGCGAGAGGCTCACCCAGTCCTCTCAATGAATATACTTTACCACCACACCTGATGCATACCTGCCCCTAAGTTACTACTTCCTTACATCCGATTTCCTAGAATTTGTTTTTCCTTATCTACACAAATTCAGTCCCCTTGTGGCTTTATGTGTTTGTACTGTGGTAACCATGGAGACCAGGGTCCTTGGGTTATAATAACAAACACCTTGCTTGATCTTTGAGCTAGTGTGTTATGCCATTAGGTCCCCTGTGCTGTACTTTCAGTTCCAAAGCAGTGTCTTGTGATTACATATGCTGGCCAACCTGTACACACACACACACACACACACACACACACACACACACACACACACAAACACACACATGCACACACACACACATGCACACACACACACATGCACACACATGCACACACACACACACGCACACACACACCATTTGAAGCAAGCAGGCCCTTCTTGAGAACCCAAGCACCCTTCATCATGATTCAAAATCCTTCCCTGTATCACATTTCAGACCATCAGTGTCATGTGGTTTAACTATCATAAACGCATTGGTTTACAGAATGTGAAACTGTTACTATGCATGATGGCATAGCCCCATGCATCAAGCATCTCTGCTTGCCTCTTGCCACGCATTGTGCAATGTGGATGAACAGTCACCAAACCAGTGTCCTGTTCTCCTTTGTTTATATGCAGGTGCCCAGTAAGGAGTTACAGGTGGTGATCTGTGCTCACTCTCTTGAGCATGTTAATCTGTTGGAGTGCGACTTCCGCAAGTGCCTGCTGCGCATCGAAGCTGCCTTCTGTACCAACGCTACACTTGTCCCAGGAGGTGGTTGGGTCGAGTCTGCTTGTGTGAGAGCACTTGAGGAGGAAGTGGCGAAAGGAAGGCAAGTGGGTGTGCAGAGCTGTGAGTGGAACCATGCCCATGGGCCACCATGGATGGGGCCTCTTTGTTACGAATTTAGAGAGGTTGTGATACAAGGAGTCATTGACGGTTTACGATCATTTCTCACAACTCTTGCGCATAACGTGTGTGCGGAAGGGAATGGAGGGGTGGAGGCGTATTTGAAGAAGGTTGCTGAGCCGAGTGGCTGCTTGCCAGGTGTGCTGGACCTCGGGAAGATGAAGGACGAGGTCTGGACCAAGGTTGTGGATTTCATATGCTTGGCAAACCGCGGAATGCGATAAGGAAATGGGGAGGTGTGCGTTGCCGCATTGCAGGCGCGACATTTTCAATTAACCATATATGGAGTTAGGATTTTCCCGACGACCCCTTGTGTGTGCAAACGGCTTTATAAGACGAGTGAAGAGCTCTCTATTACCGCTTTGTGTAACTCTGTACCTTGGTCGGAGTACGCGGCTTTGGTGTAACTGGAGCAGGTGCTTCAACGCGATTCCCTTCCGCTGTCTTGTAGGAGGCTATGGCCGCCTGTTTGTGTACGCCTTCGGTCCAGTGGACGCAGTGCCCACACGAGCGCTGTGCGATGATTCGGCAGCAGTGGATGCACTACACCGAGCACGGCACTGCATCTTGTCAGGAGTGCTGCGCCTTCATGGAGCAGATGCAGATGCGCGGCGTTCGGAATTGCGCGTATGGCGGGTCCTGTCCTGTCCATCACCTTCCCTTTCCGGCTGCCCCTTCAACTCCCGAAGGCAGCTCGCCTGTTAACAGCGGGCTACGTACGCCTGGAAACGATTCGGGATGTGGTCGGAGCGGGCGTAGCAGCGCGAGCAACCTGTCCGCGGAGCAGGAGGGCAGTCAGATCCAGTCAGGTGCGGCGGCGCTAACCATCCACCAGTCAGTGGTGGGGGAGATGAGCAGTCTCAGCAGTGATGGAACCTTCCACACCACATACTCCGGCGACTTCCTGATGCCCCCGACCTCTGTCTCCTCCTACAACACTGTTCCCTCAATGCCTTCCTCACTGGACCCTCTCTCGCGACAGAACAGTGAAAGGCCAACCAGCCTACACCGAAGCCTCACGCCCATTGGTGAAGAGAGCTCCAGAGGAGCAATGGATGCAGCATTCCAGACTGCACATGATAGCCTCTCCCATCCTGTGCAACTCCTGCCTGATGTTGAAGAGAGTGTTAAGAGCATGAACCAGCTCGGGCACTATGGCACCACTCCCCTACCCAGCTCATTCCCTGAGCAGGAAATTGTATACCCGCTCAATCCTGTGAGTGTTATCTAGTCTGCTAGACCCTACTTTGCTTACCTTTAAAAGGCCATTGATGTTCCGTGTGTGCGCGCGTGTGTGTGTGCGTGCGTGTGTGTGTGCATGCGTGCATGTGCACGCACATAATATTACTAGAAGGGAAGTTTTGTACACGAATTGGTATTCTTCCTATTGCTGAATGAGTTTGCCATTCGTTAATGCACACAATGATGGGTAAATGCTCATTGTTGCTACTACTGGTGTCCTCTGCCACACAATGTGTGTATGGGGGATGCACAGTGTAACCCGGAGGTGCACCTCTTGTATAGACAATTGTGTGCTTACTGTCATGTGAGTGATTGTTGTGTTGCTGTTGTATTGTTAGGGATACCTCACACCTAACCCAATGGATGGGCAGTACCACAAACTCAGGGATTATATCCCCCAGGGGGAGCTTGGGGAGGGAGGACAGGGGACGTGTTTTTATGGGATAGACCGAATGATGGAGAAGACATTTGCCTACAAAGAGAACTACCGGTCAGCAGATGAGTCGAAGCTTCTTGCAGAGTGTGCCATGATGTCAAGAATTCAGCACGACAATGTAGTGGTGTTCCTTGGAGCCGTGAGGGAGGATGCGTCAAGAGTAAAACTCTTCATGGAGCTTGCTGAATGTGAGGGGAAGTGGTGTGTGTGTGTGCATGTGTGTGTGTGCGCGCGCATGTTGTGTGTGTGTGTGTGTGTGTGTGTGTGTGTGTGTGTGTGTGTGTGTGTGTGTGTGTGTGTGTGTGCGCACGCGCGCGTGTCAAACATACTTTGGGGTAGTTGAAGCCTTCCCTTGGGAAATTGAGGGAAGGTGGTTTCCTCTAGAAAATGTCATCAACATCCTGCAGGGTGAAGTTAGTGGATTCATCAACTGTACACGCGCTAATTGTACACTGGGGTGTTGGTGTAACATGGTGTGTTGGTAGGAGCACACAAGATGGCAACTACATGCCACTGTCCCTCCAACCACATTCACATCACTTGGCTCCCTCCCCTTCCCTCCCCTTCCTCCCTCCCTCCCTCCCTCCCTCCCTCCCCCCCCTTCCCTCCTCTTCCCTACCTCCCCTTCCCTCAGGTGGTACTGTTCACCACCTCTTTTCAGACAACCCTCAGTACCGGACGGATACCCTCTTTATCGCTCATCTACTGCAGCAGCTGCTCTCAGCTGTCAACCATCTCCACCAGAGTGGAATACTGCACAGAGACATCAAAGGTGTGTAGTGCACACACACACACACACACACACACACACACACACACACACACACACACACACACACACACACACACACACACACACACACACACACACACACACACACACACACACACACACACACACACACACACACACACACCACCTATACCACTTCCCTTCCCATCCCTGTCATGGCCACAGGAAAGAACCTTCTACTCTTTGATGGTTTGGTGTGCAAGTTGGCAGACTTCGGCATGGCAGTGCATATCAATGACTGCCAAGGGAACCGGGACGCCTGCTTGAGAGGGACATACCCCTACCTCTCCCCCGAGGTGAGAGGCACAACAAATTGAGCGAAGTCATTGGTTGTGAATACTGTGGCAGCCCCTGTTGTTATCTCCCCTCCCCTCCTCCCTCCCCCATGCACGCATTCACAGTACATGCGCGAGCAAGTGTATACATTTGCTGCAGACGTTTGGAGTTCAATGGCAGTTGCTGTGGAGATGATGACAGGGAAAGACCCATGGCAGGCTGCCAACCAGGATGCTCTGGTGTTGATTGTGAGTTGATCCGTGATTGGGCTGTTTGATTGTGAAGCACCTTTGATGAAAGTGATGGGCCATGTGAGCACTTTCAATGACTGTACAAGGGAACCTCCTTAACAAGGCACTATGAATTAGGAACACCTCTCTAGTAGAGATATGTACAAATCACCTCTAAAATAAGGACACCTCTTTAGTGAGGACAGTGACTACTGTCCCAGCTACATAGAGATATGTACAAACTACCTCTGAAATAGGGACACCTCTCCAATCGCACTTGAGCATGTCCCAAACTGTCCCAAAGGTGTCCGGAGTAGAGAGTCACTACAGTACGTCATAGCGCACCTGTCATGATTTGCAGAGTAGCCAGCATCCAAGGAAGAGCCTTGTGAGCTCTGCCTGTGACCAACAGGGTGTCTAGTCTGAAACCAGTTCCAAGCTGGTTGGCTTGACTCAGCTTACTGAACTCAGTGCATGTGAGGGAGAAGGTGTGTGCGCTTGCATTCACGTGTTTGCGTTTCCTCCTCAGATTGGCAACTATCGTGCCAGAGATCACTTCCATCAGCTGGTCCCCGAAGATGAATTGGAGCAGCAACTGAGGGAGAGTGAGCAGGAAGGTGGAGACCTGGTGCTATGGTACTTTCGGGCCATCTTGGACATGATGAGGAGAGTGTTTGTGGAGAAGCATGAACTGCGCCCCACTGCTCATGACCTGCTGTATGAAGAGGTTATGGTTCAAGGTACGTGATGTGGACACACACACACACACACACACACACACACACACACACACACACACACACACACACACACACACACACACACACACACACACACACTCACAGACACAAACTCTACCCCTACCTTTCTCCTGCAGCGCCACTGATTTATGAAGGGGAGCCTGAGGGGGAAGCCCCCACCAGCTATGAAGGGGTGACAGAGCCGAGCACACCTCATCATCAGCCATTGTCGTTAGAGAGGGACAGTGAAGTTGATGGCAGCAGAGGGGCAGAAATGGCCGAGGCTAGCTTCCACAGAAGTGCGATGTTGCAGTCTCGCTCTGCTCTGCAGCCTGAGTATCAGAGCATTAACAGCTGGCCCATGACTGCTTCGGACACCTTGGAGAGTGAGTTGTGCTGTGTGTGTGTGTGTGTGTGTGTGTGCGTGTGTGCATGTGTGTGTGTGTGTGTGTGCGCGCGCATATACGTGTGCATGCACCAGTCTATGTCCTCCCCGGTACAGCTGCTCTTCTGTCTTCCTACCCTGGGCCAACCCGAGTTGTCATGACCGACCAAGGAGTTCTCATTCCTGGAGGACGGATCATCCATATCGTTAACAAGCGTCGTATATCTGTTCCGGCGAAGACACACAGCTTCAAAAGAGCCTTCTCGCAGTTGGACAACACACACTCCACAGGTCAACTCAGAGACCGACCTGTTCACAATCGTGAGTGGTGAGAGTGAAGGAGGGGGCTGTGTGAGGGTGAGGGTTATGGAGAGAGCACAGAAGATGGAAGACTGCATTCTTGCAACACTGCTTTAAGCTAATCCACATAACATCACCAACAGAGTTTAGGAAGACTGGCACAAACTGCCACTTACTATTCACCTACTCCAGCACTGTTTGTTTGTACTGTGTAGTGGGAAACACTTGGTTGAGTTTCTTCTTTCTGTTTCACAGGCAACAAGCCTGTCCGGCGCCACTCTCTTGCTGAGCTCTATGTGATGACTGGACCTGAGGCAGATCAACAGCCTTAGCTGTGACAACACTACCACCCAGATCCCACCCCATTGACAGTTGTGTGTGTGTCTAAGTGTATCAACAAGTTGATGTTTTCAGTGTCATTGCATGTGACAATAAATTGTGTGTGTGTGTTCCTATGTATTTTAGAACATTCTAATTCTATGTTCTTTTTACTTGGCAACATCAATTTTTGCATCATCCTGCTCTCACATGTACGTACACCACATGCCAAGGTGTCATCTTTGTACAGCAACTATTTCAATTGTGGCTCAGTTTGTTATTTTTAGATGAAGCCTGACATAGATGAAAGGCAGAGGTCACCACCACATACACAATACCTGGAATCCATTTCAGCCAGTGGTCCAGCCCTCCACCTTGTATGGCAAGCGTGTACGTACAATTATACTCGTCACATGTCTATACATCGGGATGCATGCACATGACGGGGACTCTTGTAGCTTGTCCAATTGTCAGCTGCAGTCTGTGCCTGCAATTCAAAGTATGCTAATGTTAGCCAGTACAAAGTGTGTGATTATGAAATCTAATTGCAGAAGGCTACATGCATGCAGTGCTGATTGAGAAGCTTAAGTGACTGGCCAATTCACCTCCCTCAGTTTGAGCATCCTTGACCAAGTTATCCATTGGTGACTGTACCCATTGTGTAATGGGAACATTAGACATTGCCCTCAGTTGAGGGCATTCTTTGCAATTGACTCTAGTTCCACTGTAGGCATTCACTGAAGGTCAGAAGTATGTACACAACAATCCTCCATCCTGCGACGTGGAGAGGACATGCCCAAGCTGGAAGACTCGATGCTCACTTTGATTGTAGTTAGCTACAAACAACACTCCAATAATGATTAAGTTGCACGAGGTGCAAGCACAAAACAGAGGTCAAACACCACTACTACAGTTTGGTAAGACTTATGCACAAAAGAGTGCCAAAAAGAAACAAAAATATTAATTTGTGTACTCCATTTTCATCTGTCATACAATAACAGTGGTCCTGCCGCTGTGGGCCTTCTCCATGCACTCGATCCTAGCCTCCAGCTCACGAAGGTAACTCTTCAAACTCGATATTTCGCGATAGAAGAGATCTTCTCCAGTATTGGTCCCTGTGGGGGTGGGACAGGTATGGGGCAAGGGGTGGGGCAAGGAGCAGAAAAGCAGCATATTAACACACACACACACACTTCATCACGTGACACACACACACACTTCATCACCTGACACACACACACACACTTCATCACGTGACACACACACACACTTCATCACATGACACACACACTTCATCACGTGACACACACACACACACACACTTCATCACGTGACACACACACACACACTTCATCATGTGACACACACACACACACACTGCATCACGTGACACACACACACTTCATCACATGACACACACACATACACACACACGCACACACACCTGTCTACACAGTTTTGTACAAACCACCTCCTGGCACACACTGTCACAAGAGGTTACTCACAATTTTATTAGGTGGCTAAACACACTCAACCCGTCTAATATATAAAGTTGACCCTGTCTGTCTGTGTGTTCGCTATGCATGTGCGTGTTTCTCACGCCAATGGCACCAAACTCGCTGTGGTTGCTGAGGGCACCGGGGTCAGGTTTTAGCGGGGTTGACGTCGCCCATCTTGTGGTTCGCAGAGAGTTATCCTTCCATTTCCACTACGCACGACCACCATTTTCTAGTTATCGTTCACAATGACTTCTGGTTCTAACCGGACTTGATTCGCTGTCGTCAGTCAAATTTAAACATAATCATTACACTAGCTATTGTTCTATTTTTAGCCAGGGTATCAGTAACACAATTGCCGATGGCAGCGGGGGACAGGTTGGTCGGGCGCTGTAGAAGAGAAGCTCGCCGAAGGCGGGCATCTCTGCTAGTTTATTATATACAGACAAACACACTTTCACAGCATAGCATTTTGGAAAATGGTTGTTTTGGATGTCACTTAATTCACACAATGCCCCAGAGTTTTGGGCTCACTTTTGGCAAGATAATTGTAATACCTGAAAGGTTTAAGACCCCTCCATGCCTACAGCACCAAGTGAGGTCAGAATTCAGAGGTGAGACACGAGTAAAATTTGCCTCTTTTGCTACACAATGTCCTCTCTCTGACAGTGGTCAGGTCAAGCTGGCCTGTATCTCACTGTACATAGTAGAGGGCACCAGTTGGCGGAAGGGTGAGGTGGTAGACAGGTCGACTAACTGTATTAATCCGTGTTACATCCATTCTCCTCAGTAGTTTCTCACTCAACACACACACACACAAGCACCGCTGTTCATCACATGCTACACATACACACACATGACACACACACACACACACACGCAAGTGCACACACACACACACACACACACACGTACGCACGCACACACACCTCTTTCCTCGTACACCATATGATTGGTCAGTTCCATCCGAGTCTTCGTTCCGATGCTGTCAGCTTGGATCGTCTGTGTAGCAACAGACACACATGGCTTGGAACGAAGGCGGCTGTCCCCGAACACTAGAGGAGGAGGCGGGTCAGTCTTGGGCGCCTGTTTTATGACAGGCGACTTCACTCTGATGAGAGGAGGCTTTTCTACTTTGACGGCCACCCTTACTGCCTTCACGACGGCCGAAGGCTCCCTGGTCTCATCAGATGTACTAGTAGCTCGCGTCTTCTTCGATGTCCCTTGCGACTCCAATGGCTCTACCTTCCAATCCACCTTCAGTGGCGTCTTCTCCTCTTTCTTAGGATTCAAGTTGAACACGCTCGGCATAAAATCCACGTCGTTTGGATCTAGGGTTGGCCGGCCCTTCACGAAGTGGGCACCACACACACGGTGATAGCTCTTGGGCTCCCAATTCTCGCGAGACAGCGCTTGCAGCCAGAGTTTCTTGCGCTTGAAATCGCTGGGGATCCTAAAGTACCCCACTGTCGTCCCTTTCCTGTAGCGTCCGCTACAGTTAGGAGCCACACAGCTCATGGGCATCGTGGACCCCCTTCCCCTACAATGCGCCAACCACCCTCTGTGCCCACCAGGATATCCGATGACGTCATCTATGACGCCACCGGAATTGTTACTATTTTAGATCGCTCACGCGAGATACTATAAACCGCCCAAAACAGGTTCGGAGAGGACGAACGGTTCTGTGTTGGGAGTTACTCGTGTGTTAGAAGACTTTCCTCAAGTAAATTCGCGGCGAAATGGACACCAGTGAGTTCAAACCAAGCGTCTTTGTAATGATTTAAAGTTTGGATAGGGAAATATCATGAAGTGAACACTTAGTTTTCGGCCTCCGCCGCGGGGTACAGTCGCTAATCAAGTATCTTCACCACGTTGTACTCTAAAAATGGAATATGTGGTCCATCACTGGTTTCGCATAGGAATCGCCAAGAAAGTGACGAACTGTATCTACATACAAACTCCTTTACTTTCCTCAGGTCTATGTGAAGATATGTCGTTTGGAGTACAGGAACAAGCGACAGGTATCGGGTAAGTTGTGTTCTTCCGTCTTCATTGCTCTGAAGAAGGAGCAGCGTATGTCAGTAAAGTGTACTTAACACTATTCTCCCCTTGCAGCTATGGCGATTACACCAATAACACCATGCCACTTCCCGTGATGGCGCCAATGGGCGACCTCAATTTGCCAGTGGGCGAGCTCAATTTGTCAGTGGACTCGTCTTGGGACGACTTGATCACCCCACAGACCGAGAGCATGTTGCCCATGGAGCACTCTGGGTCACAAGGTTTGTTCCATTTCTTGTCAGTGAACCTCATGTCCTCATGGCTATAATGACATTCATAGAATGCTGCAACGATATTCATTGTGTTACATCATTTGTTGTTGCTAATTTGATTTTCTTGCGGTTACCCTCCCGTTTCAAATTCCCTCAATAGCTGGCATTGAGTATGAGACTGGGACCCAGGGCTCCCAATTTGCCCCAGGCATGGAGAGGCATGCACCCCAAACCCTGCCCTTACAGGGGAGTGCTCCCTACTTGCCTACAATGAGCTTTCAGCCATCCTACATGCCAAGTTTGTATGGCAACGAAAGCGCGTCCATTGAGATGTCAGGCTCACCACGAGCTGGTGACACGTTCTACCCGGTGGTCACCCCAATGACTCCCATGGAGGAGCATGGCAGATACTGCCCTTCCCCGGCATTGAGCTACCAGCCACCATCTGTAGCTTCAGTGGCATCAGTGGCATCTGAGGCATCAAGTGTGCTGGAAGACACAGTCATTGAGGAGAAAGTGCCAAATGAAGCCTGCTATGGTTTCGCTGTGCGACATGCCGATGCCCTGAGTGACCAAGATGAGGGTGCTCTCCTAATCCATGGCCGACTCCAGAGGTACCCCAGTGTTCTTCTGCCCGAAGCAAAGATTGCAAAGCCAGAAGTCCAGATCGACAAGGGCAGGAGCGAGCAAGTCACAGTTACGTACAAGCTGCCCTCTTACTGTAAGTGGGGAAGTGTGTGCTGTGCAGTGTTACTGTGGACAGTCTGCTAACTCTCTTCCTCCCTTTGTTTGTAGATCAGACAATGGAGGAGTACATCCAGAAGAACTCTTTGGAGGAAGATGGCGGCTACTACTGCATGGAATCCGTGATGAGGGTGGTGCGGAAGTTGGAACATCTCCACAGCAAACTTCTGACTGGACATGGTGCATTCTCAGGTGAGTATGAATTTAATCAGTGCGGCTGTGACGTCAATGTGCACATAACCATGGTTACCATGTTACCTAGGTTACAGTAATTACAGGATTGTGGGTGTTCCCCATGTGGTTGCACTAGCCACACCTCACCTCACCATTGTCTACTTATGGGCATGGGTTATGTTTAGGAGTCGAGACTGCGACGTGATTGTTTCTCCGTTGCAGACATCTCCAAAATCCAAATGCACGTGTCTCGAAGGTCCAGAGACCTGGTTACCTTCCTGATCCCAGAGCTGAGCAAGCTGGCTGAGGCAATGAAGCTGAAAGTGAGTACCTGAATGTGTGTGGTACCACACCGTAGGAAAGGTGTTCCCACTGCTCCCTAAACTGCTTCATGTCTGGACTCTGTTTCTGCCTTATAGGATCGTATCCCAGATGAGAATCTTGTCAGCAGTGGGATGTTGGAGGACATCAAGTCGCTCGGTGTTCTCCTGAGGTCTTTGCTTCCCCTTCTGCAGAATAGAGACATTCATGTATGTCCAAACATTCCTACAAGATGTGTTGGTTGTGTGGTGGTGACCAGATGAGGTAAAGTTGTGACATTGCTTGTTGCTTTGTATCTACAGGTCTCCCAGAAACTGCTTGTCAGTCTTCAGAAAGCAGCTGACCTCTGCTTCGGTGCTACCTCAAGAGGAGACATGGCCAAGATTGCACAGGCTTTGAATTGTGAGTGTATCAGTTGTGGGAGGAGGGAGAGAGTGTAACAAGCACAGCTTGTGATGTCTCCCCCTCCCTCTCTCTCCTCCACACAGTCAAGAAGCGTCTATGCACCCTGCATGTGAAATTCCCTCCTCGCCAAGGAATGTGCACACTCGACATTGTGTGCTATGAGGGGGAGAACATCTATGAAGTCCTCAGCAGTGCATGGCTGGTGAGTGGAGAGAGCTACTCGTGTAGCTTCCCCTAAAGTGTGCTGCTTTCAAGAAGTAACCGTAACGTCTCTTATGTTCACAGAATGATGGCAAGACTGTGGAGATGTACGGGTTCAAGCTTTTGTACGATGACAGGAAGTTGCCAGTAGGGAAAGACAACGAGGTCTTCTTTCCCGTTTGCAAGGTCCACCTTGCTCCCTGCTACTAGACAGCGGCCCATGTGGCAACATGCACAACACAGTACATGATTGTCCGGTTGACTCATTTCTTGGATTTGTTTTGTGTGTGGCTCGAGTTTCTGTGTAATTCTTCCCTGTATGCACAAACATTTTCTGGTTGATGCTGCATTTTAACATTTCGAATAATTGTCGTTTCATCGTGTAACATCAGTTTTATGTTATTACAATGTGCTTGTTATGTATAATCATCTGAACGTGAGATGACGGACTATATTTAGTAGCATGCATGACGTCATCGGGTGATCCCTAAAAGGCGATTGAAGAACTTTACTCGGCGAAGTGTTTCTTCTCGCCTGTGAGGTGCAAATTTAAAGCAGTTCTTCGGGATGGACAGTGAGTGAAACCTACTTAGCCATCGACATTAATCTGTTGTTAAATATTTCCTCAATTTCTCGTTCTAATCGTCTACCAGGGCGCGTGTCGTCCTCCTCTGATGTGTCGATGGGCTTCCCTGAGCAAGTTTCCGACAGGTGAAGTGGCTTGATCGTGAACCACTGCATACACTACTGCACTGTATGTTATGTTACTCATCATACCCTGTTTGTACAAGATTGAACTGTACAGGCCTCGTGTATGCGTGCGTGTGTGCGTGCGTGCGTGTGTGTGTGTGCGTGTGTGCGTGCGTGCGTGCGTGTGTGTGTGCGCGTGTGTGCGTGCGTATGTGTGTGTGTGTGTGTCTGTGTGAGTGTGTGTGTGTGCGTGTGTGCGTGCATGCGTGTGTGTGTCTGTGTTTGTGTGTCTGAGTGTGTGTGTGTGTGTGTGTCTGTGTGTGTGTGCGTGTGTGTGTGTGTGTGAGAATGTGTGTGTGTGCGTGCATGTGTGCGTGCGTTTGTGTCTGTTTACTAAGGTCATTTTCTATTACAGCTCTGTGCAGCAGGGGCAAGCGCCATCATGGCCGTGGTACACCCCGATATATGTACCAGCCCCAGAGCAAACAGCCATTGGGGCATCCAATTCAGCCCAAGAAGAAGCGTCGGCTCAGCACTTCGCACGTGAAGAAGGAGGTGAGGCCACTGTACCAGAAATAGTTACTGATGCTGATTGGTCTTTGTTACCATAGCAATATTACCCTTTGTCACCATAGCAACTTGAAGTACACTTGTGCTAGTTATGTTGTGTCTACATGGTGTAGTAAGTTGCTTGCATCATATGTTCTCATGGCAGGGAGAAGTCAAGGCAACCCCGGTTTAAGGCATGGGGTGAATACTCTGTGGCAGTCTAGCTTGGTCCCAGTGGCAGCGCATGTGGGCGGAGGGAACCCGTTTGTCAGAGACGAGGACCACCATCACCTGCAAATGTCACGCCCATGCACCGGAGGGCACCTGTTTGTCCCAAGCAAGGTTGCCCACCCACTGGCGCAGGAGCAGTACAACCCAACCCCCTCTCCAGCGACGACTGAGTACTCACAGCCCCAATCGGTGCAGTCCTCAACTTACAGCGCTGTGGAGGAGGAGGAAGATACTTACAGCACCATAGCGCCAGTGGTAGCACTTCCTAACTCGAAGGACAGTGAGCTTGCCGTGAAGGTGTACGATGGCATCTGCAAATCGTCGAATAGACGGGAGTTGTGTGTGGGGCACGAGCTCCCGGTGTATGGGAAGCAGGCTGCCAAGCACCGAGCCAAGTTTGTTGAGGTGGAAACGAATGGACTGAAGGTGGAACGCAGACAACTGTGTGTTCCCTTTTGTGTTCCTTTTCCATGTACGTCCGCCATGTGCTGTGCCTTGTACTACTGTGGTGTGTGCTTCATAATGTTGACTCTCCTCCTACAGACAAATCCCTTAGGATGTTTGTGGACGACTCACAGTTCTTGATGGCTGAAGATGGTGGGCTATGGCTCATGAAGGCTGTGTTCCAGTTCATTCGCACACTGGCACAGTGTCACTGTAACCCTGATTGCACTGGGGCTTTGTACGGAGCAGTTTCCAGTAAGCACTGCCCCAACTGTGTTCAATTGTGTGTAGTGTAGTGGAGAGAAGTATTATTGCATGGGCTTCTCCCCTTCTGTTAATTGGGTCACGTATCTCTGTGTGTTTCTGCAGACCTCAGCAACATCTTGACCTCCCGCATGACAAAGAAGGGAGGGGAGCCCCTTGTGGGTTTGCTCCCATGTCTGGAGAACTTTGTGGAGGTTGCTAGGAAGGTGCTTTGAATGTGTTTCAGCATGCGTGTACACACACACACACACACACACACACACACACACACACACACACACACACACACACACACACACACACACACACACACACACACACACACACACACACACACACACACACACACACACACACACACACACACACACACACACACACACACACACAGCTATTGTACCCAAATCAGCCAAATCATGTTGTACTGGAACTCCACTTAGCCAAATGGCTACTTTCAGGAAGCCCAATCAGTGAAGTTTTCGTTCCTTCATTTATCCAAGTCATTGCCATGGTTACAAGTCGTTGCCATGGTTATTACTTGTGCATGAGCTGAACCGGTTTCAATTTGCACCACGAGGGCAGTTGGGTCTAGATCGATTTGGGCCTAACCAATTTTGGTACAAGTTTAAACATGCCAACCTGTTTCAAACCACGCCAATTTGTGTGGCATGAAGTGTGAATACCCTGTTAAAGGTTAAAGAAGGCCTCTTCAGCCAAATTGTTCTGTTATTTTTCTACTACGTGAATTGCTTAATGATTCCCCATTTCTGTTGGCTCATGTCATTGAATGTGGAGGTCTGTTCATTCTTTTTACTAGTTGAGGAGTTACTGCCCAGAGGGAGAAGTGGTTAGAGAGGGCAGGCTCCGGGACATCAAGGCTCTCGGTGATGTGCTACTTGAGGTTCTGCCACTCATCCGGGAGAGAGAGAAACTTCATGTCAGTGCACCTGAGTGTTGTAAGGTCCTTGAGCCATTACAACATCAGCGTCAAGAGGTTCTTGTGTGCTCCTTCATGTTGCGCTGTTCTGTGTGCACAGGTCTCTCTAGCTGTTCAGAAGAGTCTAGAGCAAGCTGTGCTCATCTGTGAACAGGCAACTACAGGCGACCAAATGGCAAACATTGCCAGGACCTTGCGCTGTGAGGGAGTAACTTGAGGAGACGTCGTGGAAATATGTTGGCACGTTTCTCTTTGATTCTCTTACCTCCAGGTCATGATCCGCTTTCCATGCTCTACCTCAAGGGTCTCCCTAACACCGTGGTAGACATTGTGTGTTTTGAAAAAGAGAAGATTTCTCAAGTTCTCGACAACTGGCTGGTTTCGTCTGGGGTGAGCTTACCATGCTTTAGCAGACGCACACACACACATGCGCACGCACACACACACACACAAGATTACCATGAATTCTGCAACCTCCTTCTTAGGCCCCTCCTCTGTCCCAGCAGCCTCAGTTCCAGCTACACTACACCAGTCCCCCTCACTCCCGTGTTCTACCGGACAACGAAGTTTGCTATCCAAAGACAACCATCACTTTGACGACATCAGCCGGTTTCTGATCACGTTTTACAGCGATGTGGTGATCCCTGCCATCCATGTTGTGGGGTCACTAAAACCCTCTTACCTATTAAGTATGTGGTTTCATGTATCAACCATTAACAATAGTATTATATAGTATTATATAGTAATATATATAGTATTATATGGTTGTTGCATGAGTACTGCTTCTTTATCACTTCAATGCATTTATTTGGACAGTTGATTTGCTCCATAATTTGTGTATCCTATTACGAATGACACATAATTGTGACATTTAAAATACAGTAAAAGGTGAGATGGGCCACGGTAGCAGAGGATGGGGTCACCACTAACAGCTGAGTGGCCTTGACTTCACCGTATTACAGATTATGGACAGGACAGTGCTTGTCGGCAGAAAGGGGTTAACTGAAAGAATTTGAAAGTTTTCATAACTGTAGCAGATAGTTGGGTGTGAGATGAACTAGAGAGTGTCACCTTCCTGTGCACAGTGCACTAGCTGAATACTGGTACATACAGGGAGAGCATATTTGCATGTGCATTCAATGAGCCCATGACATGATATGTCTTCATTAGATCCCTCCTGTACATTTGTGGTCCTCAACATCAACCATTGCAGCTGCACACAGCAACTAACCCATACCGTATTTGCTCTATTAAACGCCGCTCTCTATTAGTAGCCGCTCTCCAATAGACGCCGCACCAAATTGCCTAGCGAAATAAATAGTAGCCGCGGCGTCTAATAGAGCGAATACGGTATTTATCTTCTGTTGTTGTACTGAATACAATGAAGACATAACTATGAAAGGAATTATATGGAGGCAGTAATACAATGGAATAACACACATGCGAAGGTGCAAAACATAATAGATGTGTCAATATGTAATTCACTCATTTGCTTTCAATCTAACAGCCGATTTAGAGTATAAATTCAAACTATGAGCTGAGTCCGAAGGCATACTCAGAGTTGGTACCATTTTCCGGTGGAGGGGAGCCGTGCTCTTCAACATAAGTAGCTGGGAAAATCCCTGATTTCCCATTTATCTCTCCTTTCCACCAATCATCTGACATCTTCTCGGTGACATAGATGACGTCATCTGGTTCTAATTGAAGCTCATCCTCTTGTTGTGGCTCGTAAGCATACAGAGCATGGCATGTTGACATATCTGTGTGTATGGCACACAAGAGGAAGAACACTCTGTGTCAGTCAGGGGTACAGTGAAACCTCTCTACGACACCTCTCTAATGAGGACAGTGCCTACTGTACCAGCTACGTACATAGAGAGGTGTACAAAACTACTTCTCTGAAATAAGGACACCTCTCTAATGAGGACAGTGCCTACTGTCCCAGCTACATAGAGATGAGTACAAACTACCTCTGAAATAAGGAAACCTCTCTAATCAGGACAGTGCCTACTGTTCCAGCTACAGAGATGTGTACCAAACTACCTCTGAAATGAGGAAACCTCTCTAATGAGGACACTTGGGTCTGTCCCAGAACATCCCAAAGGAACAGAGAGATGAAACGTAGTAAACCACCAGACTAAACTGCCTAATTTGAAGTCCCTAATGTGCTTGTCCAAAGAAGTACACAGTGCACTTCTCTTCATTATCCCATCACCCACTCACATCGTCCATCTGAAGGGGATTTTTTGTCTTGTATCTCACAATAGTCATGGGAAGGACCTGCAAAAATTAACCAATCAGTGTCACTGATGTCACATGATGTCACTCAAAATGGCCACCACACCTGTCCAGCTGCCATCTGTATCACCTGGTGCCTCAAATGTGTTAGGTTGGCTGTAAATGAGGCTCTCCTCATCTCTCCCACCGAGGTACGAAGGCATCACGTCCATCACTGCTCTGTAGTCCAGACCAGAGTCCTGGAACCCCTCGTGCAAGATGGCGTGGAGAGGGATCTTTAGCGTTGTCACTGGACGACCCTGCATTCAACAGGCAGGAGGGGGGGAGGGTAGCACACACACCTACACACACACACACTTCATCACGCAATAACAGCACCTACCGCTTTGTCGGCTGCATGAGTAATGAATTCCATTAAAGAGTGTGCAGGAGGGGCTGTCCCCTCAAGTCGTGCCTTAGCCATCAATAATTTGTACTTGTTTCCAATTAGAAAGTTGACCATACAGGTAGTCTGAAGGGGAGGGGAGGGGAGGAGGGAGGGGAGGAGGGAAGGGAGAGGGAGGGAGGATGGAAGGGGAGGGGAGGATGGAAGGGGAGGAGAGGAGGGGAGGGGAGGGGAGGAGGGTTCTTGCTCTATGTCTCTTGCTTACATACCTAGGCCATGTTAGGTCACATGATAGTCATGTGACTCACCTCAAAGAGCTGCCGCCCAGCAGAGGCAAGGGCAGATGGGTCTGCAAAGTCAGGTGTCCTGATGTAGGTCTGAAGAAGGTGCAGCACATCTGTGGGCAGGCGGCAGTGAAGGAGCATGTTTGAGGGGGGGTGCCATGCCATATGCGTACACACGCCAGCACACAGACACAGCACCTCAACAGCCAAACTTCAACCAGCAGCAAGCTACAGCAAACTACAAGGACACATATCTGCAAAAGATCCCTTGAGGGATGACATTCCAATCACTTACACCCTCCCTCCCTCCCTCCCTGACAGCACCCTCTTGTGGTTGCAAACTACCTCTCCCCTTCACAAACTGCTTACCACCCTGCACTTTCGACTCTCTCTGTACGTCCCCTTCATACTCGTGTATCTTCTTCTCCAGTCCATTCCTCCTTCTGTCTTCATCCATCCCATTGCCAAAGTTCTCTTCCTGTGAGTGCACACACACACATTAATACACACACACACACACACACACACACACACACACACACACACACACACACACACACACACACACACACACACACACACACACACACACACACACACACACACACACACACACACACACACACACACACACACACACAACAACAACAAAACAAACAACAACACCCAAGTGCACCCCACTGACTCACGTATGCCTCGTACAGTAGCTGCTCTGGTCGGTTGGGAGCGGTGCCGTAGGTAGCACAAGCAGCAGCCACGTCATCCAAGGGAGTAATCTCGCGAGCAGCTTGAGAGATCTCGTAGCAGCCCTGACCCGGAGAGAAGGATAACCACGGACAGAATTGATAGAAGTGGACACTTTGCGTGCAGAGAAATGCGTTACTCTCTTGTCGCCCCAGCTCACCGTCTGCACCACTGGGATGACTGATTTCAGTGTCTCTGCGTACTTGTCTAAGGCTTCCTTCATGTGGTTCAATCTCTCTATCTCCAGCTTCTCAAGAGTCTAAAGGTCAGAGGTCATACATACAACAAAGTAGTGAAGTCATGTGAAAGCCCTCATTGGTCACATGTCCCCCACAGTGAGGCACAGCCTGTCCGCAGAGCGCACCGTGCAACAGCAGTAGGTGTCTTTCTCCCACTTCTGGCGTGCTTCTTCTGTCCTCCTGTTGTGATCGCGGTATTCTTGGTCTGTCAAGAGATAGGGAAGGGACAGAAAGGTGAAGGCATTCTCTTCTCCAACTACTGCTGCAATTACAACACACCAGCTTTCAGAAGAGCGTCCTCAGCCTTTCTGCACTTTGCTTCAAGCTGTAATGAACCAAGTGAAATCATACAGCTCATCATGTGATGGTCACATGACTATCACGTGACTGTCATGTGACAGAGACCACTGAACCTTTGCAATGTCCTTCCCTTGGCGATTCCTGGCTTCGTTAAGTTGAGTGCACAGAGACTCGTGGTCATTGGCTTTGGACAGACAGGCACTCTTTTTCTGTAGCCACCAGAGGGGGCAGGGAGGGTGGACAGGGGAAGAAGTAGTCAGGAACGTGTTCGTAGGAGCCACTGTACACTGTATGCCTAAAACAGCTCTCCCTTCACACGGCATCTCCCACTGCACTGCACCTCAATACAGCCACCTGTCTCCTGGTCAGGAGGTCCCTCACATGACCAGATTAGACATGAGGTGCACCCGCACTGATTCACAAGGCCTCACAGCCCCTTCTCCTACCAAGGACACTTCCTCTACCAGCTATGTATGCATGTACTCCCTGTCAGAGGCTCTTCTTCAACTAGGGTCTCACCTTGGTGTCATCATTCTTTCGCTCCATGTATGCCTTGTGAGACTTCTGTGCAGCGTCCTCTGCAGGCCGCCTCACCTTCGACTGCTCATCCACAAATTGACGCAGAGGCTTACATAACTCGTCTATGAAAATCGCTTGCATGTTTCTGAATGAAAAGAAGAGAGAGTGGAGGAGAGGGGAGGAGAGGGGAGGAGAGGGGAGGAGAGGGGAGGAGAGGGGAGAGGGGAGGAGAGTGGAGAGGTAGAAAACACCAATTCATGTAAGAGTGTCACTTTCAGGGTACTTTGTGAACACTTTCAAGTTATGGTCACAATCGGAAGTACACAACCCGGATGGTATTGTGACGACGCTCTGGACTTCAACTGTCACACGCAGTCATCCTTCTGCCTCTAATGCACTCTAGTCTCCCACAGCACAGACTGCTCCTCCCCTCGGTTTTATATTGTGACATCATCGGTCATGGCAACGGAGAATAGGGCTACACAAGACTACCTCACCTCCATCCCCACCCCACCCCCTCACCCACACCATCACCCTCCTACCCCCACACTCCCACTCCCTCATCCTCCCACCCCTACCCCCCACCCTCCCACCCCCATCCCTCACCCTCCCACCCCCACACCCACACCATCACCCTCCCACCCCCTCACCCACACCATCACCCTCCCACCCCACCCCCTCACCCCCACCCCCTCACTCTCCCATCCCACTCTTACCTGTGCACTTGCGCCTCATTCTCCATACACTCCTGTACCCTCTGCCACACTGTGGATAGGGTGCTGCACACACAGCATCACATGACAGTACATCACATTACAAAACATGACATCATATTACACAACAGATGTTGACACCATGTTTACACCTGCCACATATGCTAGTTTATACAAACTGTACAAATTTATCCCAAAAGGGCCTCAGCTCAGTTGCTATGACAACAGCACAACCATGTTTATAGCACTGCAACAGGATGTAGTCTGACATAGACCAGACCCACTTCCGGCCATTTTGTAGTGCGCCAGACAAAATGGTGGAGACTGGAAGTGGTCTATCTTGAGACTACACAGGAGAAGGCTCTTATAGCATGGTGGGAGGCTCTTACAGCATCATGGGAGCCCTTAGAGTGCTATTAGAGGGCTTGACGCAATGGGGAGGCACTTCTGTATGTCATGGGGAGGCTCTTATAGCATCATGAGGAGGCTCTTACAGCGTCATAGCGAGGTTCTTATGCCACAATGAGGCTCTTACAGAATCCATTGTCAGGCTCCCATATACAGCCTTATAGAGAGGGCAGCAAGTCCAAATATGGCTCATGACATCACGGGAGGCCCTTATCACACAATGGGGCAGCTCACCAACAAACAGAATCCCTTTGCAAACACTGAGGGTAATCCACTTATCAATCATCAATATATAATTGTTACAGCTTCCCTGTGGCTTCGTAGCAATTAGTACCCACTCACCCACTCCCAACACCACAAGTACAGACATCTCCTTCCTCAATAGATCACACACCACACAGTGGAGAGCTTCTTAGTGACAGAGCTATAAATTAGCAGTAGGGGCACTAAATAAGTGTCTTGATAATATTGGGATAAGGGGACAGGTGTTAACTGTATGCTGAATATTTTCTGTACTGTGTCTGTATGCCGTACTGATCGGTTGTTAAGCGCCTGCACTTATAGCTCTGGCAGGAAGAAAATATGCACCTAATAAAAGATATGCACTTAACAAACGAATGGGTCAAGAAATTATAATGATATGCAAACGTCATATTAAGATGGCCGCCGCATAGTGCAGTGAGTTCTCATCCAAGCATTCTTTTTACTGTCTTATAATCATTATTACACTTCAGGCAAGTGGCTAGGTTATCAGGGAGTCCTTCTATGCGCCTAATAGAAGGGGTGATCCCCTGAAATCACTATGCGCCTAACAATTAGGGTGAAAAACTGGTAAAGAAATGTGCGCTTAACAGAGGTTATGCACTTATAAGAGGTGTGCGCTTAACAACCAGTCAGTATGGTAGTTATGGTAGTGTCACTCACTCCAGCAATTGCATTAGAGAATGAAAAAAAACATTTTTGATTGGAGGGAGCGATAAAGTTGATAGGATGGTGTGTTTAGGTGTGTGTGTGTGTGTGTGTTTAGGTGTGTGTGTGTGTGTGTGTTTAGGTGTGTGTGTGTGTGTGTGTGTGTACAGGAGCATCTTAACATCTCACTACATATGAATGTACTCTTCAACAACTCTCACAAGGACATTGCCACCATCTCCACAAGAACCACCTCAAGCAACACAACAGCAAAACTCCACAGATAAGCATGTTAAATATAAAATTGAATATCCACTGAAATTTGAAGTCAGAATGTGCAAGAACTCCCTAATTAGATGGTAAGCCTTTCCACCACACACACACACACACACAACACTTTACGTTCACTGGTGCCAGTCAATAGCGGTTTTGATTTCAATAGTGTTTATCTTCGCTAAAACATCAGTCATTGAGGGACGAACCCGTTCTCTCCACTCCACTTACCCGTGAGTTAATGCAGACATTGTTCTCGCCTTTGCACTAAGGGCCTCCAGTTTGCGTGCGTTGGTTTTCTCCAAATCAGCTCTGAAAGAGGAAACGAAGATAACTTTGCTGACAAACAGATACGTTGGATTAAAAAAACTACACTCCACTTCACCACTATTGATATCAAGCATGTGTGTGTGCTCAACCCCTTATGTGGGTCTCTGGAAAAAGAATGAAGGGAATGTCTTGTTGTAGCAAGAGCTACATCTTAAGGGCCGATCACCTAGCATCCTGTGCACAATGTGGTGATTGATGTGTATGGACACCATGTGTAAGACCTTGTCGAAGGAATGTGCACCCAACATGCGACATCACAACCTAATAAAATGATTGGCTAGCTACACTTGATGTGCACACACACATACGTACGTACACACAGGCGCATATACACTCACCACCCACCCACACTCCCTCACCCACCCACTCACTCACACACACACACACACACACACAAACACACCTCTCTTGTAGAATGCTGGCAAAGTCTCTGCAGAAGTCCTTCCCCTGTTTGATGTAGCGATGCAGCGCGTCAAATCCTTGGCTACCCTGTGAATGGGCATGTTGAGCGGTATTAACATAGCATTGCTCGCAAAGTTTGCAGGGATAGGCGGACTCGGATATTAGTGTGCCACTGAGCATGCGCTCTAGCGGCAAAGTGCGTGCTAGTAGAGGTTGCGCGGATAAAGCGCACTCTCAAGTACGTGGCGGAAGTAGTGTGAATCCGCCCTGCAGTGTCACTTACCCAGAACGCTTCGTCAAAATGCCTTGCCATTGCCACTGGCTCTGAGTCGGAACCGGAGTCGTCACCTTCACCTGGCGCCTCGTCCCCCGGAGCGGAGAGTGCTTCCTTGAATTTGTCTTTAAACTTAGACAGGCTGTGTGTGAAGCCAGACCCCGTACTGGTTTTGTGTGCCATGATTACACACTGTCGCGACACAGAATACTTTCATACACAGTAGAGGAGATCCAAAGCTCTTGACCGCGGGTCTTCCTCCTCCCCCAGTCACGCCCACTCGCTCAATACGGCAAACTTTTGCACTTCGTACGCACAGACGGTGCAGTCGAGTGGTTGACGGCTAAAAAGCTTCCAGAGCCCCACAATCCTAACTCCATTCACTCCATAAGTACTTCTGCTTCACATTGACTTGTGCTTGAGTGTGTTTTTAGTAGCATTTTCAATATTGACTATCACACATAAAATGGTTCACACAGGTTGAGATTCAACATATCAATTAATGGATGAAAGAATGATCACTTTTTACACAAGCAAAAGCATAACTAATGCAGTAATCAAGTTAATAGTTAATAGTCAAAACAGGTAATCAATAATTAAGTAATACACAAAAATTAATTCACAATTTGTAATAATTAGACGGGATTGTATGCAGAGTTTACTGACCATGCAATTATGTTAAGTCCTTATAAAAACGAGCAAATACATAACAGTAACTAGTGACACTCTGAACTACCATCACACAAAGAAAACAATTGTTCACCTAGGGGGAGGTGGTGGGGGAGCTCGGTGTCCCGCGGGGGGCGGGGGTGGGGGTCTGGGTGCACCACCTCCTGGTCCCGCTACACCCCTCTGTATTGAATTCCCTACAAAATGGTAGAAATTGGCAGCATAGGAATAAAATATGCTCCTTGAACAGCAGAGTCAAGATTCACACACACACACACATGCAAAACCTGTCTCTGAGCACACTATACCCACACACTTCTTCTGTACACTCTGTCCTACAAAACACCCTCACACACAGCACACACATACACAGGAACACACAAACGTTCACACACCTTTCTTTTGTACAGCTTTATGACTTGCATATGTTTTTGGTCCTGGCTCCCAGTGTGGTGGGTCAGGCAAATTGGAGTGGAAACTGAATCTGTTTTCTAAGTCTGTATTAACAAACAAGCACACCAGTAAAGGACCCTATGCAAACTGGACAGCACTCAAGGACGCAGGAGCTATTGCCACTCCACAACACAGAACATACCATCAGATGTAATAGTCCCCCTACCCGGTGGTAGTGGGGGAGCATGGTCCCGTCCTGGTGGGGGTGGGGGAGGACCTGACCTTGTATCCCTTCCAGGAAGGTGTGGGGGAGGACCCGACCGATTGTCCCTTCCTGGTGGGGGTGGGGGAGGACCTGACCGATTATCTCTTCCTGGTGGGGGTGGGGGAGGACCTGACCGAAAGTCCCGTCCTGGTAGAGGTGGGGGAGGACCTGACCGAACGTCCCGTCCCGGTGGGGGTGGGGGAGGACCTGACCGAATGTCTCGTCCCGGTGGGGGTGGGGGAGGACCTGACCTATTGTCCCGTCCTGGTGGGGGTGGGGGAGGACCCGACCGATTGTCTCGTCCAGGTGGGGGTGGGGGAGGTCCTGATCGTACATCCCGTCCTGGTGGGGGTGGAGGAGGGCCTGATCGATTATCCCGTCCTGGAGGGGGTGGGGGAGGGCCTGATCGATTGTCCCTTCCTGGTGGGGGTGGGGGAGGGCCTGACCGATTGTCCCGTCCCGGTGGAGGAGGTGGTCCCACTTGGCTGTTCCGTTCTGCACAAGAAGCACAGAAATAGCTTCTTCAGCATATTGGCTGCAGCAGTAAGCTCTATACAGTACTATAGACACACACACTTTGGATGCAGCATTCATCTACACAAACTACAGGCAGGAATATAGTCTTGTGCATTCGACGTTCCATGTTCCTGAGATTTGGGGAAGTCTGCCAGGTTTTGTTTAGAAACCAGCAGCTAGAGGAGATATTCTTCAATAGACATAGAAGCTGCATTTAAATTGACTCTCGCTATCTCTAAGACACACACATGGCTTCTTCCTAATAGCCGAGGTGTGGAGTTCAGCCTGACAGCAGTGTGGTACCATGTTAACAGTTGGAGGCCCCAACACCAGCAGGTTCTGTGAGCATCACAAAGCAGTTCATCAACATCCTTCACATTGACGGCCAGAGTACACAAACAACAGTTTCTACGTGTCTCCCTCCAGCTTCGTCTTAGTAGCAAGTTTTCTCCAGTGACTGAGCTACAAATTACCAATTTTTACTAATTTGTAGTTACTAAGCATCAAGGTATTTTGTAGCTCTGTCACTGGAGCTACAACTTTCAACGTTCTTTGTCACAAATGTGCTAAAAACATGTGAACTCTCATCAGGCGACTACGCCAACATTACAAAGAATAATAGCATTGCAGAGAATTAAATGTGACTCAGTGCAGAATTTGAAGCCAGGCCTGATTGCACAACCGGAGCGAGAGAGAGATATGAGCCTCTCCCTTCAGACAAACAAGGCTATCAGCTAGCTACTGTACGTGTGAGGGGTGTGTCTAGCTACGTATGAGGGGTGTGTCTAGCTACGTATGAGGGGTGTGTCTAGCTACGTATGAGGGGTGTGTCTAGCTACGTATGAGGGGTGTGTCTAGTTACGTATGAGGGGTGTGTCTAGCTACGTATGAGGGGTGTGTCTAGCTACGTATGAGGGGTGTGTCTAGCTACGTATGAGGGGTGTGTCTAGCTACGTATGAGGGGTGTGTCTAGTTACGTATGAGGGGTGTGTCTAGCTACGTATGAGGGGTGTGTCTAGCTACGTATGAGGGGTGTGTCTAGTTACGTATGAGGGGTGTGTCTAGCTACGTATGAGGGGTGTGTCTAGCTACGTATGAGGGGTGTGTCTAGCTACGTATGAGGGGTGTGTCTAGCTACGTATGAGGGGTGTGTCTAGCTACGTATGAGGGGCGTGTCTAGCTACGTATGAGGGGCGTGTCTAGCTACGTATGAGGGGCGTGTCTAGCTACGTATGAGGGGCGTGTCTAGCTACATGTGAGGGGTGTGTCTAGCTACATGTGAGGGGT
>OZ025880.1:352500-384601 GCA_964019415.1 Ianthella basta
AGGTGCCTAAGTACAATGCTACACAAACACACGCACAGACACACGCTTAGAGACACGCTCACACAGACGCTATATACCATTAGTTTTACTGTTAGCTCAGCTTTCTCCCCTTACGTCATGTCCGAGTCAACATGCCCAGGCAGTTTCGCGCGCCAGTCCCCTCTTGAGGCGGCACGTGCGAATAAACTACCTTTAACTACAGTCAATGCCACAGCACAGGCTAAACTTGACCCCATCTCTCCTCATCCCAACTCCTGTCACGCAATCACACGCCACTGATAAGAACTCCTGTCAAACAGACATATCTAAATCTCCAAAGACACCACTCATTAACTAACGTTCGGCCTGTACAGCCCTGAAAGCATGTTGCCTTAAAAAGGCACCTGGACTCCACAGCTCACCGTTGTCCTTGTATATGGCACTTCACAAGAGAGTTCACACTCTCACAATCGTCCTCTGTTACACTGACTACGTCACTTTCAATCTTTGTTCCCTCCTCGAAATCGATCGTGGCACGGAGTTATACTACACACGAGACGCCATGTTAGGATGACGCGTCATGATGCACGTGATGCCGGGACGTTCTAATCATATATTGCCTTATATGGAAAACCAGCGTCCCATAAAATAATTTTCATTTTTGTCTTAATTTGGCTTCACGCACAGATATCAATTAACCCTAAATGGATCCTCCAAATGGCTATAAGATTAAGAAAAAAGTAGTACAGAATGGCCAGAGAGTACAAGTACACCCTAGTTACCAGCAGATAAAACCCAAAGGGTTAAATGAAATAGAAATTAACAAAGTCTAATGAATTCTTTACAATACATCACATGTTCACAACAGGTCTTCTGGTGAGAGGTACGCAATGTCGTCCCAGGGGTGGCGATACAGGCCCTGCTTCAGTCGTCGCTGGTCCAAATAGTGCCCTAGAAGGAGGGCAAGGGGTGGAAGATGCAGTTTGCTCTTGTGTGCCCTTTACTGGCACTTGGCTGTTCAATACATCCCACTATACAACATTAGTACACTTACACTTACCAATAAACCCCATTGTTCTGCCCAATACAAACAAGCCATTCAGTGTACCAATTTCAATGTATTCCTGTGCCTCTTCACTGTATAAATAGATGGAAACATTGGTAATATACATTAGTACAGATACATAGGCAATGAAATGACCTACGCTGTGAATGCATTGCTGTGTTTCAGCAGGTCCACAAAGCATGTTGCTATGACGCCATCCACATTCAGAATGAGATTGGGTTTCTAAAAATGGAATGGAAGTAAGTCAGACAACACCTTCAAAGAACACTACATCAACCTAATGAGATTCATTAACTAAATAGACAAATAAACATCAAACAAAGAGAAAGTGCATAATTTACTCTCTAGACATGTCGCCTAGGGCATGAATGTCATGTGACTGTCATGTGACATCCCACACCTTGGAGGTTGTGATCTTCTCCACAGCAAGGGCATAGTCCAGCAGAGGACAAGCGGGAAAGTGTTTCTTGGCAAACTCTTTGATAATCACAACTCTCATGTCTGGGTTGTTCAGCTAAGGGGAGGACAAGGGAGGGGAGGGAAGGGAGGGGAGAAGGGAGGGGAGAACAGAGGGGAGGGAAGAGGGAAGGGAGAAGGGAGAGGAGAAGGGAGAGGAGGGAAGAGGGTAGGGAGAAAGGAGAGGAGAAGAGAATGGAGGCAAAAGGGAAGGGAGAAGGGAGGGGAAGAAAGGGAGGGAAGGAGGGGAGGGAGGAGGAGGGAGGAGGAGGGAGGAATGTGATCAACTTGATAGCAAACGTAAAAGCAATATACTTTCACAATGACAAAATAATACGCAACAAGCACCCCAACACAGCCCATCAGCTTGCAAGTGAAGGCTTGTCGCACTCTCTCCCTGAGTTGTGCCAGGACTTGCTCAGCACTGTGGGGGCCAACAAGGATATGTGTGTGACTACTCACCGACTTCACCCGGTGACCGATACCCATGATCAGCTTGTTCTCCTTCTTCATCTTGTTAACAAACTCCATTGGGATCAGACCGGCATCAAACGCCTCGCTAAAGTGCTTAGCAGCTGCGTCCAGAGCCCCTCCAAATCGGTCACCCTGCATTGGGTAAGGGGGGGAGGGGTTAAGATGGAGAGAGAAAATAAATCACACTAAGACGCATTCAGTTTCTCTGTGTACTGGTTGAAGTTTGTTTATTGTTCACAAAACCACAACTGACAGCATTTGTGTTTTCACCACACCTCAGCGCATTCCACTCTCTTTCTCCCAAGGCAATCAACATGGTGAACATTGTCACCACTACCTCTCAGCCCTTGTCCTCCTCAATCCCCACTCCTTCTGTCCTCCCCTCCCACCCCCTCCTCACCTCCCCCATCACTTACTATTGTCAGTAGGCCAGATGTCACCGAGGACACCAAGTCCTTCCCGGCCCGAGCTGTTACAATTGTGTTGTGTGCGCCAGACACAGCGGGGCCGTGGTCAGCAGTCACCATGAGACAGATCTCCAAGAAGCGGCAGGCATACTCGGGCAACCTTCAACACAAGAACACACACACCAGTGATCAGTCTTGTTCACCAACACTCACAACTACCCATTGTATGGTACAAACCTTCGTTGGAACCATAGCAGGCTAAGCACTCCTCCAATTCCAATTTCCTCCTGGTGAAATGGAAATGGGAACATGGTCCATCACACATGGTGAACATACCACTGCCAAGCAGGTCAGGCACTAAAATAGCACAGTTGGTGACCACCCAGGTCAGTGCTTGATCTGTCAGAAGTGGTCACTACTACCTGGACACCTCTCTAATGAGGACAGTGCTTACTGAACCAGCTACATAGAGATGTGTACCAAACTACCTCTGAAATAAGAGAACCTCTCTAATGAGGACAGTGCCTACTGAACCAGATACATGGAGATGTGTACCAAACTTTCTCTGAAATAAGGACACCTCTCTAATGAGGACACTTTGGCCTGTCTCAAACTGTCCCAAGATAGAAGTACTGTGGTGGCAGAGACTGGACGCTCAGAGTACACTCAACACACCTTGAACACATCAGAGATGGGCATGCCAGCATACAGGAGCTCCTCGCCTCTTTCATCACTGATGGAAGACATGATGGTGGCTGGCTTCCTGACCAGGCCAAGCTCCTGAGCCCACTTGTAGTCCATAGGCACAGTGGGCGGGTCCTTCTCTGGCTGGGGGACAATAAGCCCCGCCCCCACCAGCTGCTCGTACACCTCGCTGAAGAAGCACACACAAGGAACACCAGTCAACCATCACAAGTAGCAGCTAACAGACCATCTGTCACAAACATTCTTTGTTATTTCACGTAATTATAAGGAGTCATGAAATGTGCAAATTCAGCACTTTAGCACTTCTGTATCAGACAGTAACTCAACGTTGAAACACGTGATCATGTAAATAAGAGCAGTACTGCAGCTTTAATAGAACAAAGGGGGAGCAGGGTGTTTCAACCCTGGGGTCTTTTGTCAGTTTGACAAAGATCCCCAGGTCAAAACGTCCTGCTCCCCCATCGTTCTATTAAAGCTGCAGTACTGCTCTTTTTTACATGATCGATTGAACATCGCAGCTATGACCCTCTATCAAATCGTTGAAACACTTGTTCTGCTAGTAGTGTCCCTGGGGAGTCCGTACATCCCAAGGGATAGACTTCACTTGCATGCTCCAACAGCTGACTGCTGCCTTCTTCAGTAGACAAGAACTCCACTGACCTCCACTGAAGGCAGCAACCAGCTGCTGTTCAGTTAGTGAAATCAAATTCTATTGGCTAGTCACTCCATGAAGAAATCTAAAGTACTATTCTTTGCTGGCATAATAAATTCCTGAGTCTGTACACTTCGCATGAAGTGACAACTCAAATACACACACACACACACACACACACACGCACACACACACACACACACACACCCAATAATGACGCCCAGTGTGTCAAAGCTGTCAGGGACCAGGGCGCCGGCTTTAAGGAGGGCATCGTTCTTTGCATCAGCTGTCTCCTCCGCTGCATTGGCGCATGCCCCCGCGTGGCCAAACTGGACCTCAGAGGTGAACATCTTGGCACATGTGCCGATGCACCACGCTACCACTGGCTTGATGATACGGCCAGTCCTAAGTGCTTCACATATTTTGTACTCCTCTGTACCACCAACCTAAATAGGTGGGTAGACAGGCAAATTTGACAGCAGGCCGTTAAAAATTGAATAGGTTTATACACATACACAGACACACAAAACATACGCATATGCACACAGGTACATGTGTGCACGCGCACTCACACACACACTTTATCAGCCAACAACGCACCTCTCCTAGCAGCACAAGCATCTTGACATTGGGGTCATCATGGAACCGCAGGATGTGGTCAATGAAGGTAGTTCCGGGATACCTGTCTCCTCCGATGGCCACACCTTCATACACGCCATTGGTCTTGCGAGAGATGATGTTGTTCAACTCGTTGGACATGCCTCCCGAGCGAGATACATAAGCCACACTGCATAGAAGGGGAGGGCCAGGGGGAGGGGCAGGGGGAGGGGCAGAGAGATGGGGGGAGGAGGGGGAGGGGAGGGAGAGGAAGGAGGAGGGAGAGAGAGAGGGAGAGGGAGATGGAGAGTTAAAAAAGAAAGGGAGAGGGAGATGGAGGACAGAAGAGGGTCGAGGGAGAAGGGAGGAGGGAGAGAGGGAGAGATGGAGAGAGGGAGGGTAAACATTACAAGAGGGAAATTGAAAGGCGAAGGAAGGTTGATTCCCTTTCAGCCAAGTGGCCAATCCCACACACACACCTGCCAGGTCGGTACAGTTTGGAGGTGACAATGTTGTCAGTCATTCCTCCTGTGTTACCGATCTTGAAGCACCCTGACTTGATCCCGCCCACAGTTGCCGGGCCGATCACAGCCACACCCTTCTCATTAGCTCTCTTGATGAGGACCTTGGTGCAGTTCTCCGGGATTCCCTCAGCAATGATGGCAACACTGCGAAACTGTGGTGGCAGAAACACAAGAGTTATTGATGTGCAGGTGAAGGAGAGTCATTGCTATGGTGTACCATACAGTGTTAGACGATTCTTGAGCAGCCAATCAAGCATCAATCCATTACCATAGTAACCTCATATCTAATTACATACAAACAGTTGCCATAGTAACAAAAATCCTCACCTGCGGGATCTCCAAAGCCTCCATAGTACTGTCGTAAGCAGATCGCAGTGAGGCGAAGTTGATCAAGACGTCAGCGGACGGGTGTCTCTTTGCAGCCTCTGCCAACTCCTTGTACACCGGCAGCATTATCTCCTTCTTGCCAAAGTAGAACTTCTGCTTGTGGTTACCACTGGATAGATACAAGGGGGGATGATGCAATACTACAAGATAGTTGTGCAACAAGGAGCTACGCTTATGCAACTGAGACTTGTGCTTCATGCAGAGTCCCGGCGTGCATTGCACAATCAGAAGACACAGTTATGCAATAAAGTGGTCCTATTGCTTCATGGTGTTCACACACACACACACACACACACACACACACACACACACACACACACACACACACACACACACACACACACACACACACACACACACACACACACACACACACACACACACACACACACACACACACACACACACACACACACACACACACACACACACACACACACACACACACACATACCTGAAGGGATAAACCATGGCTGCCACAGAAGGTGTCTTCCTAGAGCAGCAGTGGTCAAAGTCAAGCATTCCTTGACAGGCTCTTGGCTGCATCCCATAAATGATAGCTTGTGTTTCGTGTGTGAAGAGAGGCGTAGGGGGCTTCAGCGCAGTCTCCTGATCCTTCTCCCAAGGTGTAACCACCACACGCCGGGAGAGCTGAGGTGAGTTGTCCTTCGAGTCTAGTTCACTACCGTTGAGTGACGTTTGAGAGGATGAAGGGGACAGCTGCAAGACGGACATGAAGAGCAATATTCACAAGCTGAAAACACTCCAACAAGCACACCACAAAAGTTCACGGCTGAAGGCTCACCTTCGGTAACCCAAATGTATTGCTAGGCAACTCAATGCTGTGTGACTTTGGTATGGAACGCTTTCTGAGGGCCATTCCAACAATGGCCGTCATATGGGTCTCAGGGCCAAAGACATGCATTGGGACACCCAGTTCGGCACCTGCACAGTCATATGACATCATGTGACATCATGTGATGCGGTATGAGCTCAAATAACATCAGTGACCGTCCCATCACTCACCGACGTCCCTCATCACCCTCAACCCCTCCTGATAGTTGGGACCGCCCCGACGCACAAAGATGGAGATCTTGTGCTCCACCAACAGATGTTTGAATTCCACTAAAGCTCGGACGATACCCTGTGCGACAGAGACAGGAAATGGTGAGGGAGAAAAGGAGATGAAGGAGGAGGGGCAGCCAACGATTGCTCTGTAATGAAGTCACAAATAGGCACACATATATATATTCCAGTGGTGGAAGAGAGTGAATAACACAACGGCACAAGGACACTTTGCTCCCCACCTTGAAGGTGGCCGCCACGTTGGTGAAGTTTGCTATCCCTCCTCCAATGATGAGCACTTTGCCTGTGGAAAGAAGATAGGAGTGAGCTATGCTGCATGCTTGACGCACACCACCCATACTTCCCCACACACAATATGACAACCATCTGAGGAAGCCTGGAAGGAATTCATTCCAGGTTATCTCCTTCCACGTTTTGAAGGAAGTGTTGGGAAGCGTACAGAATGTTAGCAAACACTGCACACACACACACACAGCAGCGGCTGGCATTCCTATTGAGCCTTTCATGTGAAATAAAACTCTACCCACCTACACAGTATGACATCACAGAGGAGTCAGCCAATGAAATGCACTCCATTCAAATACACACTTGCTCAGATATCCCACAAATGTGACACAGGTAAAACATTACCGTCTCTTCTAGTGGATTTATACACATAACATAGTCATTGAAATGCTATTACTTTTATTACCTTTGACTCTCAACCATTCAAATACCAGATATCTTCTGAGCATGGGTATGTACATTGTGGGACTAGTAGAGGCACCCTATGCATTGAGTCATGTGATGGTCACATGACAGTCATGTGACCATGCTGGAGCAAAATGGCTCCCTTACCATCAGGATGCATCTCCTTGGTCATAAGGGTGAGGATGGTCTTGGCGTAGTCAAATGTCTGAGAAGTACTGGGGGCACCCGAATATTCACCGTAATTGGCCAGTTCCTTGCTCCCACCGAGGTCACAGATGGTGTCACTGACAAGGGAGGAGGGGATGGAAGGTACCATTTAAAGAGGAGGAAAGACGGTAGGGCGTTGGGTGGTTAGTTAATGAGTAACAAATGTCAATTACTATACAAACCACAAGCTTAGCGTGTGCTCACTGCATGACTCGCACACCTATAGATGACAGAAGCCCCGCCCCCTGCCACCATGGTCCATATACGACCTTTTGGATTTAACACTGTTAACTTTAGAGATGCCCCACTCTTGGCATCTAAATCTGCAATGTAGGACTCCTACACACACAGAGGGAATCACCGATCATCATGGCACATATAAGTGACAAACAGCTGTTGTTTGACTCACCTCTGGCATGGCTTCTCTCCCAAACGGAGGAGGGAAGTCAATCTCTCCCCAGTGCGTCTTACAGATGAAGTCTGCCGTTTGGTCAAGTTTGGCGGCCAAGTCCAACATGTACACCTTGTCTCCTCGCACCACTACTGGGACAATGAATACAATTATGAAGTAGCTGCAATCTCATTGGCTGTTTAAATTTAAAAGTCCAGTTGAATGAGAACAAACTTGCCCACATTTCACCCATAACATCATACACAGACAGACAGATGCACACACCTAAAGGGTTAATCTCCAGGTAGGTGAAGTACAGTTCGGTGAATGCCTTGTACAGCTGCTGGATGTACTGGACAAGCAGTGGCTGCTTCTCTTTGGCAGCACCGGCCACCAGGGCGCTGGCCTGCTCGTCTGTGAGCACCCCCTCTATGTCAACCTCCACACGTGTTGCCTTAGGGAGAAGGAAGGAGGAGACCAAGTAAGGAAGAGAGATTTGAAGGAGAATAGAGGAAATGTACGCGAGGAAGAATGGGGAGGGGACTAGGAGCACACCACACAGTAATGCACACACGCACACAGGGAGCAGCACTTCCCCCACGCCATTGGTACTGTAGTGTTAGTGTACGCTCACCTTGGCATCCACGTCTCCAATGTCGACTCCTCCCTCATGGTGGAACAGCACAGTGTTGCCCACCCTACCAGCATAAATGCACACATAGAATTCTTCACTCTGCAAGGGCAAGATGTGAGGTGAGCTTGCGCAGATCACAGTGTGTGTGTGTGCACTCACCTGCTCATGGGGCACAAAGGGCTCAATGATGAATCTCTGTAGCTTTCCAACTGCAGCTCCAATCTGTGCAGTAGCCGAGAAGGGGGCATGACCAATGCAGCTCATTCGAACACTCCCACACACCCAACCATGGACACACACACACACACACACCTGCAGCTCTTTTCCCATCTCCTCTCCAAGCCATGCTCTAACATCATCCAAAGAAGCGTTCACCTTCACCAGCCCCAGCTTGCCCCTTCTCTTGATGAGCTGGTCTGGTTTGACAACCAGTTTCTAACGCATCAAAGAAACAAGGGCTCTTAATTGTCTATACCGCTGGATTAATACTAATTGCAGTAGCTTATAGCACTGGTTTGAGAGCTGCTGTTGCCTCTGGGCTTACTTCAGCCGTTATCCAAGGGTTGTTCGAGGCTAGTTCATTGAGGTCACTCAACTGAGTCACTACCACCGCTTTATGGCTCAAGGAAGAGCGAAGCGCGCTGTCTTGAGGCACCGTCTGGCGAAGGTACCTGGTCAGCAGCTCTTTGCCGTCCGCTTCGTATATCGCTTTCGCCGACATTGCGATTCCTTCAGTTCACATACAGTCCCAACATAGACTGCACTTTATACTGGTCGTGTGTGGCTCGCGCCACGTGCGCTCACGCGAGCGCGCTATTTACACGTGCGCGTGCACATGCACGCGAGCGCGCTACATACACGTACACGTACACGTACACACACATACATATATACACGTACACACACATACATATATACACGTACACGTGCACGCGCGAGCGAGGAACAAAGGTCTATGACCTTCCACATTGAACAAATACAGTAAATAGCTGTCTCGGGTAAATACATTGAACACAAATGTCCTTGTGATGCAGGCGAGCCAATATAAAAGGTCACTATTACTGTACCACTACAAAACTGTGCTGTAAGAGCACTGTGTAAGACATCACACTAGCTGCAAGCAATGTAACATTTCTGAGTCATACAGAGTCAAAACAGGAATAATAAAATTATGTTTGATGGCTTAGCCAACAAGCTATACGGCAGTTTCTTCTCTCATCGGAGAGAAATTGCGTCTGGAAAGGTGGACTACACCCCCTTCCTTCCTAACTGACCCCGGAGGGGAGTATCTGGCTTGCTGACAGCTGGATGAAATGCTGGAAGCACGAGATCCTGTGTCCAGTATCATGGGGGTTATGATCTTTGGCTTTGAGATTTCTCTATCAATGACCTCAGGAGGAGGAGTAGGTATACGACTGCTGAGGATGGCATCGTCGTATTCCTCGTCACGCTTGTCCTCTGGTTCGTCACTCACTGTCTTCTTCTCCTGTGCAGCTTGCAACTTCTTGCGAAGAGCAGTTTGTCCAAAGAACCCAAACTACAGTGGGGAGGGGAAGGGCATAGAAGGGGAGGGAGCAAGAAAGGGATGGCACGTAGGGGAAGTAGGGAGGGAGGGACGGCATGCAAGGGAAGGAAGGAGGGAGGGACGGCACACAGGGGAAGGAAGGAGGGAGGGACGGCATGCAGGGGAAGGAAGGAGGAAGGGATGGAATGCAGGGGAAGGAGGGAAGGAGGGACGGCACGCAGGGAAAGGAGGGAGGAAGAGATGGGATGCAGGGGAAGGGGGAAAGGAGGCATGTTGGGCCTGTCCCAAACTGTCACAAGTGTCTGAAATGTAGGTCTAGTTACTAAGGAGGGCAGCAGTAGGCCATTACAGAAGCTACAATTGCGTAGTAGATAAGGGTTATTATACCGGACATTATAGACGTTATTCTATATTCTGGATATCACAACTATTTACACCTCTTACACCTCAACCAGCTGGCCGAACCAGTACTGGTACCTCAGCAGGCTGGGGGACCAAAGTCCTGTTGATGGCAACCGGCGATGTTCCATATAGAATACAGAACAGTGGTGTGAAGGAGGGAAGGTCTCATAACTCACCACGGCCAGGAGTAGAACAATGATGAATAAACATGCCAAGCCAGTGAAGACGGCAATGATGGGGATAAACTGGTTGGGGCATTGTGTTGGGTACTCCTGGACAGCGGCATTCACATTGATCTTTAACTGAGGGGGGCAGGCGGGAAGGCAGATTATGCAATCACATCACACTATTGTGCAAAGTGCATGGGTAATTGCATAATAGTGCTGTGACTTTTAATGGCAGCATGTATAGTTGCTGACACTCACCGACTGAGTAACCGTGGCAACCTCAGGTTCCTCCCCTACTCTGCTAACTGTAGCCCAAATGGTTAGGTCAAAGTTTTCCGTCACTGAGTAGCTCTGAACAAAATGGCCGATACACATTAGAGACAACATAAGATGGGCAGTGAACAAAGCTCACTCAAACACAAACGGATCACTCAAAACAGCTACAGCACAGGACCATGAACACTGATTGTGTGCAGAAGCCTCCAGACAATCCTGGAGTACTTCTGGTCTGTGTTGTGCTGTGAGGCCCGGTCCTCTCTGTGTCCTTACCCATAGCACCGCCTGAACTGTGATGGTCCTGGAGTCAGAGGAAGGCTTGAGGTTGAAGATTTGACATTCAAGCACAGCACATTCAACATTGGAGCACACTCCCTCTGGGATAGAAGGGGGGGGTCCGGAAGCACGTGGTGTGGTGAGCCCGGCCTGGGGTAGGGAGGGGGGAGAGGTGAGGAGTGTGTGTGCATGTGTGTGTGTACATACATGTGTAGTGACTCACCAATCTTGGGTCTCCCTCCAGAGGATTAATACCAAAGTGTTCACACCACACTTCATTTTCAGTTACCTATAGTGGATGGGAGTAGGGGGAGGGGCAGGGGGAGGGGCAGGGGAGGCAGGGGAGGGGCAGGGGAGGGGCAGGGGAGGAGTGACAGTAGGTGAAGGGAGGGGAAGAAGGAAGGGAAAAGCTGGATAATCTTGACATTGTACTTAAACCTCCCACCACTTGCAGAACGCAGGACAGTACAAGTACTGTAACCCTCACTCTTCACCTTACCTCTCACTCCTCACCCTGCACCCCTCACCCTGTATCCCTCACCCCTCACCCTTCATCTGTCATCCCCACACCCCTCACTCCTCACCCTGCACCCCTCACCCTGTATCCCTCACCCCTCACCCTGTATCCCTCGCCCCTCACCCTTCATCTGTCACCCCCACATCCCCCACCCCTCACCCTTCATCTCCCACTCATCACACCTCACTCACTATTCTTTGAGGCACAAGCAGAATGCTCCTCAGTTCAGTGAGCCCACCGTCAGGGGAACCCTTCAATCGGACTGGCCAGTAGACGGTCAGCAGTGTCTCATGAATTTGGCTACCCTGGGCCACTGACTGGTTGTTGCGGACCTGTGACGGCACATAGGAGTGTGTGAGGTGTGTGTGTGTGTGTGTGTGTGTGTGTGTGTGTGTGTGTGTGTGTGTGTGTGTGTGTGTGTGTGTGTGTGTGTGTGTGCATGTGTGTGTTATGTGGTGTGTGTGTGTGTGTGTGTGTGTGTGTGTGTACTGTGTGTGTAGTGTGGTGTGCATGTAGGTAATCCTACAATGAAATGTTGGAATGCACTAACTCACGATGTATTGCATGTTAGCATTTGGTCCAATCTGGTCAAATGGGAAGGTAGTGTTAAAAGGAGACGAGGCATTGTTGTTCGGGTTCTGATCATAATTGTACACATCATAGGCTGTCAGCAGGTCTCCCCCAGTACTGATGAACACAGTGGGGGGGAGGGGGCGGGGACGGGAGGGGGGAGGGCAGAGAGACTCATTGTGCCTCACACTTAATCTAACTTCATACATACTCTTGTCCTCTCACACAGCACAGTATCCTACACTCTACTCACTCTCCACAAATGTTCCCTCACTCTCTCCTCACGCACCCCTCACTATCCTCACATGTTCCTCCCCGCTCTTCTCCCACCTCCCTCACTCTCCCCTCACACACCCCTAGCTATCTTCACATGTTCCTCCCCGCTCTCCTCCCACCTCCCTCACTCTTTCCTCACGTACCCCTCTCTATCCTCACATGTTCCTCCCCGCTCTCCTCCCACCTCCCTCACTCTCTATTCACACACCCCTCGCTATCTTCACATGTTCCTCCCCGCTCTCCTCCCACCTCCCTCACTCCCCCCTCACGCACCCCTCGCTATCTTCACATGTTCCTCCCCGCTCTCCTCCCACCTACCTCACTCCCCCCTCACGCACCCCTCGCTATCTTCACATGTTCCTCCCCGCTCTCCTCCCACCTCCCTCACTCTCCCCTCACGCACCCCTTGCTATCCTCACATACTCCTCCCCCCTCCCTCCCCCCTACATCACACACAGAAGTACACCCCTAAAGACGTACGAGAATATATCCAGGTCATATTGTGCCACTGCATTGACAGGCAGTGTATGAGAGGTCATCCTGCAGGAGGTCAGGAGGAGAGGCAGCACTGCACTTCAGCACAGTCACTACAATGGGCCTTTACAGAGAGGTGGCTGTATTACAGAGGTAGACTGCAATGTTTGAATGCTATGTTAACGCTATTTGGGGCCGGAGAGGCCGGCTGCTTTAAAGAGGTGGCTGCATTGCACAATAACCACATGTTCCACTGTATATCATGACTCACGTGTTAGCATGTCCTTCAATTGTGAAAAGAAATTGAAGGGAAGAAGTGTTTAGTTGGAGGAAGGCAGTGAGGGGGGCAAAGGTGATGGTGAGGTTGACAACCTCCTCATTGTGAGGTCGAATAACACTCTTCAATCGACAGAGAAGCTGCTCTGGACCACCCGACTCACACCTCGACTGGGGGAGAGCACCTTGAGTATGTGACTCCTAAACAGGAAGTGATTAATAACAAAGACACAGAAAAAGAAATAATCTCCTAAACAGGAAGTAATTAATAACAAAGACACAGAAAAAGGAAATAATTAAGTATGTATAGTAATAAGTAGAGACTGCTATATACCACAATGGGACACCAATAGTCCACTTCCTGTTGGCCTATAACTTCCCTCACCTGTCTCTTAATGGCCACTCCCCTGGGGTAAGCTACGATAAGTCTTGGTGCAAGACCAGACTCCTCAGCTGAGTTTGTCACTACCACCGTGAACGAGATGTCATGTTCGTCACTCAGGTAGACAAGATCACTGTAGAGAAAGCAATTTACTGTGCTACTGTAAACATCATGTGACGGTCACTTGACGGTCATGTGACTTACCCAACAGTTGCTACACTCAGTACATATTCAGGCTCACAAATGTCATCATCTCCACAGGAAGCCACAAAAGCAATCTGAACGAGAAACGCAGAGGAAGAGAGCAACCACCAGTCATGACACTTCTGCACCTCTTCCTCCCCATACTGCTCCTCCACACTCACCCCACTCCTCCACACTCACCCCACTCCTCCACACTCACCCTCCTCCTCCTCCACACTCACCCCACTCCTCCACACTCATCCCACTCCTCCACACTCACCCCACTCCTCCACACTCACCCCACTCCTCCACACTCACCCTCCTCCTCCACACTCGTCCCCTTTCACACTCACCTCTTTTGTTTTGAACAAGGCCCGTGACTGTGGGTCAGAAGACACGTTCAGCACTGGGTGCAGTGCCCCACCCAACTGCCCCGCCCCTCCAGGGACAGGGAGGGGCTCTGTTGCATCCATGACTGTGACATTCACATCAATGTTCTGACGTAACTCAGTCACATCTGGCTGAAGAGAGGAGTGGGAGGAGAACAGGTTGTACCTGAAGCACTCAATCCTTCAATCCATCCCATGTACACACAACAATACATACACACACACACACATGCACACACACACACACACACACACACACACACACACACACACACACACACACACACACACACACACACACACACGCACGCTCGCACGCACACACACACACACACGCACCTGAATACCCATTGTTGTCAATGTCAGCAGGTCCGGAAAGAGAGAAGCCAAAGTTGGAGATTGCTGTGTCCGGTTGATCAATGCACTGGGATGGCTGAAGCAGTATCCCACCGCTAGTGCCACGGAACACAAAGACCACGCCTCCTCCATTGGCTGCGTAGGGTGCGCCAACAGCCACATCTAATACAGGAACAGTGGGAGAGAGGGATTTTACATACATGCTCAGTACAGCCTGAAAAGCAGTGCCGTACAGACCCCATACAGCACAGTGCCGTACAGACTCCATACAGCACAGTGCCGTACAGACTCCATACAGCACGGTGCCGTACAGACTCCATACAGCACAGTGCCGTACAGACTCCATACAGCACGGTGCCGTACAGACTCCATACAGCACGGTGCCGTACAGACTCCATACAGCACGGTGCCGTACAGACCCCATACAGCACAGTGCCGTACAGACCCCATACAGCACAGTGCCGTACAGACTCCATACAGCACAGTGCCGTACAGACTCCATACAGCACAGTGCCGTACAGACCCCATACAGCACAGTGCCGTACAGACCCCATACAGCACGGCGCCGTACAGACTCCATACAGCACAGTGCCGTACAGACTCCATACAGCACAGTGCCGTACAGACTCCATACAGCACGGTGCCGTATAGACTCCATACAGCACAGTGCCGTACAGACTCCATACAGCACGGTGCCGTACAGACTCCATACAGCACAGTGCCGTACAGACTCCATACAGCACGGCGCCGTACAGACTCCATACAGCACAGTGCCGTACAGACTCCATACAGCACGGTGCCGTACAGACTCCATACAGCACGGTGCCGTACAGACTCCATACAGCACGGTGCCGTACAGACCCCATACAGCACAGTGCCGTACAGACTCCATACAGCACAGTGCCGTACAGACTCCATACAGCACGGTGCCGTACAGACCCCATACAGCACAGTGCCGTACAGATACAGACCCCATACAGCACAGTGCCGTACAGACTCCATACAGCACGGCGCCGTACAGACTCCATACAGCACGGCGCCGTACAGACTCCATACAGCACGGCGCCGTACAGACTCCATACAGCACGGCGCCGTACAGACTCCATACAGCACGGCGCCGTACAGACTCCATACAGCACGGCGCCGTACAGACTCCATACAGCACGGCGCCGTACAGACTCCATACAGCACGGCGCCGTACAGACTCCATACAGCACGGCGCCGTACAGACTCCATACAGCACGGCGCCGTACAGACTCCATACAGCACGGCGCCGTACAGACTCCATACAGCACGGCGCCGTACAGACTCCATACAGCACAGTGCCGTACAGACTCCATACAGCACAGTGCCGTACAGACCCCATACAGCACAGTGCCGTACAGACCCCATACAGCACAGTGCCGTACAGACCCCATACAGCACAGTGCCGTACAGACTCCATACAGCACAGTGCCGTACAGACTCCATACAGCACAGTGCCGTACAGACTCCATACAGCACAGTGCCGTACAGACCCCATACAGCACAGTGCCGTACAGACTCCATACAGCACAGTGCCGTACAGACTCCATACAGCACAGTGCCGTACAGACTCCATACAGCACAGTGCCGTACAGACTCCATACAGCACAGTGCCGTACAGACTCCATACAGCACAGTGCCGTACAGACTCCATACAACACGGCGCCGTACAGACCATAACAGGGTACCTTCATAGCCATCATTGTCAATGTCACCAATGTTCTCCACTGCCATCCCAAATCGGCCGGCTTCATCTAGGGGAGACACTATCTCCACTGGGAGTGCAAACTGCATGAGGAGGGACATCAGTGGGGGGGGGGAATTAGAGGGAAAACATTACAGCAGTAGATGTCGTACTAGCTTCATTGCATGGATCCCCACAATGCACACACACACACACACACACACACACAACACGTACACAAGTACGTACATGCACATCACAGTATGTCACACTTACACTGCTCTTGTCGTTCAGATGAAAGAAGATGCGTCCCCTCTCTCCGTCACACAGAGGACAGCCAACAACAACGCTGTCAAAACTGCAGAGGATGAAAAATACACACACAATGGGAGAGAGAGAGAGAGAGGAAGAGAAGGAACAGAAGCAATGTATACCCACATCACATGCCACACACTCACAGATAGACGAATGTGTACACACACGTGCGCACACACACACACACACACACACACACACACACACACACACACACACACATACACACACACATGCACACACGCACACGCACACACACATACACACACACACACACACACACACACACACACACACATGCACACACACACACACACACACACACACACACACACACACACACACACACACACACACACCACACACACACACACACACACACACACACACACACACAACCATACATACTTGTCATCTGTGACCTTGATTGTTGAAAAGTCGTAGCCATAGTAACCATCAAGCTACATAAGAGTGCAGGAATAAAAAGAAAGAAAATAACTGTAAAATTGTAAATTAATGGGTTTACCCCCATGCCCAGTTGCCTACTTGGTTGCCATTCAGTTCTTGTTCAGGAACCAACTCAATTCTGTTGGGGTCCTCAGCAATTTGAAAGAAATGTACCTTCATGGGAAATGCAGAAAAAAGAAAAGACTAAGATGATGCACCTGCTGAACTCCCTCCCATACTCTTCTCTACTGCTCAGACTACTCCTCCCTACGCTCAGATCCCTCAGTTCCCCTCCCTCCCTCCCCTTCCCTCCCCCTCCTCGCCACTCACTCTTCCTAGGTGGTTATTGCTACGAGGTGAGCTTGCTGCAACATCTAAGAAATTTGATGACATATCTCACATAATAAACACCAAGGAAGTCACACACTAACAATCACACATTGTTACTGTCACACACACCGTCATGCCAAAAATTAATGTTACACATGTCACTGTCACAACACACTCATGTCATGTGATATTTCACAAGTGGCAGATTGGCACACAACTTACGTTGCAAAGTAGCTGACAAGAAATTCCCTTTTTTAACACAAAATCCTACAAAACACAAGCATCAAGAGTATGAGGACATGAGGTGTGGTGGGAGTGGCATGAGGTGTGGTGGGAGTGACATGAGGTGTGGTAGGAGTGACATGAGGTGTGGTCCACCAATTTCAGTTGCAAGAGTACATTTATTATGCAGTTTACTCCATGTCAGTCATTGTCTAATCTCAATCGCACAGGTTGCGTGAATAAGAGCAACAACTTCCACTGCAGGCACCAACAGAGAGGGGTGTGTGCAGTTGAGAGAGTGTAGTGCAGGCCACATCACCTAGATAACCATTCAGTTGGTCGCTTGCTCCCATGGCAACCTGCCCTGTGATGAAGTCAGGTGTGAAGGCCTCTACCAGTTCCTGCACGCGTAATCTACCAAATGACTCTTGTTGCTGTGTTAGGGAGAACTCGCCAAGAGGCTCACCCATGAGAAAGAATGGCTTCCCACCCTGTGGGGGTGGGGGGAGGAATTAAGCGGAGGTTGGCTGTGGTGCGGTGTCAAACAAGTATGTACATACCTTCTCTACAAACACTGCATCCGAGCCAGCTAAGTACATATCACTGCCATCTGCTATACCTGAAAGGGTACAGGTGGCACACAGTGACAAGTGACAGTGGGTGACAGAGTATGACAAGAAGTGACAGAGAGGGTAGTGGAAACCAGCTAGCAGCATACAGTGACATCAAGTGACAACAACTACGCAAGACAAAGAGTGACAGTCATAGCATTTGTCATAGATGGAGTTTAATATCACCCCTAGCACAGCTCTGAACTCATTACAAAGTCATCGTCACTCTAACCCCACACTAGAAAGTAACCTTACACATTGGTATGTACCACACTAGGTGTTCGTATGCTTTTACCTCGACTGTCTCTCCTATACTGCAGCACAGGAAGTGTATTTTCAGTGTAGTCATCTTTCAAAACGACACAGCGACCAATTCCTTGGGCAACAACTGCACGGCCTTCGGTATTAGGCTCTGGATTGTAAACGTACCTTGGAGCACAGGTCTGTTTGTGTGTGTGTGTGTGTGTGTGTGTGTGTGTGTGTGTGTGTGTGTGTGTGTGTGTGTGTGTGTGTGTGTGTGTGTGTGTGTGTGTGTGTGTGTGTAGAGTAGATGAAAGTGTACTTAGATAGATGCTCTACATTACCCCTGGCCATCCAAAGGATTCTCTAGGTCAATAACTACAGCATACTCTTCCTTTTTGTCCCTCTTCCCAAACTTCCACCCCATGCATACCTTTTGTAGCAATTCCCTCTCCCCCTCCTAGTGGCCTGTCAGCCCTTCCACCTCAACCCTTTCCCCCTCAACCATTTCCTCTCAGCCCCTCACCCCCAGGTGGTCCATATTCTCCTCCACAGTAAAACCAAGTAGCTGTCCATCCACTTCTTCCCTTTTGTTGGAGAAATTTTGCCCTGAGGGAACGTTGAAACCACCAAAATCCTCAACGGCTTCACGGATGTATTGGTCTGTGGAGTGGAGGGAGGGAAGGGCAGATATGAGTGGCATGGAGGATGAGGTGTGGAATTGAGAGGGGGCTTAGGCCATTCCAGACTCCCCAAATTCAGTCCGCTTTTCCAATGAGTACAGTGGCTACTGTCCCAGCTACATAGAGATGTGTACCAAACTACCCCTGAAATAAGGACACCTCTCTAATGAGTACAGTATCTACTGTCCCAGCTACATAGAGATGTGTATAAAACTACCTCTGAAATAAGGACACCTCTCTAATGAGGACAGTGCCTACTGTCCCAGCTACATAGAGATGTGTACCAAACTACCCCTGAAATAAGGACACCTCTCTAATGAGTACAGTGCCTACTGTCCAAGCTACATAGAGATGTGTACAAAACTACCTCTGAAATGAGGGCACCTCTCTAATGGGGGTAGTGCCTACTGTCCCAAAGGTGACCAGACTAAAGAGGTGTCATCGACAGTTCCACATAGCGTACCCACCTTCCAGAGAGTCAAATGCTGTCACTCTCTGGCAAGTAGCCCCGTGTTGCACTGCACAGCGATACACCCCTCCTGTTTTGTTTCCGTCAGCTGCAACATCTCTAGGAGCTCCAACCAGTAGCCTGGGGACAATTAAGTGAAGAATATGATTTGGTGGAGAAACAGCCGGTTGACATGGAAACACCAATAGGATGAATGAAGTTGCACTAGTGTAGATGAGTGGAAGAATACCGTGTAGACAGTACTTAACGAAAACCACTAACCATAAGCCCACAAAACTGTTCACTCTACTAAATCTGGACATCAACTGACAATGTATCCAGTGCTTGACAGCTCCCTCTCACACACACGCACCCACACCCACACGACCTGAGAAGTATGCGCCGGAATCCCATTAGCGGCCCTAACTTGCAGCTGTAAGGCTTCTCCCGGCGTACATGTCACTACTCTTGCATGCAGATCAGCGCAACAGGCTGCAATATCGCAGCAGTTCTAGTGAAGACAGAAGGGTGGGTGAAGCAGCAGCACATTTAGCCACTCACCCATAGGCTCCATCAGGAAAGCGATGAAGGGCGATCGAGAAGCCGAAGAGACTGTCCGCCTCAGCTTCTCCGCTGGGCTGCATAACTGCCGGTGACCTGTGGTCCACGTTGTATGCAAACGTGCAGGCGCACACAAGCAGGACAAGCACCCCAACTCTCGTCATCTTCGCTCTCTCGATGCTTATGTCATATGCCTTGGTAAAGTAAGATCCTGGCTGGCGGCCAGGGGGGGCGGCTACAAATGCGGTGACGTCTTAGCTTTCTTGCGCAACAGCTGGCGCGGCCAGGAGACAGCTGCAGCAACTCGCTTCCGCGCCCCCGGTCCGCGAAACAAGGGAAGCGCATTATTGCAAGGGTTACGGTAAGGGGACAGGAAATTTCAGACCCTAATAAGGAGTACTACAATAATGTTATGAGTTCCTTTGCCCGCTGACTGGCAATAGTGATATGAGTAGCTGTGTGTGGCAAACGAAGGTGTTGATCGAGGATAAAATACTACTTTCTCCTCATCTTTATCATGTAAATCATCAACAACTCTTTAGAACTGATACGTATTAACGATCAAATTCAAACACCTTGAAATACAGTACCCTAGCAACACCCTGCACTTATAATGTAACCCTCAAATGTATACATTTGGAATGAAGTGTCCCTCATAAATATGTCCTCATGCATACGAAAATTACACATTCTGTGCCAGCAACAACATACTTTTATGGCCAGTTGTTGGCCAATTACAAATTAAACCCACAATTGTTCTGAATACAAAATTAATGCATTCAGTAAATTCACCGAGTCAACTTTCCCAAAGGAAAGGAGCCGCTTAGTCTACAATGTCTCCTGCATCACTGGAACAGTGCATACATATCATCGCTTGGCTTGAAGCCCGCTGGAAGACTGTGGGGCTGCAGTGTCCACGTTTCTGCCATAAACTTCTGAAGGAGGGCACGATCGTCCTTATTCAGAGGAACCTCAATTGCTAAGGCCGCATCAAGCTCTTCATCATCACTACAGAGCTTCTCCTGTATGATGGGTGGGGCTGGGGGTGAAGCCTGTTGGACAAGGTAGACGTTGTACACTGGAAAGATTGCTTCATATTTCTTTGGTACGGGCAACTCAGAGCCTTCATCATAGAACAAGTCAAAACTGTAAGCCGCTGCTGTCTCACCATCCTTCGGGGGTAGACAAAGAACACATCACGGTCATGGTGGTTACCTCAACAAGGCCCAAAGGGAAGCTTACACAAGCATGTCTGCAGCTCTCTTCACTTACCATCCATGCCCTATCGATGACTGCATACAAATCCTCCCCCTCATAGCACACTATGCTACGCCTGCACATTCCATGGTTCACATTTATTGTGCATAGACGCTTCTGGACTACAAGTAGAAACAGAGAGTGGAGGCATCATACATTGTGCTTACTACACTCTGTCTTCTCCCTCAACTGTACCACAGACACGTACACTGCACACACACCATTTAAGGATTGAGCAATCTTGGCCATGTCATCACCATTCAGACATTGCTCCAACCTGGTCTCATCAACAACAGTAAAGGCTGAACAACATAGTTCAGAGGCACTCTGAAGACTCTGAAGCAGCTTCCTTGACACCTGAAGAGGGTATTGGGCACCTTCACCTCAGCTAGCTTCATGTAGCCATTTTGTTCCGACTCCCCCCTCCCAAAAGACATCTCTTGGGAGGGCAGATTTGGAGCAAAGTGGCTATGTGAGACTACACCTTAACTGGTAATGGCACCAAACACATCTTGTATAGGTAGATATGAACATACGTGAATATGTCTCTCCTGCAAGAACGACAAGAACTCCTTCAGGATGTCACCAAGAGACTTGATATCGTCCACCATCCCAATGCCACAGGTGAATGCTTTCTCTGTGGGCAAAAGACCCTAAAAGGCAAGAACAGATTCCACACATCAAGAAGTCAAAAGGATACAATGAAGAGCAGTGGTAACATCCTTGCATACTACAGTGAAAAACACACATGCAGGCACTCACTTTCAGCTTCATTGCCTCAGCCAGCTTGCTGAGCTCTGGGATCAGGAAGGTAACCAGGTCTCTGGACTCTTGTAACACACACAACTGGATGGAGGAGAGCCCTGAAATGGGGAGAGGAAGCCCAGAACAATTGAAGACAAAACCACATTTTTCACATGCCACACCACACTCTCTAAACACACTTCCCCCCCCTCCACATCAGTGCACAAACACATGGAAGGTCCAGTTACAGGATGTAGATGACATAAGAAAACAAAGATGATTCGGATGAATGATGATTAGTGATTTGGCCAGTTGTGAATTCTTTGAAGTGAATGTAAACTTGCTAATTACATAACGTACTAACCATGCTTGCATGGTTGTACAATCATTTATATTGCAACAACTGATTAACTAAATTCATGACTTAGACTCACCTGAGAATGCACCACATCCACTTTGAATCTTTCTATGGAGATGTTCTAGAAATCTAACCGCTTGGAACAAAGACTCCACACAGTAGGATCCTTCCAAGGGATTATCTTGGATGTACTTCTCCATTGTTAGGCCTACACACAGACAAATGGAAGGAGAAGCAGTCAATTGCATGGTGATAATCCACTGCACACAAACACACCTCTGTTACACGTACATTGAGGTGGAAGCTTGAACAGTGGGAACTGCATCACTAGTGCATTCCTGGTTCTGCCAGGATCATTAATATGTAGTTTGGGAACCTTTGCCATGGGGAGTGAAACGGTAGAGTTCTTTGGATGGGCAAGTCGGCCATGGACAAGGTTGCTACCTCCTTCTGAGTCACTCAGAGTATTTACATATCTGATTACAGCTTCACTAATGTACGACCTGCCCTGTTCTTCCAGTGGTGTTATGGGGGTCGCAGCAGGGTATTGCCTGTCGTGAACACAGGGTGAGTGTGAGACCTCCATTAACAGGCTGCTGTACAGTGCAGTCATGTTGAGTGGCTGCATATTCACTGCTGGCCATGTGGGCTGTGGGCCTGGGTGGAGTCTCGTGGGTTGGTAGGTTTCACTCCCCAGGTGGAGTGCTGGAGGCGAATGCCTCACTATGAGGAGGGAATAGAGAGGGAACCAAGACATTGTACACAAGTAAAGTTAACAATACCAGTGAATGTCATTTATGTTGCTTCTAAAGGTCATTAAAGTTGTGATTTGGGAGTAGCACACACCTTGAGCACTGGAAGAAGAGTCCATGGGTTGCACACTCTCAGTCTGTGGAGTGATCAGGTGATCCCGCAGCGAGTAACCCGTCAAATGCTTGCCACCCATGGGTGGTGCCATTGAAGAATCCAGGATACAAGCTTCAATGTCAGAGCTACAGCAAGCAACAAACCATACACTTAGTCTACAGAGATACATATGTGTGCCTCCTTGGCTTGTTCTCCTTGGAATACACTAGGATGAACTTACTTGCCATCAGTTGCTTGGGCTAGTTCTCCAAATCCCATAGGTCCATTATAAGCTGTAGAGAGAAGACTAGGCTAGCTTAAATTGTTGGCCTAGTGTGGGGAGACAGCTCAGCACATCGTGAATCCATACAGGAATACACGGCACTGCCACACAAACCGGCTATGTATGATGGCCGCGTGTTGTCTGAGGGTAAAGAGAATCCACTCCCCATGGGCAGCGTTGTGGGAACACGCCTATCCACACTTATTGCAATCTCAGAATCTTCCATGAATGCTACAATGGAGAGAAATGAATTAAATAGAAAACCAATACAATGTGAACAGGTGTATGTCTGTGTGCCAGAAATAAATGCTGTACACCGATGAATGTCATTACAGCCGGCACTACTTAGGAAAGAACAAACCCTTGAGGCTCACAGAACCAGCAGTCTGTGGTCATGGGCTACGGATGACTATTAGCAATCACTACAAATGCATGTCCATTCTACCACAGTAGCTACAAGTTGAATAACAAGCTATATTTCTGGTGTACAAGCCCCACCTGCATCATCCTCTTCAACCTGTGCAACCTGCTGTCCTGAAGCTTCCTCATAAGCCAAGTTGCAGCATTCTGCATCCTGTGATGTCTGCCCTTGCACGTGCTCCCAAGACCTGGGGGGGGGGGGGGGGGGGAGTGACAAAGAATTGTGGCGGGTGGTGACTCCAGAGGCACAGCAAATGTGGTCTGGCTGTGTATGTGAGACTAGTATGTGAACAGGTAGTGATTCATGATACAGCTAACCTGTCGGAAGCTTGTTGGGGGATGCCCAGATCTGAGGAGTAGAACATTAGTCGAGACATTAGTAGTGAAACGAATCGACCGCCAATTGTGTTCACTTACACACTCACCCGTACTAGTCTGCCTGTTTCCGCGCTGCCGACAAACATCACATTTCGCCACCCACTCCTTCACGTCATTCGATAAACGTTTCCAAAAAAACTTCCTTGATATCGCCCTCCAAGTTTTCTGCCAACCCCAGTGAGTATTGTTGGAAGAATGGTATTGATTAAGTATCCTTACTTTATCTTCCGTTAAAAATACGACCTCTACAAGTTTCTTCTGTCTTTTAACGTAAACCTTCCCGTCGCCGTGTATTAGAATTGACGATGCTGCCCGCCTGACCGATCTCTTCAGATCCCTGCTTAACCCTGCCGGGTATTCGCCCGTCCTACAGGATGTTATTGCCCAGTCCAAAAGCTGGCCTTCTCGCTGAGTTAGGTCCATCGCCTGTCTGATCAGGTAGTTAGCTGACGACAGCTATCACGCCCAAACTGGGCGGTCTTTTATACCAGGTGGGACCGATTATTTCGAGAGTTAGCCCCTCTCACGTCGTACGTAGACACGCCCATTGCCCATGTGTATGAGGGCCTAACGGGGAAACTACCTTATGTAATCTAATATAGATCCCGTTACCATGGTAACGTGCGTCTAAACGATGCTTCTAAATGTCGTAGACACCCCGGGTGTTGTTTCGCGCCGTGGTCTATTTCGTCCAGCCGTGTTCTAATTCGGCGCGCGGCGTTCGCGCCTATGCTCTAAATGCCGATTTAGAGCATGGGCGTGGCACGCGCGTCGTTCGCACCTATGCTCTAAATGCCGATTTAGAGCATGGGCGTGGCACGCGCGGCGTTCGCGCTATGCTCTAAATACCGATTTAGAGCATAGGCGTGGCTTAGGCCGTGGTCTATAGCAGAGAAACTGCAGCTGCGACAACAATAGTAGCTAACTCCACAACATACGATGCAAAGGTCACTCGGCTTACTTGTTTCGTCGACAAACAGGGTAAAGCAACAATCCGGCAGCGGCCTACGAACCAGAGCCGAGTAAGGAGCGAACTGGTTACGAGCTGGGAACAGGCTTAGGACACCACTCTGGGAAATGCTGTGGCTGACGGGGCTGACAGTGAGTAAGCTTACGTTTAGCTTACGCGCCGCATCCACTGCCGACCTTTAGGAACGTCTGCTGCGAGATGACAAACCCAATAACCAAACGACGTTTTCTCGGCCATTGTCAGAAATTGCTAACTACTTCCGGAAGACGCGTGATGACGCAAGTACGAGTTGGTAAACTGATTCGCTGCCGCTCCTTGCCCAATCATTGGGATCTATAACACTTAAATGCTGACCAATCGGTGTCTCTGAAGATTTAGACCACTCAGCACTCGGGCGCTTCGCGCCCTCGTGCCTCGTGCTCTAAATCTCAGAGACACCTCTTGGTCAGCATTTAACTATTACATAGAGTTAGTCTCGAACCCAGACCCATTCCGCCATTTCATAATTGGGAGCAGGGGGGGTCGGTCAAGGTCACGTGTGTCCGCAAAATGGCCGACGCGGCTGCTCTTTACTGTGTATTTTACCTATACTAGCTAAGAGCAGACATATTTCCAGAAACACGTCGCATCGCTTGTTTCTTTGCTTCTGAGCACACAGTTGGACAAGGGCCATCAGAAAATGGACCCTTCCCCGCCCTTCCCCAGCATCTAGGTAGGTTTTGCGAGCATTTTCCAACACCGGTGTACGAGTGTTCGCTGATGCTGGCTACGAGGCAGATGGAGCCTAATCTGGAGTACTGAGCAAGTGCTCCTGTGGAAGTGACTCCTTAGAAGCTGGTAGCGAGTCCTCATTGATCACTTCAGGACTGCAAGACTGATAAGTTGACTGCTTCTGCAATGGGAGTGCAATCGGCAGCCACGTCTATGCAATCGTCTTAGTTCTGTACACGATTTGTCACGTTTGATAGCAGGGATGCTAGAAATGGCTTGAGCATGCTGGCAATCCTCAAGAAACGCTGCGATAACTTGCAAAACTAAATCGTGAAAGCGGTCAGACAATTAAGCCCAATCCACCGTATGGCTCCTTGGCTACGTACGTACGGGTCATACCAGGGGCGCGAATGCAGTACAAGGCCCTGCCATGGCTCAGGGTATGCACATTCGGCCTTGGAGCACAGTCAGCTAACATATGGAGACGCGATTGGAATGTCAGGAATGCAATTATTGAGGTGCTGGTATTGCGCAATCCCAGGACCTTGTCCGACCCCCCCTGAATTGGGAGGGGCAGAAAAGGGTCTGGCAACACACCGCATCATTTTCTGTGCCACTGCCCGGTGAATCGGGGGCCAATCAGATTGCAGAACGCTATATAAACGCGTTAGTCACGCAGAGGAGTCTTGCTCGTTACCGTTCTCTCTTTAGCAGCTGTCTCAAGCGCTCAAATCCAGCAACGGTAGAACTTCCACAGGCCCAGCTGTTCTCCATCGCGGACGATGACATGATATTACACCTACGATTGCGACGAAGAGCTGTTAATCCGTCGCATTGCGGATACGCGTTTCTTGTTGTCGCATACGCGGTTCTTGTCGATTACTCCGCCCCCTTGACACAGAAAACAGTGCGATGTGTTGCCAGACCCTTTTCCGCCCCTCCCAATTATAAAATGGCGGAATGGGTCTGGGTTCGAGACTAATATAGAGTAGTGTTTTCAGGGTACGATTTTAATAATTGTCACATTGTTTTCGTGCATAAATTTTCGCATGTGTACGAAACATTTTGCGGGTACATTCTTAGCCATTATAACTACTCGCTAATTTCGCTGAGTAGCCTTCAGGTATGCCAAGCTGGCTAAAACAATGGTCTATACAGTGGGCCAAGCTTATAGGTCTCTATCCCAAGGCACTTACAGGTGGAGGCTGGCATAAATGCCATGCACTGCAGAGACTTTGGGTGACAGCAGGCCCCTCCAGATTCCCTGATGAAGTAGTCTGGCCGGCAGCCAGCTCAGCAGAATAGCAATATGAACAGCCCCTATTAGCTATATAGTTGCACTGTATGCAATTTTTGCTGAGCTGGCTGGTGGACTACAGTGCTATTCACATCTCCATCACACGAGGCGGGACAGCTGCTCCCACTGATAGTGCAAGAGTGAGCGTTCCCTCCAAGTCGGCTACACACAGTAAGTCCAGAATGTACCTGATATATATTGGCTACTCCTATGTCACAAGTGCAAGTTACTGTTACAGCGCCTGTATGGCATGGAGCAGGGTCAAAGCACATAACAAAACATGAGAGGCTGCGGTATTTAGAATGATATGTAGCCATGATGACAGGTCATAGTCATGGCAGAAACAATGGAATGATTGAGAATGAAAAATTGATCAAAGGAGGAGATGGGCTGGAAACTAGAAGTCAATCATGCAAAGTTCTTCAACAGCTTTCATAACTATTCTGAGCTAATATACGTACGTGTGTATACGGAGTACTTCTTTCACTGCATGCGTGCGTTTCTATGTCATCTACCTTGTCATCATGTACAAACACAACCTCTGCATCACTTATGACAAGGACAATCTCGTCATGTCTGTTAGTGTCGATGTCATACTGTAAGTCACATAAGAAAGGCAAGAAAACGAATGTCCCTCTCACCCCCACCCTCCCCCTCACTCTCACCCTCCCCCTCACTGTCACCCTCTCCCTCTCCTCGCAGCCTTCCTCCTCCTCCCTTATTTAAACTTCTGAGCGGAGAGGGTCTAGCACACCAGACTAGAGATATGGCAGCCCAGCAGTTTAATACAAACCATGTACATACATATATATACACATCTACACACCACATTTCAGATGGGTAACAGCTCGAGCTCATGGCATTAAACTGAATTGGAATTCTCAGCCTAACACTACTGGTTGAGGGGACGGTGGGTGCACTCACTAGCAGGGGTGACCCGTGGAAACTCCGCCCCTCCAGGAGGAGTGGCCAGTTGTCAATAACATGGCCACTCTCCCCGTGTATGGCCCACAGTTCACCAGCTGTTGATGCAACGAGAATGCCATTGTCATTGCTACATAGTTAACTAGCAGCTGAAACTCAGAAAGGCTTCTCTCAGTGTCACTACCCTTGCATGCAGGTCAGCGCAACAGGCTGCAATATCGCAACAATTCTAGTGAAGACAGAAGGGTGGGAGAAGCAGCAGCGCACTAAGACACTCACCCATAGGTTCCATCTGGAAAGCGATGAAGGGGCGATCGAGAAGCCGAAGAGACTGTCCGCCTCAGCTTCTCCGCTGGGCTGCATAACTGCCGGTGACCTGTGGTCCACGTTGTATGCAGATGTGCAAGTGCACATAAGCAGAATAAGTGTTCCAACTCTCATTATCCTTGCTCCTTCGATGCGGCTGTCTTTTGCTATTGGCGGAAGGAGAGGGCGTCATTGCAACAGCTGACTGAGCTGTGTCTCGTCTCACTGCGCGGAGCAAGTCCTACTCAGTGTCTGTGCATGTACCTCAGCGATGTGGCCGCGGTCTATCTGACCCTCCGTGTGCTAGCCAGCAGGAAATTCAATGCTCTAAAAGATCCTGATAGCTAGATAAGTAACTGGGGGCGGCTATTATAAGGATTGCGGCGACGTCGTCTCGCGCATTGTTATATGCACTAGGACCCAGACCCACTTTCGCCAGTAGGTCTGGGATCGAGACTACGCCGGACCAGCACTTCTGCCGCCCCCGCGCCCCGGACCAAACATTCCAGCTGTGTACGTATTTTTATAAGGGTTACGGCAAGCTGTGTACACAAGTTGAATGTATGCAAATATGAGTGGGGGGCCGAATATTCCAGAACCATATGAATTCCTTTGCCTCCTGGCTGGCTTCAGCATATAGTAGGAAATGGGAACAGGTTGTCCGTCACATGTAACAATGTAAACCAGAAGGAACGTCAACAGGTGTAGGACCTAGCCAAATGGTGAAGCACTACAGCTAGCCAGCCAGCCAGTTCATGGAGAGGTGAGGCAAAGGAGTGAGACAGAGGCACAGGAAGATCAAACCTATAGTGTGTTAGCTAGCTACAGAGTGTTACGGTGAAAAGATGCTAGTAGAGATCTGTCTAGTAGTTAGCTGCAGCTGAGATCAGAGTGGAGTCAAGCACCTGAGTTGGGCTAAAAGAGAGTGTAAGACATGCACTTGATGTAGCTATATAGTTTGGAAGAAGTGCAGGGTGTAGAGCACATCTCTTTAAGGTGTCAGAGAATCTGAAGTTTGATGGAAGACGTCTATAGAGAGTCACCAGTGACTTCCATGGTAAAGATGAGGAGAAAGTAGTATTGCTTTAGATCATGTAGATGGAGATGGAAGGGCAGGGTGGACAGTGGAGAGAGGGCATATTGGACAATTGCAAAATAATTTGACTGTGCCTTCCATCAATTCATCTATCATAGTAATATCAATATCTGTCTGATACAGATTCAATCCTAACACTTCTCCTCATCTCGTCTTACACATGTTGCTCAGTCCTGAATGTGCTATATGCATGCATGCAGCTATAGACAACTATGACAATATGAGTATGAATACATACATAGATACACACACATGCATGCACAGGACCAGACATACTGCAAGACTTCACAGTTTTATACCCTCAGTCTTTTGGTAAAGGTGTTCTCTCTAGCTCCCATAGCACACACACACACACACATGCACGCGCGCGCACGCGCACACACACACACACATGCACGCGCACACACACACACACACACATGCACGCGCACACACACACACACACACGCACACACACACATGCATGATTTTGTCATTCTGCATTATGACCTTTGATTCCATGCGTGCCCACAGGTGGGACAGTCATAACATTTCTTCTATAGCTTCTTTGAATACACATATGCATCACCTCATGTTTATTAAAATATTCATAATAGATTGTGCATTCCTTATTATGCCTCCCTTCCGAAGTTACCTGTCAGCTGTTCCTTTCATTTCCATGCACTATGTCACATGCAGGATGTATACGTACAGGACAGTGACATTTGTGTGCGTAAATGGTCATTATACTAACCATGGGTCAGTTAATCAATGTTGATGGGACTTCAAATGAAGATAACAGAAAATCATCTAGTTATAAGTCAATCATCAGCTTGCATGTGAAAACCCATGATCAGGGACATATGGTCCCAAAGAAAGTCTAGAGTAAAAACTGCACAAAGAATAACAACAACCAGTCATTTGTGGGTTGGTGTGCCAGTAGCTATAGCTAACAGATGTCAGATTCACCGACATGGGACAAGCTGAACTGTGCAGACAGGATAGATAACTTCACTGTCCTTCATCACAGGAGTGGAGTCATTGAAGATAAGCCTACAACCGCAGGACTCCACTGTCCTACCATCCTTCAGTGAACAGAGGATACAGTACATGCGGTTATTTGTGAAAAGAACCACAATTTTAAGGGTACAGTCTGCACAAGTAGCACTCTCCACTCACCAGCCATGCAGTGCTGAGGACTTCATAGATGTTCTCTCCCTCTAAGCACAAAATGTTGCGTATGCGGCGTAGCTGGAACTCCACATGCAAGGTGCACAGACAAGATTTCTTGACTACATGGGGGAGAGAGGGGAGTCATCACATGTTGTGCTTGTTACACTCTCCCTTCTCCAGTCAATTGTATTCACATACCAGGCAGATCTTCTGCAATCGTAGCTATGTCAAGTGCTCTCTGACAGTGGTCAGTGGCACTCTCAAAGCAACCAAGCAGTCGTTTTGAAACCTGCAAACGCAACATAGCAAGATCAAACCTACATTAACCATTACCACATCTGGACATTCCTTACCACACAAGGTATGACACCAAACACATATGCATGCATGCCAATCTTGCATATAACTACAGGCATACATGAATGCGTCTGTCTTGCAGTAGGGCAAGCAGTTCCCTCAGAGTGCCACCTAGAGACGCGATGTCATCCACCATACCAAGGCCAAAGGTAAGGGGTGAGTATGGTACAACCGCCTATATGAGGGAGGACATCAACTGGGCACAGGAATGCAATAGAGAGGGGTTGATCTTGCTACTGTAGTGGCAAGCACATCCTCTCACCTCCTGTCTCACTGCCTCAGCCAGCTTGCCAAGCTTGGGGATTATTAATGTTACCAAGTGTTCATGGCCAGATGTTCCAGCAACACATAGCACGATGGAGGAGGGGTCTGCAACCGAAAAGGACAAACGTTTAAGAGTAAGGCATTGCACCACTTAGCCAACGCAAACGCACACACATGTACATAAGTGCCTGTAATAACAATAAAATGAAAGAGGTATAGCACACTGATTGGGTGGAACCATATGGGAAGTTCCAGATCAACGCAAATTCTTCTTGAAGTACACCCATGGTAACAGGTAACAATATAGCTACATAAATGTATGCTGACATCATGACTGATAAATATGATTAAATTCATACTCCTGACTCACCTGACAATGCACCATGGCCACCCAAAAGTTGGCTGTGGAGATGTTCCAGCTTCCGCACCACCCTCATCACAGACTCCATGCCGTAGTAGCCTCCATCTTCCTCCAAAGAACTCTTCTGAATGTACTCCTCCATTGTCTGATCTACAAACAAATAGGGAGGGGAAGGAGGGAGGAACAATCAACTTGTACTGCACTACTGCAGATTATATTTTGGTTCCACTTACAGGGGGATGGCATTTTATACTCCACTATCATCTGTCCATCCCAGAAACGTGAGACAATTGGCCTGGCAATCCTTGCCTTGATAAGTGACGTACTTGGGTGACTGTACACAGGGATGCTCTCCTCTTCTGGGTCACTTAGATCCTTTATAACATAATCCAGAGCCCTAAAGTAGCACGGGTCATCTGGCATCTCCTGCTTAATGCAGCATGCACCACTGTCCGCCAACGGTGTCATCAGCTGTTGGTGATGCTGG